>JAHBCN010000590.1:0-167112 GCA_019359885.1 Listronotus oregonensis
TGTCTTGAATCAACCTATTTTAACGTCAAGACTGGGTCATAAAATATTGTATACCTATTTTTCGGACACCTTGTACATCATTTCATTAGGTGATATTAGAATAAGACCATGTATTATACCGAAGCAGTATTATCAGTGTATCAGTTGATGGGATGCGCTTTTACCCTGTAGGTACATGATTTTACTTAAAATGATTTTTCTTTTAGTTAAACAAAAACAAATTAAACGACTTGTTAAAAAAATTTATTTGTTAATCTACCAGTTGAAAAAACTAACTAAATTATATAGCATACGGCATAATACGGTCATTAAATTCTATCTGAGTTTTAAAATTTACATTTTCAACCGCTACACCCATTTCTTTCAAATTGTTTCTCATTTTTCGTAATGCCAAGCAACAGGAAATTCAATTATCGTGAAAAAGAAAAATGCTACTTTAAAAGCCTTATGGCAATTAATTGTCTTAGTTACGCGACATCCCTTTTATCGATGATGAACTCGAACTTTTTAAAGTACTTAAATGACAAAAATCGTAGTTTTTTCTGGTGTTGTGTGGTGACTCTAAAACTCAAAAACTACTTAAGCACAAAACAGTGGTGGATCTAGGATTTCAAAAATATTTCCATCTAAAAAGTAAGACATGGTGCCCACATCAACAACCTCTGCTTAACATTCCATATGTTAAGTGCATTTAAAAAAAAATGAGAAGCATCAATACACTATTTAAAGCCAGTGAATTCTTAAGAAGCTACCTAACAAAAACTTAACCTTAAATCCTTAAGAGAACCAATGAAGTGCTGACTAAAGAACACCTGACCGAAGATACGCAATCAGAAAGAAAGAGACTCAGGAAACAGCAATCATCAGCCAAAACCCAGGATGTCTAATAAACCTCTTTAGATCTTAAAAAGTGTTAACATGTTATGGTTTCAATAGCACTAACATTTTGGGCTTCCATTGTCTTTATTGTTAATTGATAAACAACATTTCGGTTAATGATGTATCACAGTTCAACAACGGCTGCCAGATATTTGAAATGTCGACACTAGGTTTGCTAAATTTAGGTTGTTTTCAATTATTACAGCCCTTTAAATTTTCTTTTCTTTCAGTGGGTTTCTTTATGAATAATTTTTGCTTCCGATCATTGCATGCGGTGTTGTTTTGACCACGCGTGTTCGACAATCCCTGATTTTGACGTTTCACCTCGTTCCGTATGTTTTTGTGTTCTTTAACTCTAACTTCGAGTGGTCTTTTTGTATTGTGGTGAGGTGTACATTGGGGAAACCAAAAGACCACTCGAAGTTAGAGTTAAAAAACACCAAATAACTACGGAACGAGGTGAAACATCGAAATCAAGGATTGCCGAAGACGCATGGTCTAAATAACACCGCATGCAATGATGCAAAAATTATTCGTAAAGAAACCCACTGGAAGAAAAGAGAATTTAAAAAAACTGTAATAATTCCAAACAACAAAAATGTATTTAGCAAACCTAGTGTCGATATTTTGAGTATCTGGTAGCCATTGTTAAAGGGTGATAAATATATCAAGCTTCGGTGAACAATAGATAGATATAAGTCGTATCTTTTACAAAACAGTTTTTAATAATCACTTAAAAACGGTTAGAGATACATCACTAATCGAAACAGTGTGTATCAATTAACAAATAAAGACAATGGAAGTCCAAGATTTTAGAAATATAGAAACTTTTTTAGATATTAGAAATGTTTGGAAACCTCTTCTAACCAAACGTTATCTTAGCCTTGGTCGTAGATAAACCCATGCGTTCTACGCATGATCGCGTCCATCGCCATCATGCCTCAGCGCACTTAGTTTTAGTATAAATACCCTCGTAGTCATGTAACTTGTTCAGTATTCACCTGAAGACGGCCGGATATACTTACCAGTTCAAACGTTGTTTTTTAAATAAACTAAAACAATAGCCCCTGCAATAGTTAAAATTTTTGTGCGCATGCCCGAACTTCCGTCGTGTT
This sequence comes from Listronotus oregonensis, assembly GCA_019359885.1. Classification (NCBI taxonomy): domain Eukaryota; kingdom Metazoa; phylum Arthropoda; class Insecta; order Coleoptera; family Curculionidae; genus Listronotus; species Listronotus oregonensis. The sequence goes on from JAHBCN010000590.1 coordinate 1,995, forward strand.
TTTCGGGCACTTTATTTACAAATGTATCAGCAGTGCATCTATTTATAAAAAATTAGCAATAAAACAAGTAATAATAATTAGTTTTTATACAATTTTTTATTATTGTGCATAGATAATAAAATAATAATACAAATATTTCAATTAAAATATATAATGTTATCTATAAAAAAGGGGCTAAAAACATTGTTATGGAGTATGTCGCAGTGATACGCGTAGTAAATCCTTTCAGAAGAATTTATAATATTTTAGTAATTTTCCAAAGCCTTGTTTTGAATATCGCCGAAAACTCAGTAAAATAAGTAAGCGAAAGCACTTACAAATTTTGTCCCAAAAGTGCTAAATGCGATTTGTGGGTGAAGCGGTGTAGACGAGGTGATGATGGTCGATTCCAAGGAAAATAATAATGGTAATAAAGACACATTTATTTGTTCACTTATTTTTGAAGGAGAATGTGGTTCAACAACCAAATATCCAGACCCCATCAGCAGTGGTGTAAAAAAAGAGAACTAGTGATAAGGTAATATATTTAATTAATTATAAATATAATAGCTTGCGCATTAACCTCAAATAATAAATTTTATCGTACGTAAAAGTCACTAGAACCACGCTAAAAACATAGAAATAAGCATTTTTTTCTTTTGTTATTACTTTTAATTATTAGCATGAACAAGTTCTACTTGACATCTAAATTAATATTATCCAGACCTCTCAACTAATTCGGCTTTATATCCTTCTTGAGGACGACCATGTCACTTTAACCATCGTCGTAACTGAACACAATTGTGGGCTTCTACGGTGGGATGCACTAATGAACCACCATCAATTAATTTTTTATCTAATTGCACTGATCAGGTCTGACATGATGGGCTTCTTAACAAACTTCCTTTTTACGGTCTTCCACCTAAGCTTTGCTCTTGGCTTTCCAGTTTCCTTTCTAATCGACGTATATCAGTTAATGTAGATGGTCATTCCTCCAGCTTCTACCAAATTAATGCTGGGGTGCCTCAGGGCTCAGTGCTGACACCCACGCTGTTTCTTCTACACATTAACGATCTTCTCTCTTCCACAATCAATCCCATTCATAGTTTTGCTAACGATAGCACCCTCCACTCTAGTATTCAATTTCTTAAGCCACCATGTAATTACGATTTGGAAAACAAGCGCAGGTCAATGCAGATATCTCTTTCACAAGACCTCAAATTTATCTTGGATTGAGGCGCCAAAAATCTTGTTCAGTTTAATGCCTCGAAAACACAGTCATGTTCGCTGTCGCGAAAAAAGTCTGCCAATGCTCATCCCTTACAAATGAGCGGCCAAGTTCTGCAGAACAAGGAGTCGTTTAATCTTGTCGGCGTTACTTTTGAGAATAACCTCGACTGGCACAAGCACATTACATCCGTAGCCTCGGGAGCTTCAAAAAAGCTTGGATTCCTCTTCCGAGCCAGAAAATATTTCTCTTCTTCCAATCTGTACACTCTGTATCTATCCCAAATCAGTACCTCTTTAGAATATTGTTCTCATGTCTGGGGAATGGCGTCCTCTACAACACTTAGCATTCTAGAATCCATTCAAAGAAGAGCCGTTCATCTTATTAATGATCCAACGCTCACAGAAAGGCTTCCTCTTATTGCCCACCGTCGAGCTGAAAGGGATCTGTCGCTCTTCTATAGGTACTTTTACGGCTTCTGCTCAGAGGAATTGGCCAGTATAATTCCTTCTCTGGCAGCTCCCAACAGAGCAACACGTAGTTCAACTTTTATGCATCCTTTTACAGTTCAGTTAGAGAGGCCCCGAACTTCCCGCTTTCTTCGTTCCTTCATCCCTAGAGTGTCAAGACTATGGAACCTGCTGCCCGCATAAGTTTTTCCTTCTCCTCCCAATCTCCAAATATTTAAGTCCCGTGTGAACAAACTCCTCTCACCACACTTAAGACACCCACGGTACGTTAGTACTTAGGCATCAGCCTTCATGGACTGTCCAAAGATAAAAAAAAGAAAACCCAGCCATATTTATAAAAAGTGCCGGAAACTTCTATATTGCCGCCTCATTTTACATGGCGGACGCGCTTGCGCTGAGCATACTCTTAAAAGGCCTATAAAAGTCCACGTAACATCTTTTATTTAATCCTTTTCTTATATTACGTTTTACTTTTAACCATTATAAAATATTCAACATTGAGAAACACTTTATTAGGGAGTAAAATTATTTTATTAAAGGAAAAAATGCTAGTCACACCCTAATACGATTTAAAATAAAGATTATTGAAGGTTTATATAAGCAAAAAATTCCAAAATATAGGAAATAAGCCTATAAATTGATACAATTAATATAATAGCAAACATTAATTAGTGATTTGTCAAAAAAATATTTTTTTATTACTATTATTTCCCTTTAAAGAACATAAATCAAAGATCTATTTACAGCCTTAGATTAAGTATTAATTATTGTTTATGTTTTGGTATTAGATTAACTATGATATAAAGTATTAAAACTTTTCTAATCTTCTATAAAATACACGCCGCAAAATAAGCCTAACAATAGTAGACTTCCTAGCTTCTTACATTTATCAGCAATGAAGACTTTAATGGGTATATTTACGGGTATTATGGTAAGTTTATGTCTGAATAGCTGTATTCTTATTATTGATTTAAAAACATATAGCCCAGTCTGTAGGTAATTTTCATGACTTTAATTTGTAACAGGTTGAAAGGTGTTAGAAGTTGTAGGGGGTGATTACCTGAATATGACTATATAGTTTTAGACTCAAAAAAAGTGTGCAGTGGTGGGGGGTAGAGGGTTAAAAGTGATAAAAACGTGTTTTTCGTTTCTGCAAGCGCCATTGTTAATTTTAGAAAAATACGTTTAAAATGTTATTTTAGGTATTAAAAAAACCTATAATTTGAGCACGGTTAAAATTGATTTGGTTCATTTGGTTATGAAAAAATGCAAAAAAACGTTAAAAATAGCCATTTTTTGAAATGTTGATAATTATTGCAAAAATATTTTTTATCCATTTCTGTCATTGCAAAACATAGGTTTTTTAATTCTTAATTAAATGAGAGGTTCTAAAGCATGATCGAATAATTTTTGGCTAAGATAATTGAGTTTTACTGATTTTAGAGCCCTAATCTAGTAGGCTATATCTTTTTTGTTTATAAATATTTTAGGTATTACAAACTGTCTTTGCTTTTTCAAGACTTATATTTTACTAATTTAGATCAACCAAATAAAAAAAATAATATTAAGTCCTTCGTTTTAAGCCTTGAAAAAAGGTACTTTATTGTTAATAAACAATTGGAGCCGGAGCACCCCCTGTATAAGTTAAGAATTTTAAACCAAGAAATATGGAAAGCTGGCTTCAAAACAAATATTTTTAAGAAAAAGGAGTTATTTTATTTATTTAAATTCCAAATTACTTATAATTTGCAATAAACATTCAAAAATAATAATTTTCAATTTTTTCCAGAATCATACCTTAAAAAAATCCCAAAAATCCGGTTATTTGATTATAACTCAAATTTAGATGAAAAAATGATATAACTTAAATTAAAGTTCTTGTAAAAATTCATAGTTTTTGTTCTATAAAGTTTTGTGTATCGTTAATAGTTTTTAAGATATTGACGCTTTACATTAAAAAAATCGTTAATATCTGAAATTATGCCTTTTCTTGATTATTTGCTGTTTAACCTCCAATTTCTACTTCAGATTTGTGTTCAGCGGAAAAAAATACTCCAGAAAATCCTATAGATACCCACACCCAGCACACACCACTTTTTTGTGGGCATGTGAAATCAATTAAACTTAATTTTATTTATATTTTTTTTTATCTGAAACCCTATTAGACGACATATCAATTAATAAATCTAAAGCTAAAATTTCAGTTTTAGTTTCAGATATATCAATTGATCTCTCGCCAGTACTTTTTTAAATGGAGGATTCATGAACACCAATCTGGCTTTTTGATTTCTAAAGTGCCTTCAGATTTATTAATTGATAGGTCGTCTAATAGGGTTTCAGATAAAAAAAATGTTTAGCACTTTTAACCCTCCACCCCTGCACACTTTTTTCCAATCTAAAACTATATAGTTATATTCAGGTAATCACCCTCTACAACTTCTAACACCTTTCAACCTGTTACAAATTAACGTCATAAACAACCCTTATTTTTACCTACAGACTGGGCTTATAGTTTTTTAAGGGGAAAAGATTTTTGATAAATACCTAGATGTTTAGTTTTATTGCTTGTCATTTTTTAATTATTTTAATATATTTCTTTAAACTCCTAATTATTGGGCCATCACAATTGTATATAATATCTAGAATTATTCTCATCTTACCTTGTTTTCTTGTTGACATCTAATTGCCCAATTTCTTGTATTGAAGTTTATATTTTAAACATATTCTTGAAATTATTTTAATTGATATCGACTAAGTTTCAGGGTTATCCATATCCTGAAAATTTATTTATTTATTTATTTCTATTCATCATTACATAAGTTCCATTATTGAGAACAAAGCATGCGTCAAATATAAAACTAAATAAACCCAATAACAATAAATATTAAAATACACAAATTTAATTACTTAAATTACAAAATGCAATAACAAATTAAAATAAACAACGTGAATATATTTATAAATATTACACGAACAAGAGATATAGAGACACAAAAAGCCACCAGAGTAAAACAAAATTCTGCAAGAATAGTTATTTATATTAATATGAGATTAAAGTAATCCAAATGAGAATACAAAGGGTTTTCTAAAAATATATTTTTGATAACTGATTTAAATTTTTTAAATTCTGTTATAGATTTTATTCTCTGAGGTAGCCTGTTAAATGCCTTAACAGTCATATACAATGAACTCTTTTAAAAAAATGCATTGTTATGTCTCATAACACTAAGATTGCAGGGGTACCTCGTTTGCATTTCAACATTAAACTGAGAATTTTTAGGAAAATAGTGTTGGTATTTTTTATAGAAAGTCAAAATTTTAAAGAAATAAAGTGAATATACTGTCATAACTTTATACTTTTTAAATAGAGGAGCATTGCCAATCTTGCATTAAAACAAAACACCAATATAATCAGATAATCTTAGAAGCTAGCAATAGCATAAAAAGCAAAGGCCTCCCTTGCCTCAAATGGCTTTTGTAATATTTTTTTCCACTCTAGTCTTTATGGAGAAAATTATTTCTGTCTTAAAAGAAAAAGCTGAAATCTTTGCTTATCAATGTGCTGCCAGTTCTGCTTCCCGTCCTTATGGTAATTTGCCTCTTCCAACTTCTGTCAATTTATAGAATAGGAAATGAAAAAACTTTGTATTTCATGCAAAATTTGTATTCAAACAAATATCCTAGCAGAGCGCTTTCGGTAAAAACCATCATCAGTGCTTTTCATCAAGCAGGACTCACAGCAATTGGAGCTTACATAGTATGTAAACAGGACATCGACACAATATGCCATTATTAAGTTAAAAATTAAAACTGTGACTGAAAGCTTACATTTTCCCTTCGAAAGGGTGAATTTAAAAAAGTGTAAAATTTTTATACCCCACTAAGATATCATTTTGTTGGAAAAATGGTTCAGCAGCGGCCGATATACGCTCTCTCTTGCACTTCAACTTACTCATATCGCTGTTCACTCGCACTTATTATGTATTACCTTCTTGATCACCTGGCAGGTAGAATGTCCTAGCGAAATGATTTGTATCTTTATTATTAGTTCATTTTTATATAAAAATGCTTTGTTAAAATCTTAAAGTGCCGATTTTGCTCCCCTACCCTTTAGCCGGGTCTGCATTTTTGTAATAAGATATTATAAAAGAGCCATTTAGTCCAGGAAACGAACCATTTTGCCTAGCAATTTTTTCAAAATGCATAGAATGACTTGAAATTTAACAGTAGGTAGGGAATAGTCCAAGGATCAAAATCTTTATCATGCCGAAGGGCGCCTTTACCTTGGGGGTGGTTGTCAAACCATCTCGGGGGTGGAATTTTTTTATATTTTGACCACAAGAAAAATGATTTCTAAGCAAAAATTTTTCTATGCTTTTTTTTGTAAAATGTGTACTTTTCGAGTTATTCGCGATCGAAAGTCGGAGTTTTTTGTCGATAAAATAAACGTTTTTAATCGGTTGTTTGCAAATAACTTGATAAGTAGCTTTTAAAAAAACAAATAAAATGCTTTTACTTGTGATTGCTGTGGGCGGGGCGGATTCAGGGGAGGGGGCGGGGGGAGCAATCGCCCCTTCCTTTTTTTTGGACAAAAAGAAAAATACAACATTGCGATGTTATGTTTTCTAATGTTAAACAATTTTTAATAATATTAGGTTGCTTGCCAATAAGTAATGCTACGCCAGAAAGAAGTTTTTTTTCGTTAAGACGAATTAAGTCTTATTTAGGGACCAATATGTCCCAGTCAAGACTTTCTGCCCTAGCATTACTCGAGGCATTACTTAATATTATAGGGATGTTATAAAGAAAAAGTGATAGATAAATTTGCAAGCAAACAAAATAGAAAATTAGATTTTGTATTATAAAAAGCTGTTAATTTTGTAACCTTTTTTTTGAGTTTATGTATTTTTTAAGTTTATTTAATACGCTTTTTTATTCTATTAAAACAAATTATCTAAGCACCGCGAATTTTGGTATTTGCGCTTTGGAGTAGGTATAATGAATTTTTTATTTTTTTATTTGCAAAATTTGAATACAACTGAAGCAACCAATTAACCAGATGAAACTTTTTTAAACTCAAAAAAAAAATAAAATAAACAAGAATCTTCTTGGGGGTTAAAAATAAACTTTATTTGGCTTTGCAACTCCATTTTTTTTACTACCCCACTTATGGGCGTGTATCCGCCCCCCTTTAAGGGCCTGAATCCGCCCCTGGCCGTGGGACCAATAAAAACCAAGTTGTGATTTGTTAAAGGTTAGCTGTTATTCATCAAACACAAAATTTTAGAGTTTCAATGGCAAATAACGCAAAATCTACGTATTTTTCGAGGAAAACTAATAATAACTTTTTTAAATCCTTTGCAAAGACCCTTTTTTTAAAAAAAGGTTTGTATCATGTTAGACCAAATTTTTTTGACTGCAAAAATCTTCGAAAACAACCCCCTAATTACCACCCCAATTAAAATGAGTCGTAGACCTATTTTAATTATATGCTAGGTATCATAAATACATTCTAAAGTTTTACCCGATTTAAATTTCTTAATTTTGAAAAAAATGGAGCTGCAAGTGAAAATCAAGATCCAGAATTTTAATAAAAAACTACTTTTTCTTAAAAATAACTCGAAAACTAAGGGAGATCCGTAATAATTACTAAGGTATTAAATTGTAGCCTTTTGAATTACAAATATTTTGCTTCTTTAATTTATTGTATGGCGAAAATTTAGTGATATAAACGTTTAAAACGCGTGTGTATAGACGAGCACTACCTTGTTTCAGCCCTTTAAACTTACCCCTTTAAAAAAGTAAGGGTTTTAAACAGTTCTTATATATAAGACCTTATAGCTCTTAAAAAAACCAACAAAAGGTTTTTTTAAAGAACTTTTTATCACAAAAACTGAAGAAGTTATGCTTAAAAAAAAAACAATTTTTTGGAACATTCGCTGAATTTAAAAAAAAATCCTCGGTTTAGTATAATTTTTCGCATTGTAATAATGTAAGAGGTGGATTTTTAAGGATAACAAAATAACTTTAAAATAATAAAGCTTTAATATGAAGGTTTTGCAATATTTATATATATTTATAACTACTTTTTCCTAAAAATAACTCGAAAACTAAGGGAGATACGTAATACTCGTAATTACTAAGGTATTAAATTGTAGCCTTTTGAATTACAAATATTTTGCTTCTTTAATTTACTATATGACGGAAATTTAGTGATATCAACGTTTAAAACGCGTGTGTATAGACGAGCACTACCTTGTTTCTTCCCTTTAAACTTACCCCTTTAAAAAAGTAAGGGTTTTAAACAGTTTTAATATATAAGACCTTATAGCTCTTGAAAAAACCAACAAAAGGTTTTTTAAAAAAACTTTTTATCACAAAAACTGAATGAGCTATGCTTAAAAAAAAATTTTTTTGGAACATTCGCTGAATTTAAAAAAATCCGCGGTTTAGAATAATTTTTCGCATTGTAATATTGTAAGAGGTGGATTTTTGAGGATTAAAAAATAACTTTAAAATAATAAAGCTCTAATATGAAGGTTTTTGCAATAAGGCGTAGTTTTAACCTCTAAAAAATAAAAATTCACCTTCAGCATAGGAGATTTTAAGGAGGAGGGTAAGTTAAGCTTAATCTCAAATTTTTATGCAAAACACTGTGATAATATATAAATTTTTTAGGTTAATTTTTTTTTAATCATAATAAGGGTTGATTTTTAAGGGCTGAAGAATTTCAAATAATGTTTTAAAGAAACAAAATACTACTTTTTAACTTATTTAAGTCACATTTTACTCAACTTAAGCTTTAATCTATGGTTTTATAGGTTTTAGCAATAAAGGATAGTTTTTACCCCTAAAAAATAAAGAGCGCCCATGGGCATATTATAGGTTTTAAAGAAGAGGATGAGTTAAGCTTAATTCCAAATTTTCATGCAAATCTATGCATTTTGAAAAAATTGCTAGGTTTTGCACTTTCTTCAGCTTCGTTTTCTGGACTAATTGTACAAGTTTTTATAGCGCCTCAAATACGTACTTTGTCTAGCAACTCTTCTACTAAAAGTACTTTGATACTACTATACTTTTAGATTGCCTTACTGGGAATCTATCAACAAGTTATGTCACAAGTACCAACCACTACTGTCCCACCCATAACAGGACCTGACACGTGTAACAATGATTCACAAAGGTGGGAAGCTGAAGCTTGCAACCAATATTATCAGTGTTACCTTGCTTTATGGAACTATTATGTTGTTTTACAAAATTGTTCAGTGGGGGAACAGTATCAACAGAGTGATGAAAGTTGTGTTACTAATTCAACATGTATATTATAACAAATATATATTTAATATTAGTTTATAATAAAATAATTATATTTTAAAACTTCTTTTATTTTGTCAAATGTACAGAGACAGAGGTGTTGCAATTACTTTTAAAAAGTAATTCATTTGCAATTACCAGTTACTATTCTGAGTAGTAGTAAATTACGATTACCAATTACTTACATGTTTGTTAAAAGTAATTCAATTATCAATTAAAACTAAAAGTCATTGAATATTTTAGAAATTACTTTATTTAAATTACCACATCTATTAAACACGATACACTAAACAAATAAAATATTAATTTTTTCCATGAAAAAAGGTTATTGAATTTTTCGTAGTAATTCAATTATTTATTAAGTAATTAATTTAATTTCTAAGCAATTTAATTACTTTAAAAGTAATCGAATAATTTTCTAAGTAATTGAATTACTTGGGGCTCGTAAAAATCAATTACCAATTACGATTACATTATTCTATTAATTGATAATCCATATACAATTACCTTTTCCTGAAAGTAATTAAATTAAAGTAATCCAATTACTGAGAAGTAATTAAATACGATTTTTCAATTAATTTAATTTAACTACCGACAGCTCTGTACAGAGAATGTAAAATTTACAGAGCAAAACAGAAACTGTTTTGGTATACCTAAATTTAACCGTAAATCACCTCTTTTTAAAAATAATGCATAGAAAATATAAAATCAAAATAGGCTCAAAGTTAGCTCTTCCCGTTTTCTTTATGAAAGAAATTATAAAAATAACCATGTTTCCTATTAGAGTAGAAAAATTTAATAATTGTGTAGAATTGCTGCTTTACCCTTTTGGGATGTAAAATCAACATATTTTTTTGAGTTTTTAAGTATTTTTATTCTAAAGCTCATCAAAAATAAAATAATTTTAAAAAACGTTCAAAAATGTCAATTTTTCAATTAGAATTTTTTTTTATTATTATTTTTCTTTTACACGTAAAATATGAAACAAATTACTAAAAATTGCTAAACTTCAATAAGGCATTTTATTGTCGAAAAACTTGAAAAATACCCATTTTTTAATTTTCAAAATAAAAATTAACACCGAATTTTTTTTATTATTCTTAAAAGATTTGTTATTTTGCATAAAATAGACAAAAATGAAAAAAAAACATGTCAATACACAGGCAACTAGAAAAAAAGTCGTTTCTTGTGTAAAGTGGGAAAAAGTAACCCGTATTTCTGGAGAAATTTGGTTTTAATAAATGATTTGACTTAGGGATCCTAAAACCAACATAAAAAACCCTAAAAGGAGAGTTCTAAGAATAAATAATTATTGAAGCATAATCATACAGAATTTTTTTCAATTTTTTTATACCTCCTACCCCCAACGTAAAGCTAAGTGGTGATGTCTTTTGCAAGGTACTTTCTATGTTATATATTTTTGAAACCCTCAGACCCGTCAGCTATAGGACGTTAAAATTATATTTATGGCAAAATAAGGAAAATTTTTATAAACCAAATGAGTACCTATTATTTTATTCAGAAAAAGTTTTTGTTATTTTGGACAAACAATGCATAATAGTCCGGTGCCAGGTAAAAATTTGGTAATTATTTTCTCTCAAGCGATAAATATTAAATGCATCAGAGCGTTGTATTATAAAGCTTCGTGAATGTCAGCTGCGGTTTCGTTGAGGCAATAAGCGGCAGTAGCCTGCCACGCACGAAGAAAAGAAATACATTTAGTCATTTCTTCCAACTTAAAACTTGTTAGATTGTAGCTTACCCAATATTTCTAAGAAAAAACAGTAAGGTGACTATAACATGGGTATTATACTGTCTGCTGTTTGCTGGAACATAAAAAAATATATACTGTATTTGTACGATTGTATTTAGTAAACGCATTATTTAACTACAAATTTTAGTCTTTATTTGTATATCTTGGATTTCCATATAAATTGGGCGAAAAATATAAAAACGGCATCGAACATTGAGCTGAACGACGGTCTCGGTCTTGGAGCAGAGTAGAGTGGGGTCAAAAAAGCTAGAGGAAATAAAAGCGCCAAGCGTTAACATTTCTATATTCCTCCCGTTTCTAAATTAAGTGTTATAAGCCACAAAAAATACAAATTAACAAGAAATGGGCAATAAATACAGTATCAAGGTACGCCAGCAGCAACGAAAAGACTTCAAGTATAAAAACAGAGTCTAAAAAAACGGAAAAATTAAGATTGCATCTACAGAATAAATATTTTATAAAAAGTTTTATTAAGTACCTAGATGTTTTTACGCAAAATAAACAAAAACAATTTTTCGAGGTTAAAAATATTTTTTAACAATAAACATCCACTTATAAAAATGTTTGTGATGGCGCAATGCCATAAACACTGAAAAAAGTTAATATTTCCAATAAGGGATGTTTAAAAGCGGATTTTGTTCTTATGTATTTATTTATACATCACCAGTTTCAAAAGTAACTAATCTTAAAGGTGTTTGTTATTCGGAAATAGTGTACACTATTTTATTTTTTTTTTAGTAAAGCGTTTATTGTCCAGCGGATTATTTAAAACTAGGTGTTTATTATTAGACTCTTGTGTAAACTAGTCCTCATTTAATTACACCAGCTCTTAAGTGAGTGAAATAATTTTACCACACAGCGCTGTACTTACAAAAAGTGTAAAATATTGTATACTATTTCTGAATAACAAACAGTCCTTTATTAAGCTTAAAAACTGGGATGTTTTTATGTACAACAGTACATAGGCATAAAGTTATAATGATAATGTCTATTGGAATACTTTTCTTTTTTAACAAGTATAATAAATAAGGTTACTATTCACTGCCTTTTTTTCACCTTGATAATTCAAAAATGTACACAACTCAAAAAAATGTATCGTTCCCTTCTCTTTAAGCCTTAAAACCTTTATTGCTTGAAATCTAAACCCTGTATAAGTAGCGAGTCCCTGCAAGCCATTTCCTTCCATGACTCGAATAAATAAATTTGACCTTTGCATCTTACTTAAACATACCAAAGTTTGATTTTCACAACCTATATTACTTGATAATTTGAAACTAATTACCTCAATAGTTTGTACATTTGTTATGTAACTTTTAACTTGAGAATATATATGTTTATTGCTTTATCTGTAACTAAAATTTTTATTTCTTTCAGCTCTCCAACTTAAAATTAGTTGAATCTAATGTTTTGAATGAATGAATGGAAACCTCTACTAGTAGAATATTTCTTTACATAATTGAATTAGAGAGGTTTTACTGTATTTTTAGTATGACAGTAGTTAAATATTTTATTTAAAACTTTATCATATACCTTGATAACTCTTATATTTCAGATAAGGGATTGAGTGATCTGTGATTGTAAATATGAACATAGAGAAATGAAACAAATACTTTTGTTTTTTATCACTGTATATTACATTTTCAAACTTAATAACTTAAACTACAGGTACTTTTGGCAACATATGGGAAACTTTTTTATTATTAATTTAATGAAAAAAAGTTATTCTTCGTAAAAAGTTCTGCATGTTCTCAAATCTAAAATAAAATCATCAAATATTAAATTTTTTCAATCTTTACAAGGTAAGTCATAAAATATAAATTTTATTTAGTAGTAAAGTGCCTTTCTATTTCACAATATTAAAGATTGTTATGCATTAATTTTGTAGTATTTTTTTTATAATTTTCTGAAACATCTCTTCACGAACAACGGAAATTTAACTGTAATTATTGTACATGTAATCTAGGATGCTCTGCCAAGAAATGTTTAACAGTGGCATTTAAAACATCAGTTGTATTATATAGATATATAGAAATGTGAGCAAAATTTGTAAAAAAAATATTTAGAAGGCTGTAATTGCATATTAAAACAATTTTTATTTCCCAACAACTTTTCATAATAACAATTTTCAATATTGTGAAATATACATATACTTTACTCTTGAGCAAAATTCATATTTTTTGACATATAAAATTGATAAAATTTGATATCTGTTTATTGCATTTTAGATTTCAGAATATGCAGAACTTTTTATGAAAAGTAACTTTTTTCCTAAAATTAATAATAAAAAAGTTTCTCATATGTTGCCAACCTAAGTAGACACATTGTATATATGAGTAGGCCGGGGTTCTTTCCTTAATTGTGCAAACAACAACACCGTAACCGACGTTCTGCCCCTCCAGTCTTCATTAAGGGTTAAAATAGTGCTAAGCTTAGTTTTAAAATTGCGGTTAATCTCCGCTTTAATAAAAGATAAGTTTCTTAATTGCAGTTTTACTACAACATATGGAGTAGCTTATTTAAGGAGTACTGCCTAAATTAAAAGTTATATCCAAATACTGTAGTGTAAAATCGATTGCTCTTTCAATAAATTATCTTATCTTGATATTTTGTTTACCAATACTCTAGACGTTGGCACGAATTAAAAAAGAAATTTAAAATTTAGAGAATCGGTACAAAAGTCCGCAGGGACAGGACTTAAATGAGAAGACATGAAAGACAAATTCAAAATAAAACAGTTAATTTCCCACTTTGTCGAAAAGGTTACGGAAAAGATTTAGATCCTGTTGATTGGATTCAGTGTCCTGGAAATAGGTTTACCTTAATTTTCTTTACAAATGTATAATTACTTTACCTGCCCTATGCTAATTATTTGGTTTCTAACAGTATTTTTAAATTGTAGAGCTCAAAAGTGTTTATAAAAACGAAAATCCTTCGACTTTTTAGTGGGCTTCTGCCTCGGACTACTCTATATACATTAAATATAACATTATATATTTACATACATATTTATAGTGAGAATACAAATAATCTGCACATGCATATAGTACAATATGCATGTGCAGCATGTTTAACATCTAGGAACTAATAACCTGATTCTAAATGGTACCTTGCAAAAATTGATTTTTTTAACAAATAAGAGAATTTTTGTTCTTTAAAACTATTATTAAAATTTCTTTCTGTTTTATATTGGTAAAAAGTGTCGAAATTATGATGAAATAAATAAATAATAATTATGATAAATAAAGATTAAATTAAATTAGGTATAATTTTTAAAATTAATTCATACATTTTTCTGTAACAATTTAAAATTCGTAAGCAATTTTTTAGAGCCTCTATACTTTTTTGATACTTAAAAAGTTATACAGGCTTTTTCACAGATGAATACTATTTGGGGATGGTAGACCTAATTTTATACTGAAACTTTTTGGTAGCTTCTTCTGCCTTTCTTTTTAAAAATATGAACCGTGTAGCAAAACATCACAAATATTAAATCTGTTTGTACATTTTGGTTAAAGTAACAGCCAATGATTATTATATCAACAAAATTTTACCTATAGATTTTTTATAGTAACCAGCGTAAAAATGAATATAGGTAGAAAATATTTTTATTATTGTATCATGAAAATGTATTAATTTAAACAAATACTTTATTAAATTATCATAAAAGTTTATTAATTAAAACAAAGACCAAAAAGATGTCTATTATTGATATTAATAAGTTTTATAATTTTTATTTTTAAAAAGGGTGCACAAATTATTTTAAATGAAAATGATTATTACTATTGGTTTTTAAATGTAATTGTTTTGGTAAGAATGCTTCTAACCCTGTTTCCAATATTCTGATCTAATCTTTTCCTTGTCTCATGGTAAATTCTTATATTAAAATATTTTTTAAAGGAGAGTTTTATTAGGTCAGTAAAATGGGTAGAAAGTGGTTGAAAATCAAAAATATGTTTACCAAAATTATCCAAAATATTAGAAGGCAAATTTTTAAATGTGGCTTTTAGTAAAATTTCAATTATATTTTCTATTTTACTGTTAAAAATATCTACTTCATGTAGGACAACTCGAAAACTTCTTTCTGCTAGCATACATAGGTTTACGAGTAGCTTTGATGCATTAAACATCTTTGCATGCTCAAAGGTTTTTCTTTTTGAAGTAATGACAAAGATTCGTCATTTTTTAAGACATTTAAACATTGTTCACATGCAACACACTTCATTAAAGAGCGACCTACAAATCCGGCTATATATTTTACAATGTCTTCACTACTAGTAGTTAAATGCCACGCAGAAGAATTAATAAAATCTATTTCTTCAATATGTTTTTCTAATTTTAAATGTTCTTCTGAGAACAATAAATCATCCCCATTTTCATTTTCAGTAATTCTTCTGGTAGCACTACTACAGTGAAGTATGGATGTCGAATCAATGGCTGTAGCATTTCCAGTATCTGCACCCTTTACTTCAATATGAATTAGTAATTTTTTATAGGCGCTCTGAAATTGTTTGGCCGATGGGTTATTATTATGCCCGCCCCTACTTCTAATAGCTGAAAAAAAAATCTCTAAATGGTCTTGGGATAATTTATAAACTGATAAATATTGCAATTTAGCAGCTTTAACATAATCTTTATAGATATTTAAAATACTTTCAATATTAATAAGCATACCCAAGAAACCACATTTTCTACCACTCTGTAAAATTGATTTGCCACTATATTGTAAACCTAAAATATATTCTCTTATTTCAAAAAATCTTTTAAAAATAAAGGATTCTGTTTCCATTGAAAAAGCTCGTTTGAATTTATAGGTAGCATATCGACTTGAGGAATTCATTACATCAAAGCAGTCATTAAAAATAAGTAGAAAGTTTTGTGTTGCTTCTGAACCTTTAAACTTAGATTTAATAATTTCTTCAGTAATGTCTTCCCTAAAAAATCCTAGAGCATCTGAAACACTTTTGCTGAGTGTCTGGCTGGCTAGCTTTACCTTCATTTTTTCACGCCAGTACTCTATATGCCTTTTTTAAGTTTATTTGCCGCAGTTAAACCCTCAGTTGTTTGAATTTCCAAGAGGTTTTTCAAATACTGCCAACAAATTTGGTTTCCACCAGCATCTTCCAGGATACCATAACTTCCAAAACAGTTTCTAACAAGTTTCAGCATGTGGGAAGGATCCATTATAAAATATATTTTTTGTTTGTTAACAGGATGCAAAAAATATGTTTTTAGATTTTGGGGATCAGAGTAGTCAGCTCCTAAACTAGTTGCCATATGAAAATTAGCTGGTGCACCATCACATGTAACGGAACAAACAGTAATTTCGGCTTCGTTAAGAAATTCCAAAGCTTTATTAATAATGTTGGCTTTTTCATTGCCTGTCAGCCCATGTATGAAGAAATACCCAATTGGAATTTTCCAATTGGTATTTACTCCTACAAGCATTAATACCAGAGCTTCAGTAGCTTCTGGTAAACTGTCAGAATCTATTTTCGTTCCAATATCGATAAATCCATAATATTGTTTTCCATCCCATTCAACTTGCTTTCGTATGGCAACCTCATCAAAAACTAAGCTACAAACAATATTTACTTTTTTTATTTTAGCCTCCTCAACTTTAATTTTTAATGCTTCTAATGACTTTCGTAAATCCCGGTTTTCCATCCAACTTACTATACCATTTGCTAATTGTAATAGGGTGAGGCAGTGTTTTATTAAATTTATCCCTTCATATCTTAATGACTTTTCGAATAAAAATGGTAATTTCCATTCAAGCTTCTAACTCATTGGCAATATTTTGTTTCCATTGTAACCTTCAGGTACTTGATGAAACAGCTTTGATCTGTCACTCAATTTCCTAAACACAAAAATTACATTCTATAGTGCAAAGGGTGAATAAAATGTAAGAAAGTCATTGTTTAACTTTAACTCAAGGGCAAATATTTTGTTTCATAACTAATAACTTGAATACTTTCTGCAAATGCTTCCAAAACAAAAAAATTTTTGTCCTTAAATTTTGAGAATCATTGATTGCAAATCAAATATTTTTTAGATATACCTGGTCTCCGCCAGAGAAGTTAATTTTGTCCTTTTAAATAGAGTAATAAGATTGCAGAATTTTAGATTTAAACTCTCTTTGGGAACGTTTTGTATAGCCACTCTTTCAAGTACAATCAGTTTTACCATCTCAAAGGGATATCTTCAAGTTTTAATTCCAAATCTTGAATTTTAACCTAAAATTCAAATATTTATTAAAAAAAAAATTAATATAAATTAAGAATATTATATTAACAATATATATTTTTTTACACTAACATTGTTTATTATTTTTATAAAATTTTAACAATATGAAAGAAAGAGAGTGTGAACACTAGTTAAAAATAAGTATTAATATCTGGAATTCTAGTGGAGATGTAGTCAAAAATATTTGAAAACTAAGCTTTTGGAAATAGGTTATCTACTTTCTAGGACAATTTAAAAAGGCAGTTAAATACACACACAGGTATGTTTTTGTAAATGTGTGATAAAAACTTTAAAAAGTTTTTCATATTTCCTTTAAAACAAGAAATATGTATTTTTAGATCGTCCTAAGGAATAGGAGAAACCATCTCTGAAAGCTCAGCAGTTCTTTGTTCGATAATTTTTTACAATAAAGGTGTTTACTATCCCACAACTTTTTTCTAAGTTATAAAAGAACAAAAATGTCTTTAGTTTTGATTAAACTACAATATTTTATCATTTCTACTGTGAATCTTTTAACACAAAAGCTCCCTGTTTATGGGAAACCTAAACTGGCTTTTTATTATAATTTGCTGCTGTGTTTGTTTTGTATTTGTATATTAGAATTCAGAACATATTGTCATTTCATTAAAATCAAAAGAAATTAAGTTCCCATTATTTTTTTCGTATTATTTTTTTTTTTGTAATATAATGGCTTACCTTCTTTTGGCTTTGGTTAAAATCACAGGTTTTTCCACAACTTTGCTTCTAAAAAAGAAAGAAATATTTGTAATTATGGCAATAAAAACTTCCTAGAAAATAAAACCATTCTTTAAAATAAAATTTTTATTTAAGAATTAATGTAAAATGTTTACTTACATTTCACCCTGGACACTGGAAGATTGCTTTGGCATTTTTGTGTCAGATTCACATACTGAAGTTGAAGATAGAACACTTAAAGTTCTAGATGAGCTACAGCTAAGGGTTTCTGACGAATCTGACTTCTCTTTTGTATTTTCTTTACTTTCAGCAGTTTAAATCTAAAAATTAGGGTTTCTTAATAAAGATAATTAATGAACCTTTGGTTGATTGGTTTTATTTAAGTGTATTGTTTAAAAATTTAGTTTTATATAGAATATATATATAATAACATACTATTTGATTGGACATATATATATTAAAATCACTATTTATAGTATTGATATCATATAATATGATTACCTATCAACTAACATATATTATATATATTATTATACATTACATTCTCAATTAAACATCTTATAACAAAGGGTAAATCATGTGTGATTTCCTGTGGCTGTAATAAAAGATTACAAATAAATAAGTTTTACCCTTTTTTCTCATTATTTAAAGCCACAATATATAAAAGTTTAAACCTAATTGGTTATTTTAAAGTTTTAAACAAATAAAAATTTTCGTTCTTACAACATTTAAGATCTGCAGCAAAAAGAGGGTGTCATCATTTAAATGGAAATATTGTTTTCTTTTACTTTTTATAACCTAAGTAATGTTTTTAAGTTACTCTGATTGATAATTTCTTAATATATTTAACCATACATACATGGATACAACAATACTTTGAGATTACTACATTTTATTTCGAACTTTAACCTGATGTCAAAGAAAAACATATAAAAAAAGAAGTATTTTACCTGACTTTTTTAGGAGTTTGAACTTCCGGTGCTGTTATTGTACGAGAGGAATCAGAGGAGTAATTATGGACCAATGGTGGGTTTTCTGGAGTTAGAATTTCAGGCGCTGTTATTGTAGCTGATGAATCAGGGGGAAAATTTTTCTGACTTATCAGTTTCCATTAATAGTACAATTTGTTCCATAGTACTACTAAAAATTAAAATAATAATAATAAAAGTAATATTCACACAAAACAGGTTGCGAAAAAATAATACAAAGATTGCTTTTGTGGCCAAAACACATTGTATGTAAGGCCAAACCAACCCAGATAAAAAAATTGCTTTTGTGCTATTATTTATGTGTGTTTTATACCAAAAACTAAATTTAAGATACAGACTGTAAAAATTTAATTATTGTACTTTAACCTAAAAAAAAAAATAAGTAAAGGTATTAAATATACCTAAGGAAAAAGCACCCTCCTCATCTTTTATTATAAATTAGAAAAAATCGTTGGTTATACTGAAAAAGACCCTGTATGGACAACAGTAATATAAAATAAAACATGTTTTACCTCTAGCAGCTTTGTATCAAACTTTTTTTATAAAAATTCTAAAAAACATGATAAAACAAAATAAATAATAGTATACAGGGTGATTAAGGAGAAAATATTTTAATGATTAATTATATAAGCATAAAGTTCTAATAAACATACAATTAGCATTTCAGGTATTTATGGTTACCGGTTTTCATTTTCTAATTTAAATTGCAAATTTCACATATAAATAGAATTAATCCTTTTGTTACTAAAATTAAATATGATTTTGCTGGCTATTGAAATATATAAAAAATGTCTTTAAATAAGATATTACATAAAATTTATGTTGTATGGCTATGTCACCTTTTTTTAATATAAGCAGGCTGTAACTATGGACTTACTCAGTCCTTATTAGATAATTCTAATAATATAAAAAGGGATAAATCCATTCATCAAAGATCTAACTTATGTTTATAAATAATTAATTTTGTTTTTTTTCAAGCACTGAACCTAGAAAGTTTGATAAATTGACTTAAGCTTTCGCGGCCAGTGTTTAAACTAAAATTTTTATTCAGACTTAAAGGCCGTAGTTGAA
This sequence comes from Listronotus oregonensis, assembly GCA_019359885.1. Lineage (NCBI taxonomy): Eukaryota > Metazoa > Arthropoda > Insecta > Coleoptera > Curculionidae > Listronotus > Listronotus oregonensis. The sequence continues at coordinate 21,759 of JAHBCN010000590.1, forward strand.
ATTCCTTCCTGACGTTTCGCTAGCACAGGTGGCAAGCTTCTTCTAAGGCTCTTCCATCTCCGATGCTACTTGCAGACCACTCATGCTAAACGTCAGGAAAAAATTCCTGCATAAACAAAACACTATTGGCAATTTATTTGTCTTTTTTCAAGTGTAGGAAAATGTTTTATAGCTTATTTCTGCACATGCTTCTAATCTTAGTTTAGTTAATTAGTCTGTTTATAATGGAATATATAACAAGTTTATTTAAACAAAATTACCTACCTGCTTGCTGTAGATGCTGCATCAACTTCATATGATTTTTGTAAGGTTTCTGGTACAAGGTAACTGAAAATATTAAAAGTAAAATAAAATAAAAACTGAAATATTTAAATGTCATTATGGTTAATTATAAATTACCAACAAATCAGTTTTTAATATTATATTAATGTTGGATAGTTCAGGCTGTATACTCAGAAGGAAAGATTATTTTTTAACTCTTTACGTACTTTAAAGCACAATTCGTATAAGGCACACTGTATACGCATGCCATGAAAATTTTTATAACAGGGCTAGGCCCTTAATGCTAAATTAAGCTTAACTAATATTTAAGGGTAAATAACTAACATATATACAATAGCATAGTATTTTTCACATACCGTTTAGGTTTTGCATTTTGGGTAAGGTATGTTCGGAGCCCTCTTCACCCATCTCTTTTCACATAAATCCTTTGCTTCAAAATGGTCTGAGCAGATGTACATGTTTTCTGGCAAAATATTTATTGTAATACCTAAATGTTTGTAACCAAACCTCGTTCTGTGATGTGGAGTGGCCATCTAAAAAATATATACATAAATACCTTAGCATTACAGAACTTACTAATTTTACTTACTACACCTTTGTATTTATCTTATTGTATTGCTGCACTTCATAAAGAATATACTGAACTGAGACAAAATAAAACTCGTATCATGCCAACTTATAGCAATTTAAAACAATATCGAAGCACAGAGAAAAATTTGCCAGCATTAATTTTTGGTTGGCATAAGCACTATTTCTTTTATGCATTATAGATATGTATCCTGTTTTCACATTTGAATTTCTATTAAAACTTTGGGCATAAAGATTGTTTTCTTTAGATTTCATATTTTAAATAGTTTGTATATAATTCGATTAGTATCCTAGCAATATTATTTAAACTCAATTGGCTTCCTTTTGTTTTGCTTTTAAACTTGTTTAAACAAAAATTTAAGTTGTTTTTATTGTATTTGTTACAAGTGAGTTCAATTTGTAAATATTATGCTACTGAAGTGTGTTCACAGTTAAAAAGGCCTCTTAGTGCTTCTAATAATATTTATATTTCTAAAGACTTTTATGATGGTTATGTATTACTTTATTATAAAATGTGTATACTTACTGAAAAATGACCTTTTTTATGTCTTTACGAAAGAAAACTCCACATACACTACACTTTTTAGTCATGATGAAATAAATCAAACACTTTTGGCCGTAAAATTTACAAAAAAAACAGTGAAAGTCAGTAAAATAGCAATCAAAACGGCGTGTCAGTAAATCACAACACGAAAGAACAAAGAACACAGGTTAGTGAGGTTAGGTCATCATTGATTCTGAGGCCCGATTCTGTAAGCAACTTTTTTGACATTCCTTTTCTTTATCTCTTTCAAGACAGTGACAAACTTATGAGTTACCTTTAAGGGCAACAAGGACATGTAATCCCTATTTTGACATTCTCTTTCCTTATATTTTTACAGAATCCCAGCCCTGGACAAAACACCGCTGAGTGATCCAATGTTGCCAGTTCAGTCTGTATACAACCATTGTTTACAAGAACTATCCCGTCCCCCCGCAGTGATCATTTAATGCCAAACAAAGTTTGTTTACTTTAATTCTAGCCCTTGAGTTCGTTGAAAAATAATTTTCCCCTAGTTAAAAATTTTAAAAAACAATTGGCAACAGCGCTACCCAAAAGCCCCGTGCCGCATTGTGCGTACTGGTGGCGATTTGTTTTTCCGTTGTAGGTCAAAATGTTTTTAAATCGGGAAAATATCGGCCTATTTTGTTATATGTTAATAATTTACCGCGAGGCAAACCAAAATGCTAATCCAGCAGCTTAAATTTACCGTAAAAGATTTCCACGATGGCTACATCCATTTAGGACAACCATACGCAGGCGCACTAAAGAGTTTTGAGAACGGGATGTGTGCGACCGAGGAATCCTACTTTAAGCAAAATAAAAGTGGTGCCAAACATAATAATTTGCGTTTTAAAAAGGATATTCAGCTAAATTTTGTGATTAGTACATCTTTATAAAATAAACACCTCTTTTAAAAATGTGTAAATATGTAAAATTCGCAGAAAACATTTCACGTTCGACTTGATGTGATTAAGGCGCGGTGTTGCCAGTCTTTTTTACTTTAAAATCACTTTAAACAATTAACTCATGACCCATATTTTTTTCTTTTTGATTTGTTTTTTGATCCACTATCAAACATTAAAATCGTGAGCATCAAACTTTTTACACCCTGTATAAACAAATTGTCAAAAAAGTCAAGAAAAATATGGTTTTCTGTTAATCGCTCGCAACTTTGTAAAGTACTGATCGTATTAAAAAACTATAAAAATAGAAAAGTCGCAATTCTATTTCCTACAAGACAAAATTTGTTAGGAAGTAACAAAATGTATTACACTTGTTGCAAAATAGCAATCAACTAAAAAACGTAGTTTTTGCATAATTTTTAAAAACCTCTTACATTTTCCCTGAGACCTTCCTATTCGAAGAGAAAAACTTTATGATGCCAATTTTAATAAAATCGGTTCGCACAATTTTTTAATCAATTTTTTAAATTGACAAGTCCAATATATGGGACTTGGATATTTGTTTTTTTAAGCTCTTCAAAAAATAAAAATCGGATCATTCGTGCGACCTCGTGCATTCAAGCTTGCTTAAGGAGCATTTTTTTTTATTTGTTTTAGAAAAAATATTATACAAAGTTTAATTATATTTTATTAATCTACTTACAACGATAACTAAAAAAGATAGAAAAAAAACCTCTTTATATAAAAAAAGTTTTTATTTATTATCTTCTGATCATAACGAAAAAAATATAAATAAACCTCAACACTGTCTATATTGATTTAGAATGAAAGGTCTATCCATATTTTAAAATATATAGTTTGCTGAATTTTGTTCATTGGTTTTAAAATATTTAAGTTTTTAATTTACAATTAATAGTAAAAATCTTACTTGCCTTGAAAACAAACGATTTGATTTGTTCATACGTTTTTTAACTCAGTATCTCAAAGAAAAATATGGTCATTGGATAGAATGGTATGACACTTTTAGATGGCCGCTCAATAGCCCTGATTTAAGCCTTCTGATCTATTTTATTTTTCAAAAATAAAATTTATTACAAAACCCACAAAAAAACCTCCTAACACAAAAAATTTGAAAATGAAATTAGGTTACCTAGTAGGAGCTGGTCAAATTTTGTTTTCAACGCAATCAATCGTAAGTTAAAAAAAAACATTTTCAAGTGCAGAGAAACTGGTGGAAGTTCCGTTGAAAATTTGTATTTTTTTAGATTTCTCAAGTTTATAATATTTTTTTTGTAAATTTCAAAGGCAATGGTGATTTTTTCTATCAATTGAATATTTTAAAAACAGATAAACGAAATGCCAGCAAGCTATATATTTTTAGAACGAGGCCGACAAGACCTTTTATTTTAAATAAAAATATACAGGGTGTTTAATTTTAAAAGTAAACTTATTCATCTTTCTTAACATTTTGATGATATTTTTTTTTTCGTTATGCTCAAAAGATAATAGATAAAAACTTTTTGTTAATCATGATTTCTTTATTATTTTTTTTTTTTTTTAATTACTACTTTTTACCAACATTATTATTTTTAAATATTTCTAACTGCTTATCTTCTGTTTTATTAAATAAACAAATATTTTTAGGCAGGAATAGTACAGATACGAAGCAAAACTGGAAAAGTTTTACCGTGCAAATTCTTTTGCGTAGTTTTTGCAAATTTACGCCTTTGTCGAAACTTGTAGTACCGTGAAAATTTTATCCGCACAGAATTGCAAGTTTGCCGCTTTGTCGAAACTTGTAATAACTGGCAGAAAACGCCTGGATATATAAACGATACGCACTTATTTTAGTTATCAGTAATATTTTTGATTTAGGGGTTAATCTATCAAAACATTTGGACTCATGACAAGCGGGGAAAAAAGGAATTTGGTATTTGGCAACATTTTATAAAAGAATAAAATTATCCAGTTGGCAAAGAAAGAAAAGCGATAGCTGTGAAAAGGAAAGTGTAGGTGGACGTAAAAATAGTGGAAGTAGCGCTCATTTGGATTCCTTGGTTGTGCGAACTGGACAAAATAAGAAAAAAGAATTGGAGAGACATATAGCCAAAGTCGTTTACGCAACAAATTGCAGTTTTAAAGCTATAGAAAATAAGGAGGTTCAAAAGGCCATAGAAATGCCAAAACCTGGTTACCTTCCACCATCTGATTTTAGTTATCGTCAACGTTCTTAAATAAAATCTTTGAAGAAGAAAAATCTAATTGTTTTAACAAGTCATCTGGACAATCTGTTCGCATGTCCTTAGATGGATGGTCCAATATACATAATGAGTCGATAATTTGTGTCGTTTTGATTGTAGAGGAAGGAACCAGTGTTTTTTTAGAAATCATAGATATATCTGGTCATCCCCATACAGCTGCCTATCTTGGCGAATTGGCTATTAACTCAATAAATAAGTGCAAAAATTATATAACACTTACTTAGTTTGCTCTCTTGAAGATTTAAAGCATCGCAGATAATAGAACATATAGAACATATTGTGAAATAGCTTAGAAATACCAATTTGCCAGATGCTTGATATAAAGAAAAACAGGGCAAGAAATTGGTCTTACTCTCAGAATGTGCTTGATAAAGCAATTCTTATAAATATATTTGTAAACGTGCAAACGCACTCTTATTTTCTGTCACTAACTTCAAGGGATATGTGAGTTTTGTTGACAGTCGATATACTTAAGATGTAGAATGCCATTTTTGACACACTAAATTCATGTTCACTTTTGAGATCTGTTTAACTATTAAAGTGCTTAAAGTTGTATTTGTGTTTCATTAAAGACCTCTAAAGTCTTCAGGTTATGGGCCCAGAACGTTTGTCGTTCTGCAGATAGTGAAACGGGCGATTTTAAGTCGGTGAAAAGTAGTGGCGTCGGTCGGTCAAAAAGTGCGGGAAAGTAATTAGTGAAAAAGTTTATATAAACTGGAAAAATGGCAACTGGAAACACCATCGCAGTAAAGCCTTTCGATGGTAATGGGTACGGAAATTGGGAGTTCAGAAATTACTTCTTTTGAGCATCAAGAAGTGTTAAATGTAATTTCCGAGGAAGCTCCAACTGATGATACTCTTCTTGCGCCATGGAGAAAGAAAGATTTACGTGCTAGAACCTTATTGTAAACTGTTTAAGGACAATGTCCTAGAGATGATCAAAAGTAAGATAACTGCTAAACAAAGTATAGAAACTCTTTAGTCAAACCTACGTTAAAAGTGGTGTTGCATCACAAGTGCAGTTACAACGCAAGCTAAGAAACATGAAATTTCAATAGCAGTAAAAATTCACTAAATGACTACATTGTGGACTTTGAAAAGACAGTGGCGGAGTTGAAAATGCAGGTGGAAAAATGATGACTCTGAAAACATTTCACAGTTGTTAGCATCTGTTGCTGATCCTCAATTTCAAAGTGTAATAACTGCTATAGACATTTTGTTTTCCCAAGGCAGCAATACTGTAACTCTAGACTTTGTCAAAAGCAAATTACTTTCGGAAGAGCAGCGTCATAAGGTAGTGCAAGTAATAAGAGCCAGGAGGGATGACATTGCTACCGCTTTTTTTTGGTGGCAGAAAGCAAAATCAAAATTTATGTACAAGTGTTATAATTGTGGTAAACGAGGACACAAAAAGGCAGACTGTCCTAGTCTTCTTAAGAAGTTTGGCAAGGCAACAGAAAAAGAGGAAAATGGGGTAACTTTATAACTTGCTTGTCTAATCATGAAATGTTAAGCTCGGAAACGAATATAAAGTTTGTAGCGGATTCCGGATGTACAAAATCATTTAGCTACAAGGAAAACTCCAACAATACCTTGTAGATAGGAAGAGTGTTAATTACTCTATAAAAGTTGCCAAGGAAGGTCAAAGTGTGGAAGCCAAATTTGAGGGCACTTTTACACCTGCAGACAGCAAAGGGTCTTAAAATGTTAGAAAATGTGCTGATTTGTGAAAACTTAACTCATAATTTGTTGTCAGTTAAGAAAATTGAGTCCAAGGGTATGAAAATAGTTTTTCAAGATGGTAAAGTAGCCTTAAAGCAAAACAATGATTGTTTATTAGCAGCAGGAGAATTAGAAGGAGGATTATATGTGCAAACCTAGAAATTCCTAAAATTGAAGCTAATCTAAAAGGACCTGTGGCACAAAAGAATGGGCCATTCTTCAAAGTTTCCTTCATCATCACTGTAGAAGTATGCTTACAGGGTAAGCAAACCAGAAACCGTTAGTGAAGCTGCCAGAAGAAATAAAAGCTAAACGTGTGATTGAATGTATTTCAAGTGATGTGTGTAGACCACTGAATCTGGTCTCTCATAATGGTAATAGGTACTTTATTACTTTTATTGACCATTATTCACATTTTGGAACAGTATATTTTATGCAAAATAAAAATGAAGCTCTTCAAAAGTTTAAGGAATATCTAACATTCGTGCAAAACAAGTTTAAGACTTTACCTGAACGAACTGGGTGTGATAACGGAGGGGAATATGTTGCACACGAGTTTCAAAACTTTTGTAGACAAAAAGGCATAAACATTGAGTATGGTATACCAAGAACTCCTGAACAGAATGGGGTGGCAGAGAGGTATAATCATCTATTAGACAAAGCTCGAGGTTTGATCTTTGAATGCAATATGGAGAAGTCTTTTGGGAGGAAGCTGTTTCAACATCAGCATACCCACTCAACTGTACCCCACCATTCTACCAGAAAAATAAACTCCAGCCAGGTATGTACAACTCAAAACCAGATCTGTAGCCAGTGGGAAAATTTTGGGAGTACCTGATACGGCACATTCCTGCTGAAGAGTAGAAAAAGTAATTAACGTGAAGTCAAAAATGTATTTGGTTGGTTATACCAATAATGGCTATCGTCTGTGGAATCCCATTGATCAAAAAGTAACTTCAGCAAGAAATGTAGTATTTGATGAGACAAAAATGCTTAAGACAGATACGAAATTAAACACTGAACATCACATAATTAGTTTTGATCATAGGCAAAATCAAGAAAGTGGCAAGCAGCACCAATTCCGTGATGAACAAGAAAATACTAATGTTCAAGTGGAGTGGAAGATCAAATGCCAAATGAAAATGGAAGGCCAAGAAGAAAGATCAAGATGCCGCAACGATTTGCTGATTATGATTTGAATTTCGACAAGAAATGAAAGCCCGGCGGCAGCACTATTTGTTGGCAGTCTAAACTCTAATATTCCTAAGATATACTCTGAAGCTGTTTCATTGGGTAATGGTTGAATGAAGTCATTGAAAGTGAGCTGAAATGCTTTAAAGAAAATAATACATGGGAAATAATTGAAAAACCAGAGGATGAAGGTGATTGATTCAAGATGGTTGTTTGCAAAAAGACTGTAATAATGGTGGGTCATCAAGAAAGCCAGGCTTGTGGCTCGTGGGTATCAGCAAGTGGACTTGACAGCCTCTGAAGTCTACTCACCTGTGGCACGGATGCTTTCCTACTGCAGCCTCCTTGTGTGTTGAAGATAACTTATTTGTAAACCAATTTGGATGGAAATGTGTTTTAAATGTGATTTACCTTAAACCAGTGTACATGGAAATTCCTGAGGAGTTAAGGTAAAACAAATGTTAAACAAAATTGTTCTGTAAACTTAATAAAGCTTTATACGGTTTACGTGAGGCACCAAAGTGTTGGTATCAGAAACTGCATACTCACTTACTTGAAATTAAATTTAAAAGGTCACAATCTGATCTATGTCTGTATTTCAATCATGACATTTATTTAATAGTGCATATGATGATATAATCTTGTTTAGCAAATGTGAAGAAAAATTAAATACATTTAAGCAAACTTATTATTAAAGTTTGAAATGAGAGATCTATCTCCTAAGAATCAGGTTAATTTTTCTTTAACATTTTGGGTATAACAATCACTAAATCTGATAATAAGCGCTTTATGTTTCAGAAACATTTAATTGAAAAAGTGTTGACTAAGTTCGGTATGTCAAATTGTAAAGATGCGAATATTCCAATTCAACCTAGACTAAATTTAAAGAATAGTGAGACAGATTTACAAAACTTAAACTTACCTTACAGAGAACTGTAGGATTCCTCATGTACATTATGTTGAGCTCTAGGCCTGATCTTAGCTATTCAATTATTATTTAGTCAATTTTTTAAATTGTTACACGCTAGAGCATTGGACATATTTAAAGAATACTTTGCGTTATTTAAAGTCAACAAGCTATTTTGGTCTTAAATTTGAAAATCAGGTAAATCCGAATAATCAAATTATTAGTGCATTTGTGGATGCTGATTATGCAAATGATATAAACGACTGAAAAGCATTTCAGGGTATGGAATAAAAATATTTGACAATTTTGTATTCTGAAATCTAAAAAAACAAGCAACTGGGTTTTCGCTCAGTAGCTCGGAAGCAGAGTATATTGCTTTATCGGATTGCACAACAGAATGTATTTCTTGTAGGGACAACTGCTTTCTGAGATACTAGACTTTTAAATGCTTTTCCTGTTGATGTATTCGAAGACAACCAGTCTTGCTAAAAATGTCAAACACATTAGAAACAAAAGCGTAGCAAGCATATAGATGTAAGACATCATTTTGTTAGAGAGTGTATTCAAAATAATAAAATTAGTTGCATTATGTACCAACATCAGAGCAGGTAGCAGATATTTTTACTAAATCCTTAGCAACACCAAAGTTCAAATATTTTCGCAGTAAGTTAAACGTTTGTATTAACTAACTAATGTTTAGTATATAACTTTGTAGGTATGATTTTAGCATACCAAGTAGTTAAGTACTTGAATGTTTTCCAATTTTTAGTTTATAAGAATTGAGGGGTGTTGACAAAGCAATTTATAAATATATTTTGTAAACGTGCAAACGCACCTTTATTTTCTGTCACTAACTTCAAGGGATATGTGAGTTTTGTTGACAGTCGATATACTTGCAGATGTAGAATGCTATTTTTGACACACTAAATTCATGTTCACTTTTGAGATCTGTTTAACTATTAAAGTTAAAGTTGTATTTTAGGTTTCATTAAAGACCTCTAAAGTCTTCAGGAATGTCCGATGAAGTACACTTTCAGATTGTCTTGAGGTCAACGAAAGATCTTTTTTTTCTGATTTCAAATATACATACATTGATGATATTTGATGAACCATTTTTGGAGATATTTTAGCTTAAATTATTAATAAATTGCAAAAAAGTTTCATGTTAGTATCAAGAAAGCCATGGAAACAATAAAATTGTTATGTTACTGAATTTGGCGAGGGTTTTTTCTGGACCGATAATGTTTATTTTTGTGATTAAACATTCCTGCTATTGTGAAGGAAGACTCGTCGGTAACAAGAATTTTATTTAAAAACTTCTGCTGCATAAACCCAGCTATTTCAAATGGTTACTCAGGTTGGTCCTGCATGTTCTGTTCAGAAAGATTCTGGACGGACATAAATTTATAAAGATGAAATTTGTAAAATTTTAAGGTTAAATAAATTTTGATAATCTGTTTTATTATGTTCAGATGCCGCACTGAGATTGATGGAAAAAAGTATAATAATTATCCTGAAAAAACGAAGATATCCAAACTTCGTTTTCATTTTGTGCTATGGTTACGGCCATAAAATTTCGGATAACGATTTTACGTGTTGTAAAACAGCCTTTTAGGTACCAGCTTACCTTTACTTTTGACACTAATTCGAAATCTGTCATTGTCCAAAAAAATATATGGTAATTATTGCATATACGGTTTTCTTCTATTTTTTGATTATATGGTAAAATTCTTTATATAGTCATATTCCAGTGTCCTTAGGGATTGCAAATATACTACCGGAGAAGAGAAATTATGTGTTTTTAATATTTTTTATTTTAATTTGAAAATTTAAAATTACCATTGATTTTCTCCATATAATGCGAAAACTCCCCATTGGCGACAAGGAACGTCAGCGTGCAGTGTTGCCAAATCAGGGTATTTTCGAATACGTTCCCGCATTTTCACGTTCGAAATATAATTGGGAAAATAAAAGCCGCTTTAACTAACCAAAATTAACCATGACCAACTGTTTAGACAAATTCAAGAGCCCCTAGTCGGTCATGGTTAGTTTTGGTAAGCAAAGCAGCTTTTTATTTATCCCAATTATATTTAGACAGAACCAGAATATCAAAATTTGATGGCCGAAAATTATTAAGTCCGGCAACACTGTTGATACTTATTTTGAACTGACAATGTAGAAAGAATGTGCTATCAGATATTAGATTTATTTCTAACCTATACTTTTTAAATTTAAATTAAAAAGTTGTTTTTCCCGATTTTATGCGTATTTTGTCAATAGATTTCGCTTCTGTGTGTTATGTTTAACTAAATAATTATCAATTTATATTGCTTTACCCCGCCCAGCACTCAAATTCACTCCAAGATCCAGTAAGTTTATTTGGTTGAAAAACAAAAATTAACACAATTTCTCTTCTCCGGTAGTATATTTTGCTATCCCAAAGGATACTTAAATGTAATTTTATTAAAAAATTCATAAAATCCAAAATAGCAGAAAACCGTATATGCAATGGTTACCAAATATATCAAGTTCTTTCAAACCATGCCACGCATATCAGTAGCAAAAAAGTTCAAGTTGTTACATTGCTGAAGGAGGGATATTTGTAGGAAAATCTGTTGCGGAGAGAGTGGGAGTGCCAAAGAGTTCGGTTCATGATATCAAACAAAAATTTCATGATAGAAATTCGCACGAGAGAAAGGAAGGTAGCGGTCGTCCACACATATCAACCGAGGAACAAAACGAAAACTTGATAAGCTGCGTTCGAAGAAATCCTTTTTAAACAGCCTCTTCTGCAAAACTAGAAACAATTTTCCTGGTCCGACAGAACAGCACGGCGCTGCATTAACAAATTTTCGGAGCTTCGATGCCGTCGAGCGGCCAAAAACCCTTTAACACAGGCAAATAAACAAGAAAGGTTTGGATTTGCCTAGAATACCTACCACGGGAAATACGTTTCTGGGAAAGGGTAATATTTAGTGATGAAAAAGTTTTCCAGTCGTTTTAATGGAAGTATGCGAGTATATAGACCCCCAAATTCAAGAGATTTGAATAGACATACACCCAAAAGATAAAAACAGAGTGGTAGGTTTTCGGTCAATGTTTGGGGATTCTTATCAAGAAATACCTTAAAATATCATGCTGCCAGCGGCCTATAATGTCTATGGGAATGATTTTATCTATCAGCGCTGACAACTGTCCGGTCCATACAGCCCGAAGGGTCACCGACTGGTCAAAAAACAACTAGGTTAGAATTCTTCCCTGACCATCGCGAAGTCCTTCCGACGTCACTGATGGAAAATGTATGGGGACTGATAGTTAAAAATCCAGTCAACACATGTTCAGCTCGCAAATGAAGAAGACTTATGGGCACAAATTCAAGAGGCGTGGAATAGTTTGACTATATTTATACCAGGAACATTGTTCGCTTCGATTCCTAAAAGATTGGCCTTGGTGATCGAAAAGAATGGAGCTATCATAAAATACTGATTTTTGTTTTATAGTTTATTAGTTGATATTCAATTTGATTTTAGTTTTCTGTATAAATTAATGGAATTTCGCTTACTTCAAGTCTTTGTTTGTTTTGTTTCAGCTAAGAAATTGATATTAAAAGGCCTGTGAACATGACTGTGTACTTCAAATATATAATTATCAGGTGAAAGCCTGGTTTACGAAAAATTAATGATTTTGACACGGATTGTCAAATTTTGCCCGAAATTTTATGGCCGCAACTGTACAGTCCTTTTCTTTATTTTTAAGCTTTTTCGTTTAATAAACTTTCTTATTGTGTATTTAATAGTATCTATAGATGGTACCCGTTGTTCTTTGCACTGTCGTCACATTATTATTGTTACTATACAAAAGACGCACAATAGCGATTTTTTGTTCTTCTGAATAGCCCATCGACAAGAAAGCAACATAAATTATTCTTAATACTTAAAATGATAAACATCAACTTTTGAAAATATCGAGACGTCAAATTTATTAAGACAATTTTATTGTTTTCATAGTTTTTTGATATCAATATGATTTTTTTTACAATTTATTTATATTTTAAGCTAAAATATCTTAAAAATGGCACATCCAAATATCATCAATGTATATATATATATATATATATATATATATATATATATATATATATATATATATATATATATATAGAAAGTATATATATATATATATATATATATATATATATATATATATATATATATATATATATATATATATATATATATATATATATATATATATATATATATATATATATATATATATATATATATATATATATATATATATATATATATATATATATATATATATATATATATATATAATATATATATATATATATATATATATATATATATATATATATATATATATATATATTTAAATCAGAAAAAAAAATCTTTAGTTGTGGCGCATAATATACAGGGTGTTTTAATTTAGATTAGATTTAAAAAAGGTGAAGTTGCCTATATTTTTCTATTTTTTTATTGCAATATTTTTTTACTAATAATTTCAAAGGATAATATATGGAAAAAAACCTACAATTTTTATATAAAACATTTTTTTCTGTCTTCAAAAATAAAGGCTTCAGATGCCACGTAAATATAATCAAAGACCCTGTACATTTTGAGTGTTAAAATTTTAAAACTCTTTTTAAATTAAACATGATTTTTTTAAATCGTATTGGTTAAAATCCTAATTTTAATCGTTATTTTAATCAATTAATTTTAATCATCCCAACCCTGGTTATAAATGGGTGTTAAAATATAAATAAAAACCCTGTACACGTTTTTTCCGGACACCTTCTTTAGCAATTAAAACAGTTAAGACTCCTAAAACTTTTCCTCATTAAATAGTGATTTCTCCCTGTTTTAAATACGATCTTTTAGACCCCTTTTTTTAAAAGTTTTTTAAAGCCACAACGAAATTAAGAAACAACTAGAAATGCCCCTCGTCTAACTCAAAAAAGCGACGAAAGGAATCAAAACTATCCGGGAACTATCTAAAACTATCGCTTATCTCTAAATGCGAAAAAGGGAAAATCTCCAGACTTCAAGATGGCCATATTCTATTTTAAACCATTGGAAAAAGAGGGGAAAAAAAAAAGATAATTTAAAAATGGCATTAGTGGTAGTGTATATGCTTATCATTTAAACAGTGGAATTTAATTTGTGAAGTACTTTTTAAAATTTTTAGATAAATTGTTAGAACCTGGAAAAATTTTTTTTCATTGTAGATAAATGTTATTAGAATGAAAAGATATAAAGTTAAATATACTTACTAATTCGTCATTTTCCTATTTATTTATTTATGTTGGTAAAATACTTTTTTTTAATTAAATTTTATTTGGGGATATTTTTTTATTTTAAGGGAACCTTGATGAACGTATGTCCTAAACGTCCTAACTTTGAGATACAGGGTGGAAAAATTTTAAAAAAAATCTTTTAAATATTAATAATTGTAATACCTTTTTAAATTTTGAAAAAATTTTGATAATGTACTTTTATAAGAGGCATTTTTTGTGATTTTTTTTTTTTTCCCAAGTGGGCAGGAATTTGATTTCCCATTTTGACAGACATTGATGATACAGCACTGATTTCAGCAAAAAAAAAAATATTTTTAAAATCCAAAAATTCATTTCTAACCAAATTTAAATTTTTTTTTTTAACCCGGGTGCATGGGCTTAAAAATAAACTTTTTTCCTGCATGATCATAAAATATCGTTAAGCAATATGACCATGCAGAAATACTATATCTAGATTTAGTTTTTATTTATAAAGGAAAGATGGATTAAAAATTATGATCAACTTTGCTTGAAATTAGGGGGGATTTCAAAAAAATTTTGTATTTTAGGAAAATTAAGGGATTACCATCAATGTCTGCCAAAATAGACAGGTCAAATTCCGTAGAGCGCCACTGGTGGAAATTAAAAAAATGGTACACTAAAAATGCCTCTTCAATAGTAGTATTAAAATTTCATTAAGTATTTAAAATGGTATTACAGATATTAATTTTAAAATGAAAACTGCTCAACAAAAAGATCAAATTTAAATTTAGACCCATTTTCAAACTGCTGTAACTTTTTAAAAATTAACTTTTTTGAATATCTAAAACGAATTTTAAAAACCGGTTTCTTTACTTTAAGCTTATTGCTTTTAGTTTTAGTAAGATGAATCTTATATGATGTAGGGGACAATAGAGTTGAAAAAAAACAAAAATTGAGTGTGTCCCATTTCAGTGGAATTTTTTTTTGGTCTTATAATATGGTTGTTCCCAAAGGTCATATCAATATCTCTAAGTTTTTATTTTTAATTGAGGACCCTGGTTGGGTACGCTTCTTAAATTTTGAATAATTCTTTTTTAAAAACTTAATAAAATGGATTGACGGATTTCAATGAGTGTTTATATTCGAAAGCTCTTTTATGTAGATTTTTTTTTTTGTCCAAGAAATTTTCGATAGCTTATAATTTTAAGGGGATAAACAAATACCAAACGGTACCATTTGGCCAAAAATACGGTAAATTTTAAAAAATAGTGTTTTTTTTTTAAAAATGGATTGAATTTTTTTAATATTGAAAATTTTGTTTCGATTTTGCGTTTGTTGAAATTTACAAAAAATCCTTTTTAAAGGAAGGGGAATTAGGAATTCCAAAACTTCAAAGTTTTAAAATTTTTTTAAAAAATTAGGTATTTTTTTTAACCAATTGGGGTAAAAATTTTAAAAAAAATTTTTTTTTTAATTTTTTAACCAAAAAAAAAACCAACCAAATTTTTAAAACCAGATAAAAATTTTAATTTGAAAAAAGTTTTTAAAGAAAAAAAAAAAAAAAAAGAAAAAACAAAATTTAAAATTAAATTAAAAAAAAAGGTTTTTTGGGCCCCAAAAAGGGGGGGTTCCCCCCGACCCCCCTCTTACCCTTGGCATGCTATCACTGCTTGCAAGGAAGTTTGGGAATATCGTTCCATTCCACTCTTATTGCATTTGCCATGTCATCCAAGTTGTTAAATTATGCCTTTCCCTTATTCAATTTTCTTTAATCCAACCCATACGTGTTTTATCACATTCATATCCGGATCTTGCAGGCCAAATCATTCTTTCAATATTGTTATCCCAAGATTTTGGACGATTCTTCTCTAGGGGACGACCCTGTCGTCCCCCCCAAGACAAAATCGTGCCAAAGTTTTGTGCAAAAGGAATAACAATACCCCTAATACACATATCTCGAACCTTTCAGCATTCATCGATTCCCCACCAAAAAAACAAATCTGTTCCCCCATTCAACATCACCCACCCCCCCAAACGTCCTCCACCTTCAAACGGTACCCTGCATCCATGTTTTTTTCCAGATATCGTTCATTTCTGCTCCCCAAACCAAAATTCGTCCTTTATTTTTAAAAATTTAAAACCCTACATTCACCGTAAACATCACCTACTCCATTCTGTATCCCCCATTTAAATGACCTACAGCCCGCCTCCTTCAGCTCTATGAGTAGCCTGCAAAGGGGCAAGCAGCACGCCTGCGCGCCTTAAGTCCTCGCTCGAAGCCGTCTTTGATAGTTTGTGTGGAGACCCTTACGCCACTTGCTTTGAAATTTTGGAAATTTTTTGGGTGCATTAAGAGTCCTACAGCGATTGACGTTTCGTATTATTAGACGATCTTGCCTATTGTCGTTTTTCTGGCTCGTCCGCAGCGACCCGGTTGGCGGTAATTTACACTACCATGGGCTCGTGTTTAGCTAGTGTCCGTTTAAAAAAGATATTGTGGTGCCCACAATTCCCTTTTGGTATAGTACGGCCTTGGACGTTCGTTAGGATTAAAACTATTAGACATGTAACTATACAAAATGTTTTTTTGGGGTTTAAAATTCCCGCCTATACAGTTCATTTTCGCTTAGTTTTGCCTTTTTTAAAGAGTAAATTCCCTCTACGGGTTTTTTTGATTTAAAACTTTTTATGACAGACATTATTCCATCGTTGTATAGAAATTATCCCAAATTTCAATGTATCAAGTAAACATTTTTTTCTTTTTGTAGAGGTAATTTGACTCTTTGAAAACTAAGCTAAAATCAACTAAAAAAATAGTGCGGTAAGTTTGACACCGAAATGTACTAAAAGGTTTCAAGCCTAAAAATTTTTAATCTAAAACATCTTCGGCAAAAAGGGCCGTTCTGTAGCAAATTTTGGCGAAATTTATGGAACCAAAATAAATTTGAAAGCACTTTTTTGGGATCACTCCGATATCATGGTAACAACACCAAAAAACTAATTTATTTTAAAAAATGTTTAAAATTTTAAAGACGTTGTTGGAATTCCTACCATTCACACCCCAAATAACGACGCATTTTTGCTGAATAAATTTACAGGCACTTAAACAGCATAAATCGATTAACGGTAGAAATCGTTTCCGAGATATTGACAAAACCAACTGGGCCATTTTAAAACAAAAACACACATATGGCCCCTTTGGCGTTCAATAATTTACCGTATATTTAGGATTTCAACCGTAGCGTTTGATTTGTTACCTGTATACTCATAAAATTATAAGCTATCGAAAAGTTGACATAAAGACTACAAAAAAATGACTTTCCGAATATGAAACACCTTGTCCGTCAATCCATTTTCAGTTATAGCTTTTAAGAATTGATTACCAAAATTTGACGTTTAGAAGTGTATCGAAGCCAGAGGTCCTCAATTCAAAAAAATAAAAAAGTCTAAAATATTGATATGACCTTTGGGAACAACCCATATTATAACGACCAAAAAAAATTACCACTGAAATGGGGCACACCGAATTTTTTTTTTTTTGCAGCACCCCTATTGATCACCCTGTACATCATGATAATATTCATCTACAAAAATAAATGAACAGCTTAAACCAGAAGAAACCTTTTAATTTTGTTTTAGATATTCAAATAAGTTAATTTTTTTAAAAATTACAGCAGTTTAAAATGGGTCTAAAATTTAATGGTAGATTCCTTTTTTTGAGCAGTTTATTTTTTTAAAATTTTACCACTTGATCTCAAAAGTTAAGACTTTAGGAATACGTTCATATGAAGTGTTCTTTTAAAATGGAACCAAAATCGCTATCTTAAATATTGACATACCATTAAAAAACCCTGATAATAGTGTAAATTCTATGTTAAGTGTGAATATATGGGGTATTTTAATAATTAAACCGTAAGTTTGTTACCATATTTTAATACAGCAAATGAATGTGGGAAAAATATAATTTTTTTAAGAAAAGGATTTTTTTAAATTGCACTGAACTCAGTTATTTTTATAAAAATAATATTAAATGGAAAAATTTTGGGTACACGCCAAAAAACACTTTATACAATGGGGCCGTTCAGTCCTGGTCCGGGGGATAGAAACTAAGGGGCTTAGTCCTATTAACCCTCTATACTACCAGATCGCCTGAACTTAAAAAAAAAAAAAAAACATATAAACCAAAAAACCCCTTAAAATCCAAATACTTTTCTACGTTTCGGTTACAAATCTGTCGCCATTTTCAAGATAAAAATAAAATACAAAACAAAAATTAAATAATAAAAAAATTAAAATTGTTTGCATTTTGATAAAAAATTTTAAGTATTGAGATCGCTTTTTTTATGTAATATGCATGACATTACATAAAAAAAATTTTTAAAAATGGAAAGTTGTTTATTAATTGAGTAATTTTATGAAAAACAAACCGGGTATTACCGCCCATCCCTGTTTTAGAGCGTTCCGAGTAAGAGTGTAATTTTTATAATTTGCGATTGCTCGGTCCTATACTTGTGTCCTGGAACCTACCTTACATACAACATTTTAAGTTTCTATACCCTAAAAAAGTGCCCCATAATACTGATGAGTCAGTGAGTAAGTCAGTCAGTCAGTGAGTAGTAAAATGGACGATTCCAAATACTTTTCTACGTTTCGGTTACAAATCCGTCGCCATTTTCAAGATAAAAATAAAATACAAAACTAAAAATTAAATAATAAACAAAATTAAAATTGTTTGCATTTTGATAAAAATTATAGAGTATCTGAGATCGCTTTTTTTATGTAATGTCATGCATGACATTACATAAAAATATTTTTAAAAATAGGAAAGTTGTTTATTAATTGAAGGTAATTTTATGAAAACACAAACCGATATTACCGCCCATCCCTGTTTTAGAGCGTCTCCGAGCATATGAGTGTAATTTTTTATAATTCTGCGATTGCTCGGTCCTATACTTGTGTCCTGGAACCTACTTACATACAATTTAAGTTTCTATACCCCTCAGAAAGTGCCCCATAATACTGATGAGTCAGTGAGTAAGTCAGTCAGTGAGGTAAAATGGACGATTTTAAAATCGAATATCTAAGAAAACATTTGACATAACTTTTTAATTTTTTTTACAGCACATTAGAAAACTTATGTGAATTGACCAAATATCATATCTTTATGTTAAATGATAACGAAATTATGATAGGGGAAAAATACGCTCAAACATAGAATACTCAATAGTTTTAATTTCTAATTTTTACGTAATTTACTTAAATAATAACATTTAACATTTTTTGTATCATATCAATCAGACACGACATATGTGAAAGGGAGTTACCTACCTAAATCTAATCACCCAGTTTTCTGTTTCCTTAATCTGTAAAAATGAAACGAAAAAGCTTATACTATATATATTAGATAATACATTTTTATTTACGTTTTACTAATAGAATTCTTTTTTCAGAACGACTCAACGTATTATATGAAAAAAACTGGACCAAGCTAGTGACTGAACAGCTTAAAAAATTCGAGAGATCAGTGGTAGAAACCGCAAAAAATGACGAGACTCTAAATCTATCTGGGCCAAAATGGACCTTCGGAGGATCTCTTCTTTACGCAATAACACTTTTAACCACAGTAGGTAAGATCATATTTTACAAAATATTATAAATTAAGTAGTTAGGCAACTACTAGACTATCTTACTTTGACTGGCACAATCATCGGCCAAGTTGATGTGATGAAAGGAGTAGCTATCAATTTAAATAAATTTTTGTATATATATATATATATATATATATATATATATTATTATATATATATATATATATATATATTGTTATTATATATACATATTATATACATATTTATACATATATTATATATACATATATATATATACATATACATATACATATATTATATATATATATATATATTATATATATATATACATCTACATGGATCAACTCAGCATACACATCATATACAGGTTACCCAAACTCCACCTGTATATATGAATTATACTGTCAATGTTAAGTTGGCCTCCAATACTTTTACAGGTTAAATTGACTCCACTGTATACCTTGTATACGTTTTTGTTCGTTTATGTCAGTCGGCTTCCTTTAGGGTTAATATGTTTACTGAACCTGAACGATATGTTGCCAATTGTTCTAACGGTACTTTCATTTTTATAGTAAATCAAAACTTTTGAAGACTAGAGTTATAGGCGTATGGACAGGAGTACCCATATATTTACTCAAAAGAAAACTGTTAAATTCGTGTATATCGATAATTTACGAAAACCATACAGAGTGAACCATTTTTAAAAGTCAAATCGAGAATATATTCAGGTGTTATCCTGATTGTTTCGCTAGTATGTTTTTTCCAAAAAGTTCAATTTTTTTTTAAATATTGATGAAAATTTAACTTCTTTAAAATTAGAGATATGTTTATTTTTTAAAACAGAAAAATGCTAGTTAAGGAACATAAAGAAGCAAATCCATGCTTTAACTGCCTAAATTTTAGGAATTCATGTTTGTTGTGATAATTAGGAATTGATTGTTTTTTTGCTGTTCAAAACACATTTTTTGTTAATTAATAAAAACCGTAGGAAATAAATGTAGGATCATCATTATTACTTATATGTTAAAAATTAAGTAACTATTTATTATCATAAAGTTTTTAATTTTTTATTTTAATAGAAAACCTGATGAAAAAAACATATCATATTTTTTTGGAAAATGCAATGGATTAAACATATATAGAATAATATAGTGGTTTAGAGCTACTATTGATTTTTAAAGTTCTTGATATTTATTATAAAATATTTAATTTATGTAAATTAACAAAGATGCTCTAAGTGCCTTTGGTTTTACTTTAAAATAGCGCTGTTTAAGTAAATATTAACACTTTTATACGCAGTGCATCAAGCGAATAATAAGACGATGTTAAAGAAGCAAATTTAGGTTAAAACTCGAAACTAAGGAAAGTATATTAGTATGCTTCACATGTCTTCGGAGAGTTTTTTTGGCATAATATTCTACAATGTGTGCAAGGTAGCAGGTTAAAGGTGTTTTGCTATCTTTGCTACCTCCCGAAAATTTTTTTAAACATACTTCCAATAAAAAAAAAATAATTACGTAGTTAGAGGTACGCTTTTTGCTAATCGCATTAAAATTACGGGGCTTCCAAAAGGATGGAAACCTCGGCACCAGAGTCATTTAAATCTTTCCTTACTTTTATGTAGGATACTTTTAAAGACTTGGTGAGCCTTCGTCAGTCGTGTCTTGACTTACAGCGGATGTGACCATCCCCAACAAGGGTGAAACATGTAGCCGACTTAGCCACACCCGAAGTTTTTATGCTTTTGGAAACCCCGTAATTTTAATGCGATTAGCAAAAAGCATACCTTTAACTACGTAATTATAATTTTTTTTAATTGGGGGCCATATGCCTAAGAAACCTTTTTCTTTATTTAATTATATATATATATATATATATATATATATATATATATATATATATATATATATATATATATATATATATATATATATATATATATATATATATATATATATATATATATATAAAATAATATTATGTTTAATAAAAAATTGCCTGTGCGGCTCCATATAAAGGCCAATTGTATAAGACCGCTGAAAATGTCTGTAATTTAAACAATTACTAAATGAAACACACATGTATTATCACACATGTATTACCTCCATTCATAATAAAGTTAATTAAAGTTAAAAGACAAATGTACAGAGAATACAGAGCAAATCCATCTCCTCAGGCAAAAAGAAAACTGAATGAATACAATAAAAATATACAGAAAATGGTACAAGAATATAGGACACATAAATGGGTCCAAGCATGTGAGGAAATCCAAAGACAACAGGGACGTAACTACTGGCAACAAAGAAATAAACTTTCAAAATATAAAACTAAATTGACCATCCCTCCACTGGAAGCTGAAGGAGTATGCTATATAGAAACAAATAAAAAAGTAAAAATATTAGCTGAACACTTTAAAAAAGCATTTAAAGATACTCTGGACCCGAACTATGACCAATACCAGTTTGAGGTAGTAAGTGATTGGTATGCAAACTATTTTAATGTCAGACCCAATGATATTATCCAAAGGCACCACCATATTGACCAAGCCACTTATTTCTCCATAGTTAATGAAGGAAAAAACACAGCACCAGGAAATGACAATATTTCAAAAAATATAATTAGAATGCTAGAACCACCTGTCCACTTATTTATCATACGTATATATGAATTCTGCCTAAATACTAACTATTTTCCTGAAGAATGGAAGGAGGGAAGTACAGTACCATTACCAAAACCAAACACGG
The DNA here is from genome assembly GCA_019359885.1 of Listronotus oregonensis. Classification (NCBI taxonomy): domain Eukaryota; kingdom Metazoa; phylum Arthropoda; class Insecta; order Coleoptera; family Curculionidae; genus Listronotus; species Listronotus oregonensis. The sequence continues at coordinate 43,790 of JAHBCN010000590.1, forward strand.
ACCATTCACAGCCACCAAATTATAGACCCATTAAAAGTTTTAAAAAAGTAATAAAAAAACTTTTGGTAACTCAAAAAGGACATACAATCCCCAACTATCAATTTGGATTTAGAGACAATTCATCAACGAGTCTTCCCTTAAGTATTATGGCATCTAATATCCAAACTACCCGCTTACTTAAAAATCATAGTGCAGCATTATTTCTGGATATCGACAAAGCATTCGATAGTGTTTGGCATAAGGGATTGCTGTTTAAACTAAAGCAGTTAAAATATGATGACCATTTAATATTTTTAATAAAAAATTATCTAGAAAATCGAACAATACAAATCAAAATTGGCAATGTTATGTCTACAAAAATTTTAATAAAACAAGGAGTACCGCAGGGTTCTCCCCTATCACCTTTACTTTACAACATCTACTGTCATGATATATACAACTATGACAAGATAAACAAGGAAGAAATCAGCCCAACATCTTATATTCTCCAGTTTGTTGATGACACTGCTCTAATTGTTTATCAAAAAACTTTAAGAAAAGCTGTAGAAGAACTCCAAAATTTAATAAACAAAACAACAGTATGGTTTAAAAAATGGAGACTTAAGCCCAACCCAAGCAAATCTCAATTTGTTATATTCCACCACCAAATTAAAGATAATTCTCCCACAATAATGATTGATAATCACCCTATTTTACCGAAGCAGTCCGCCAAATACCTGGGAATGATTATAGACAACAAACTCAATTTTAATGATCATACAAAAATCAGTAAAAAAAATTATTTCCAGAGCTAAGCACTTTAGAAGTCTGACCTATAGAGGTCATGGGATAAATATTAACATAGCATCCACTATATACAAGTCAATCTGTAGGCCTCTTCTAGAATATGGACACCCAGTAATGCTTAACCTACAAAATAATGCTAAAAAAACTCTAGAAGTGGCAGAAACAACATCACTACGAACAATTACAAAAATGAGACACCCCAGGAATATACTACATAACCCTCCAAATACACTACTTTATGAAATGACGAAAACACAACCAATTTTGCAGCGCTTAAAACACCTCTCTACCAACTTCATAACAAAACAACACAATTTGGAAATAATACAAGAGTTTTGCCTGAAACGAACAGAGGAACAAAGAAGACAACAAACATACAAACATCCTTTACATACTATATATGAAGAACTAGAATTTCTAATTTGAAGACCAACAATCCCGAAATTGCTTATTTATGAATATTACTTTTTGTTTTTTTTTTTTTGTAAATGGTATAATTTCCTTTTGTATCCAACATGAATATAATTATAATAAAATTTTAATTACCTTAGGCTGAAGGACCTCGGTCAATGGCCATTTGATATATGTAATTGATTTTTCTTATGTCAATAAAGAACATTTGAATTGAATTGAATACTAAATGAAAACATTTAAAGTGACTGTGGCATTTTGCACGCTTTCTAGATAACACATTACAAGAATGTTAAGACGAAATTGTCGCTAGAGTCATTCGTTTGGTTCTGAAAATAAATGTTACTTATTTACTTTTAGGTTATGGAAGACTGTCTCCGAAAACTGCCTTAGGAAAAGTTGTAGCTATTCTTTATGCTATTATTGGAGTACCATTAATGCTAATTCTTTTATCAGAGTTAGGAAATGTATTGGCACTTGGTGTAAGGAGAGGATACTTAAAGATATGTTGCACTAAAAATAAAGAGAACTATCCTTGTCCCACTGTGGGGTACCATAAGGCGCCGAGTTCGCCAACAAGAAATTATTACTGTAAGGGTATGGAAGGTAGGTAATTATAATTATATTAAGATAAACAAGTAAGAAAAGAGGAAGAATTTAATACTTACATTTTGACCAAAAACTAAAAACCCTTGTGTTTTTAGATACTGGATAAACAGTTAAATTATTATGAAAGTTTAGTTATATTTTTTTAAAGCCATAGTAAAAATACAGATTATTTAATCCATTTAATTTTGCTTAAAAGTATATTGTATATTGGCGAGAGAGGATTTGAAAAAACAACTTTTTATTTTTGTTTAAAATGCACACAAAATCCAATGCTTACACCGTAAAAAACTTCATATAGGTCACCACATTTGAAATAAAATTAAAACTGTATAAAGACAGATTTTGAGATACCAACTGAGCTTAAATCCAATGCCTTTTACTCATTTATCATATAAAGACCAGGTAGAAGCACAAATATGACGTCATACTCCGAATGGGTGGCATTAGACCAAAAGTATTTCGCAAATGAAAATATTTTTAAAATAACCTTTTTTCTTGCTATGGAACCTTAAGCTACACGTGTCGTCAGACACGCACTTAACCATTAATTATAGACTTCTAACAGAACAGATAAAATTTATGTTGCCTTTTTAGATACGGCTTCAATTCAGCTTTCTTCAACACACAGTACTCCAAACCACGTGAGTTTTAAACCGAACCACACCAACCACTATGTCGAACACCATGAAGTGCCAAAACGAGCGATTTTAGCGACAGTTAGAGCAAGTCATACACGAGGAAGGTGCAGGCAAGGACCAGTACGACAAATTCTTGCAGGTAACAAAAGCATAGTACCGACACTTTACCTCATACTTTAACCTATATACAATGCGTCACAGCATCAAAAATGCTATTTCTTTATTTAAAAAAGTGCAAAACTGCTTACGTGTGATTATAAATCAAACAAAACTAGATTAAGAGTATCTAGAACGCAATTAAATTTTAATTTTTTTAGATCCTAATTGTCCCACACATCGGCACAATCATAGTAGTCCATTAAAAAATTCATCAATAGTTGGGATATCAACCGATATTGAATTAGATGAATTGGAAGAAAACGAAGAAAATATACAAGGGTAAGACAACTTTATAAATTTATTAATTTCAAAGTAGATCCTCCTATATTTTACCTAAAAAGTAATTTAAAAAGATGTGTATCATACTCACATAAATTAGGATTTATAATAGGAAAATGTACATCATACTTTTTTCTATTATGAGGACAACTTAAACGAAAACTAATTCTGCCTCTTTGACACGCACACTGCAAATAAAAAAAAATAGACTGTAAGCAAAATTTAAAAAGAGCCAGTGGATCTTTTTTTTATTCTTAACATTGTTTTTAATACTAATATGCCTCTTTGGTGAAATTTTTAGAAATCAAGTTACAAACTTAGCACACAGAATTTTTTTTGATTAGTAGTGTTTAAATTTGCTAAAACTCCTATTTAAAACTTTTTTTTGTATGTCTTATATTTTTAACGTTACCTAACATCTCGCGTTAGTTGGAATATTCTATACTTTATAGATAATAGAATAATATTTGTTTCAGACATTGTGCTCAACATGACACACCATCCCGCATCCCTCTAATATGGCGACCACCCGATAAAAATGGCAGTTCTCCACCATCAGAGGACTCTCCAACCTCTGTCACACCATCAGTGCCTACATTCCTAGTAATTTTCTTCTTTTTTTCATATATTGGCCTCGGCGCAGCGTGTTTTGCGAACACCAGTAGCTGGACATTTTTGGATGCAATTTATTTTTGTTTCCTGGCACTGTCTACAATCGGAGTGGGTGACAAATTACCTACCCATCAAGGAGACTTACAAGGACAATTACAAATTTTCGCGTGTTGTCTTTATATTTTTGTTGGACTAGTGGTGCTAGCCATGTGTTTTAGTTTAGTTCAAGAGGAAGTGACAATAAAGTGCAGACAGCTGGCAAACAGTTTGGGACTGGGAAAACAGTAGCGTCAGTTCTCTATTTTACTGTGATTTGATTGGTGTTTCAATAATAAATGAAAAGATTATTTGTATTAAATTGTTATTTTTTTTACCAGTTAAAATTCAGATATAGCATACTCTGATAAAATACCGAATGATACAAACTCTAGTTCTCGTATTATGATATATATATATATATATATATATATATATATATATATATATATATATATATATATATATATATATATATATATATATATATATATATATATATATATATATATATATAAAATATATATATTTCAGTATCTTACAAAATAAGGTAACAAATACAAGGGGTCCATATCAACTGTCAAAAACACATTTGAAATTAATGAATTTACAAACAGTTAATATTAAGTAAGAAGAAAGTCAAGTGAGCCACGAGCAAGAAAGTTTGGGGACCTATAGTTTACGAGGTACCTAAACATGAACTCGAATTTATAACAGTAAAATGTATTTTTTTTAGAATTAGTGAACAAGAAAAAGTAACGTTTATGATACCCAAGCTGAGTTATTAACAAATCAAAAATTAGCCTGCTCTCCAAGTTATTATTGGTTTAATTGGACTGATTTTACTTAAGGTTTACCATTTTTTATAAAGAATTAATTTGTGTAATATAAGTAATGCGCTGCTGGAAACAATTAAATAAAATTTTGATCGTTCCATTAAATGAATAAAGGGATGAAATTAAACCCCTTTTTAATTTAAAAAGGTTTTAAATATTCCGTACATAAAAAACGAAGAAGTTAAGGGAGAAGATACAGACAGGAGCACCCTACTAGGTATATAGCAATGGACCGGACGAATTTGCAATCGTCCGCTATTTGTGTATGCATTCTTTTTGTTCAGTAAGAAACAACAAAGTAACACAATTTTCAGTTTGTTGGGAATTATAAATGTATAAAAATTATTTCGCCTGGCGAATTTAAAGTAAGAACACGTGTGTTTTTAAAAAATCCTTAACATTTAAAACCTAAAATGGATATTTATCAAATTGAGGAAAAAGTTAAAATTGTTCAGTGGCATTATGGGGGTAATTCTCTACAGCGGGTAAAAAACATATTTGCTGAGAATTATCCTAATAGGCCACACCCTGCAATTACTACCATTTCAAGAATTATAAATAATTTTCAAAAATACGGGTGCGTTTCTCCCAGAAACCATAAAATACAAAACGTCCAAGAAGTTAATGAGGAACGGGAAGCGAAAGAAATTAATTTGTTGCCATTAATTAATGAAAATCCAACTTTGTCAACACGTGCGCTTGCGGATGAGGTTGATTTAAGTACAAGAACGGTAAGGAGAATATTAAAAAAAAATAAGTATCGTTCATACAAAACCCAAGAAATTTCTCCTGAGGACAATATCAGGAGAATGAAGTTTTGTGAAAACATGAAGAATAAGGCAAATGAAAATGAAAATTTTATTCGAAACATTGTCTTTACTGATGAGTCCACATTTCCACTCCATGGAAAATTTACGTAGGTATGAACTTAGAACTCAGCGTCCTCAAAAGGTAAATGTCTGGAGCGGTATTTATGGGGAACATGTTATTGGGCCATACTCCATTGATGGTAACTTAACTGCTCAAAAATATTTGGATCTTTTGCAACAGCAAATAGTTCCAGAAATTAGACGATTGGCAGGTCCTCGACTTAATGAAGTGTGGTTTCAACAAGATGGCACATAGTACACGTTTGGTTTTGGATTATTTAAATAATACTTTTCCAAACCGTCTTATTGCTGGATTGAGAGCTACAATACCGTGGCCCGCTCGCTCTCCTGATCTGGCTCCTAACGATTATTTTCTCTGGGGTTATGCAAAATCCAAAATTTATGGTTTTTGGGATGATCGCGCTATGAATCTTGATGAATTCCGTGTAAAAATTCGCAATGTTTTTCAAACAATTACACCTGTGATGTTAAACAATGTCCGAAGAAGTTTCTATGATCGCTTAGGACATTGTTTAGCGGAAGGCGGTGGATTGTTTGAATACTTGCTTCATTAATTAATTTATTTAGATTTTTTTTGAGTTTACTTAATTTTTTTATGTAGAATAATTTTTTTAGTTTTTAGTTGGAATTTTTTAGAATAACATGTTTTCTTTCCTTAGAATCGAAACAATAATTTTATTATTGTTTTGATTCAAAAAAACTCTGATAAGCAATAGCGAATTTTATCTCCTACATGCGTAAATAATTATGAAAAACATGAAATACGGCAGTACATCCCAACCCGTCCGTGGTTACAAAGTTACTGAGGATTGAACCAAAGCGCGCCGGATGGTCGCGCGAACCTCGGCTGCAGTGCTTAGAGGGTAATCGCAAATTCGTCCGGTCCATTGCTATATACCTAGTAGGGTGCCCCTGTCTGTCCTTTGAAAGTTAAAAAAAACGATTTTTTTGTTCATATTTTAAATAAATAATATGTTAAAAATATACAGTAAAAAGGAAAATGTGAAATATTAAATATTTACGGAGATATTGTCAAAAACGTCAGCGTCCGCATACCGTCAGATGGTACAATAGGTTTGTATATTGTTTTGTCCCATAAATTGTGGGAATCTTGATTAATATGGGGCATTTATCCCATGTATATGTATTTTTAGTCGAAGGTTTATTATACGGACCCGGAATCGCCGATTGATCGGTAATGCCCGGTTGCACCAACAATTTTAAGGAACCATTAGCACAAGGTAATCCTTAAAATGGCCAAACAAGCAATGTGATTCGGATTTATTGGAGAGTTAAAGAATACTTAACGCTAAGGGTTCCTTAAAATGGTTGGTGCAACCGGTCATAAGTCACTGAAACTAATATTTATACCGTAACGAATATTTAAACGTTATTATCCCGAAACTGTCTTTTCAAAAACTGCTCGTGCTGCAACTCAAAAAGTGTTATTGGCGATTTGGGTGAAATTCAGGGGTTTTTCTTTATAGTACTATTGAAAGAATGTACCTAAAAGTTTAAAGATATCGGGTTAATAAATATATTTTTGCGGTCAAAATTGTTTAAAAAAATGGTCGAAAATTTAGATCTTCCATTAAAAAGCCATTATAAATTGTAATTTTTACCTTTTCTATTATTTTATAGGTTTATCCTTCTCTTTAAAATATTAGTAATCAAACAAAAAAAGCTTTCTTATTTCAGATAAATAGAAAAAATTTGACGCCTTCCTTAATGGTGGTTTAATAACATGTTTTACATATTGAAGAAAAATGCAACATAAGTAATGTATTACAAGTATCCTTTAAAAACCCGACAAAATAACAATATTCTCGGAAATTTAAGTTATAAGCTCTTTAGCGGTAGATATTTAACGCAAACAAAGGCAATGCTGCTTCCTGTCTTTATAAAAAGTTTCTTGTCGCTGTTGATGAGGAAAAAAGTTTAGTCCAGTTAAATAATGGGGGATTCAAAAACAAATTGGTATAAGCAATTAATAGTACAACAGGTAAATACGTCCTAGATACACCGTTCGGTATGCAATACATTGGCGTCTCTAGGATTTTCAATTTTTTTATCTAAAAAGTAAGACATGGAACTCCAAATAAATAGCAGACGCTATTGGCTTCAAGGAGAACACCTTGTAAAAAAAAATTGCGAAAAAAAAGTTCATTTTGTTGGGTGCCCCCTCCCTCTTCACACGGAATCAATATCCAAATCCACTATTTGTATTTTCTTCGTAAATTTAATCAAATTAAAAAGTATCTTTATTTTTCTTAAAACCATTGATATTTTTTTACTCGAAAATTTTCTTATACAAATATTTCATTCAGATGCCCCTAATTTTAAAAAAATGCAGACATTTTTGCGAAATTTCGAATCTAGCAATAAAATTTAATTAAATTCACGAAAAAAAAATAAAAAGGGGATTTGCTTTTAAAAGTTAGATTTTTTGGGGAAGCAATGAAAAAAAATTTTTCGCAAATTTAAAAATTATCTTTTTTTACCAGAGTATTCTCGTTGAACCCAATAAAATTTAAAATTTCCTAGACACGCAAATAAACGCGAAAATGTTACGGCTCTCTTTGAATTAAATAACTTTTACTTAAGTTGCTTTAATAAGATAATTAAAGAGTAGTTTTTTTTCTTACTCTAGTTTTGAAACTCAGGGCCGTTCCTAGGGTATCTGCCGCCCGGGTGCGAGAATAATTTTGCCGCCCCTTCCCCCAAAGTTCTTAAAAAATTACAAATAAAGAAGATAAAGTAAATTTAACTTAAAAAAATATTGTACAAATATACACAGTTTATTTAATAGAATATAATGTTACAATTTATTTGTAATGTAATAAAGAAATAAATACATAATTCATACATACAGGCAAGGATACTAACATATCTACTATTTCTACTAATAAGTTATACAGTAAAGTTTGCTTTTCTAGTCTTTTTTAATGAATTTGAAATATAATTAATAATATTTAGAATATTACATATATTCAAATAATATTAGAATAGTAGTATTTTAATGATAATATTTAGAATAATATTTATGTATTATATTAATTTAATGATAAATTAATTATTCCCTTTTTTTAAGGCGGCTCGCGCCGCCCCCTAGGCTGCCGCTCGGGTGCCTCGCACCCTCTGCACCCCCGGGTCGGAACGGCCCTGTAATCAAACTTTAAAAAAAAGCACCGTTTGAGATTTTTTTTTACCTAAAAAGTTGAAATAATTATGGAGTGGGTAAAACTGTAAATATCATCATGTAAATATTGCCGAGTTAACTTAATAAAATTAAGTCTAAAACAAATGTGTTATTGATTTTTTTTTTAAATAGTGCCAATATTTTATACTAAAATTTGTCTGGTCAAGTTAATTATTGTGGACGTTATTGTTATCATCACAATTCGAAACCAAATCCAATTTTGTAAAATAAACCTTACTGTAACTAAATTGTAAGTTAAGCAATACGTATCGATTTTCCTTCTACATAATTTAGTCGAAAACAATCTGCTGCAACTTGATTGATTACGAACTAAGAAAACAGTTGGCGGTATATAAATAGTTTTTGTTAAATAAGTTAAAGTCTTTCCTAAACAAAATGAAAATTGTGTTTCAAGATGCAATTAATTATAAATACGTACAAAAACGTAATTGTTTGTTGGGATCCATCATATTTTGGGACTTGAAATTTTCTGTTTAGAGAAAAATAATTACCAATAAATTAGAAAAAAAAATCTGACAAGATTACGCCAAATATAGAAGCATACATAAAAGGATAAATCCAGAGCCTAAGTCATAGGGAGATGGGAGATGGGTGCTCCCCGCTTAACTTTGATAAGAGGCCCAACATTTGCAAAATCAGGAAAATTGTCCAACAGTTAGCAAAAGTATACTGGTTGATACTTGTTGGTTTCATTAAGTTTTTAAAAATAAGAGCACTGTTTCTTATTACACCACAATCCAAATCACTCAGTTTAGAATTTAAAAACTTATTGTTAATAAGTACTCTCATTTAAGTAAATAAGGCCAGGCAATCAGAAGTTAGGAATTTGGTCCTCACGCAACAAGAAGAGATAGTAAACAAATTTTGGCAACATTCCGCATTGAAAATTGTTAGGACAGTTAACATACCGGTTTAATTTGGCTAGAAGCGGTAACGTAGGAGGTGTTCTGACGTCAGTATCTACGTCATTACTTTTTATCCAGTATCCACCGCTATCGCCACCAGTTATGTTCTTTTTGCTATGGTTTACCAACTATTTGGATTGTAAATTTTTCGATTTGTTAGTTAATTTTCGAAAAAATAGTGCAATTATATTTAAATCATAGAGGAAAAGATTTACTAGTTACAGATGACTTGGAAACAGCTAATATCTTATTAAATGAAAAAAATAATTTATATCTTATCTTTTCGACTTATTTCTTAACTCTCCAAAGATCTTCCATTTGGACTTAAAATTAAAAGTGTATTAAACGATTAGTATGTAAGTTAACACATTCGTGATATACGTAAACCATTTCGTTTTTGCGAGGATAGACGGGTTAAGCACAGTTAGAATGGAGGGGGAGAGAACTGCTATCAACCAATAGTTAAAAACGGTATGTCGCGAAAAAATCGTTTGTGAGAAAATAGTTCGTGACACGTGACAATTCTTTTTGGAAGAATCTCCTGTTTCAGAGGCAGTTAATTGTTTAACTAAAGCATCATTTTTTCTACTGCTAAATAAAAACATAAAGGTAGATGAGACTCTCTGCCGTTTGGTGTTGTGCTGCGTTTACTTTTCGATAATGTCAAAGCGTGCATTTGGGTTTGTAGAAAAAAGTAAAACAGCCCGCGGTCATGCTACTACTTGACTGATCCTGCTTATTGTGTATGTATTTTGTAGACTTGTAGAAATTTTTCATGCTTTTTGCAAATATTTTTTAAATAAGTGCATAGGTGCATGCATTGTATGTATGTTTGCTAAAATTTTAGCAAGGGCGATCAGTGTAAATATACGACAGCTAAAACTGCTGAACATTACTGCAATTTTTCCGCAGAAAAGTCAGAAAGGTACTAGATAAATGGGTAATTTTTTTAAAATCTAATATTACATATTGCTTAAGAGACTTTACGGCCTATCTTTAATGTACAGTGCGATCCATTATAAGTAGACCCCCAGGTTTTGGCTGTTTTTTTATTTTAGGATTTTTAAATCAAAAATTCATTTAATGAATAGCTAAAAGTTTTACGGCCTAAAATGTTTCTTTCGTGGTGTCAACTACCAACAAGTAATCGGAAAGGCGGCCTTTTTTGTCTTTAAATAGAATGACTAGTTTACGTCTATATTTTTTCATTGTTTAAAAATTTCTCTAATGGACTCAATAAAAATTAAGGCAGTTAAACGATTTGTTTTTAAAATATTCCGCCTCAAAAATTTCGAAAAAAATATTTTTTTCGCATCGTATAGGCAGGTGAAAAATGCAGAGACATTCTGCAATCTCGTTAATCTTTGGACGGCATTTATTTGATTTGTAACGTAGCATAAGACAATATCGCCTTTTTCTTTGCCTGAATAAACCATTTTGACCGATATTGACTGATAACCTAATCGTTTAATTTCTGACAACTATCAACAAGAGTATGTCAAAACAAAAATTTACCTAGACAGATTCGAAACTTTTGACACGGTATATCTTGAAAACTAATCGTTTAAATGCCTCAATTTTTATTGAGGCTATTAGAGAAATTTTCAAACTATGAAAAAATATAAAGGAAAACTAGTCATCCCCTTTAAAAAAATTGACGACTTTACAATCACTCGTTGGTAGATGACACCATGAAAAAAATTTCAGGTTATAAAAAACTTTGAGCAATCCCATTTAATGAATTTTTGGTTTGAAAAATCTAAATTAAAAAAAAGAGCCAAAACCTGGGGTCCACATATAATGGATCCCACAGTATTTAGTTATAGTGTCAAGTCAAGTTTTTTTTTCACACGAAGCTTAAAAACCAGATGTATATGCGCCCGAAACAGTCGTGCAATAGTGTTCCTTAAACATCGATAGTTTATCGATAGTATCGATACTACATTTGCATCGATACTATATACTATCGATGTACACGTACTATCGAAAAATATATCGAGAACTCTACATACTACATCGAAAAATTAAAATTGTATCTACGGTATAGGTCATTATCGCCCTCTAGTAGAGAGAGAAAGAAGTTAAATTACTTAACTTTAAAAACATAACAAACATAACAGTATTCTATCCTGTATTTTTGGAATCGAAATGGGCAGTACCGGAATTTATGTCAAACTTTGTTTACTTTTTATTTTATAAGCATCAAATTTTGGCGACATACCGCGTTGAACATTGTTAGGACAGTTAACATACCGGTTTATTTTCGCGAGAAGCGGTAACGTAGGGGAAGGTGTTCTGTCGTCAGCATCTACGTCATTACTTTGTACCCAGTATCTACCGCTATCGCCACTGGTCAGGAGGAGCGTTAATAATGGTTATGTCAAATTTAAATTTCAAATAATGGAGGATTCGCGGCTTTTCCATTGTTTTGGTTCTGTGATGTTTTTTTTGCTATGGTTTAACAACTATTTGGATTGCAGATTTTTTGGTTTATTAGTTAATTCCCAAATGGATGAAGCTTAAAAACCAGATGTATATCCGAAACAGAATTAATTAAAGGCGACAAATAAAAATTTACCATATAACTTTTACATTGGAAAAACTTTCTGTTCATTATGAGTGCAATAGTGTCCTTAAACATCGATAGTTTATCGATAGTATCATACTATGTGCATCGATACTATATACTATCGATGTACACTCTATCGAAAAATATATCGAGAACTCTACATACTACATCGAAAAATTAAAATTGTATCTACGGTATAGGTCATTATCGCCTCTTTGGAGGAAGGTAGTTAAATTACTTAAATTGGGAAACATAACTAACATATCAGTATTCCTATCCTGTATTTTGGAATCAAATGGACAGTACGGAATTTATGTCAAACTTTGTTTACTTTTTATTTTATAAGGTGTCTTCTGTCTTCCCCTTAGGGCCAGTTGTATAGGTTGAGGTTAATATCACGATTAATCTTTGAATTAATCTTAGGTTTTATTCTTGGATTAATCCTTAGGTTTATCCATAGTTCTGTTTGTACAGTTGTATACCTCTGGGGTTCGGTCACAAGGTTATTAAAATATTCCTAACTTCTCCTAGAAGTAAAGGAGGAATTTGTTTAACATAACCTCAATAACCTGCAATTTTTATTTTTTGAAGCATGATTCCTAAGTTAGAAAATTAAAAATATGAATGTTTTTAATTTTCCTCTTGAAAAGTAGTTACTTACTGGTTGGTATTTCTTTGAAGATGTACGCCAATTGGAGAAGTACATCCACGGAGGCTTTCGAAATTCTAAACCCATTTATAAACTCCTAGTATACCCAAACTTCCATGATATCCATACGATTACAAAAAAATCGGCCTCTACTTAAATTTTCTATTATATTTATATTAACATAAAAGTTTAATATTTAGTTACCCACCGAAGACAAAAAAAGGGAAGGAAAAAAATCAAAAAAATCTTTCCCCCCGTGCAAGGTAGACGGCGAAAAGCAGACGGGGGATTACCCTCTCACCCCAAGACAGAGAACAGAAAATTATTGTTTCTTTGCGCCTGGGTGTAGAACTTCCTCAAATTTTATATGAAAAAAGGTTAAAAAATTGGAAATTAATTTTTATTTTTTTTTTATTTATTTTGTGTAAAAGCTTTATAAAAAAATTTTTTTTTTTTGTTTTTTTTAAAAATCCTTATAGATCTTATGAACAGAAAAAATTCTCCCAGAAAAATTTTCAACGACCTTATTTTATGCCAAAGTTTTTAAAAATTTTTAAAAAAAACGAAAAAACCTAGAAAAGAAAATTTGTTAAAAAAAATTATAAATAAAAAAAAAAATTTTAAAAAAAATTTAATTAAAAGCAATAAAAATAATATTAAATTTTAAACTTGGTTCCAACTAAATCCCTAAAAAAAGCAGGGCCATGAAATACCAAAACCCAAAAAATTTTTCAATTTAAAAATTTAAATCCTTTCCAATTATAATAGTTTTTTTTCCCTCACCTTTTTTAAAATTTAAACAGTTCTTCCCCCCCATTTAAAAATTTTTTTAACCCCCTATTGAAAACCTTCAAAGGGAAACCCCGTTAACCCCCTTTTCAATTTTTTTTAATTTAAAGGCACAAAATAATTAAGGTTTTGGAAAAAAAGTTTCCTTTTTAAATAAGAAAACTTCAATTTAAATTTGGAATTTTTTAAAATTCCCAAAAAAAATTTCCCTTTTTCATTTTAAAAAATTTTTTCTTTTTTTTAATTTAATTTTAAAAAAAAAAAATTTTTTTTTAAAAATTTTTTCCCTTTTGGTTTTAAATTAAAATCCCCCCAAATTTTTTTTTTATAAAAATTTTTTAAAAACTTTTTTTTTTTTTTAAAATTTTTTTTTTTTGGGATTTTAGGGGGGCCCATTTGTTTTTTTCCGGTTCCTTTGAAATGAAATTTAATTAAATAAAAAAATAAAAAACATTTTTTTTAAAATTTTTTAAATTTTTTTTAATAAAAAAAAATTTTAAAAAAGGGGGGAAAAATTAATGGGGGTTTTTAATTTTAAAAAATTGAAAAAATTTTTGGGAACGTATCCCCCAAAAAACCCCAAAAAATTTGGTAAAAAGTTTTAAAATTTAAAATTAAAACCAAAATTTTTCCTTTATATTTAAAAAAAATTTAAAAATTCCCCAAATTTTGGGGGTAACAATAAAAAAAAAACCAATAAATGTTTTAAAAAAGGGAAAAAAAAATTCGCCAAAAAATGAAAACCAAAATTTTTTTTAAATTTTTAAAATTTAATAATTTATTAATCCTTGATAGGGGGGAAACCCAAAAACTAAAAGAATGAAAATTAAAACCCCCCTTTCCGCTTTAAAAAAACCGGTTTTAACTGCCAACTTTTAAGGGTTTTCCAAAAATTTTTGAAAAAAAACTTGTCAATGTCAAGCGTTGTGCTAAGAGGAAGAAATCGCGCTATTTTTTTAAATTGTTCAGGTAATTTATTTAATTATTTTTTAAAATTGCCGAAACAATATTTAATAACATGTTCTTTGGATTTTATGGGATTTATTGTTTTTAACACCTTTCTATAATTAAAAATAGCACGACTTGCAAAATTTGCATAAATAAGTAAATATATTTCTTGAATTTTTTTTTCTGGGCGCTTCATCAGTTTTTGACTATATATTAAGATAAAATATTAACGGTTACCACCAGAAAATTTTATTTTATATTGTCATAAAATCAATGTCACTGAACTCTAGGATTTCAAGTTTAAACAGTGTAGAGAAACCGGCTATAAAATAAACGCTCTAAAATAAAAATATTATAATTACAAATTAATTACTTGTTATAGTGTACAGAGCGAAAAACTAATAAGAATTTTTGTAAATTTATCATTCTGTAATAGTCTAGAATGCGTTTAAAACCATATCTGAGTTTTCTAATGTGTTATCATCACATTATTATTGCTATTAATAGCAGGTCAGTATACCACATTATATGCATGTTTGAATTGTTTAAATAATGTACTGGGTTAGTAAAAAGTACTGCAACCATCTTCTTTAAAACCGCTAAAGTTGTAATTACAAAATGTAATAATTGGATGTTTTTGGATATGCTAAATTAAACAGTGATATTGGTAATGGTGCCAGATTTTAGAGTTATGCGCTACACTTACTTATTTTGTTTGACAAAATGGAATGTCCCTATTTTGCAATAAAGTAGACGTACCAATTTTAGTAATTATCTGGAAGTAGTATCCACCCCATTTTTAGCTATAAGAAATTGTAAAATTAGGATAATATCAGACTTTTTTTAAATTTTGTTTGACGGCGTATTTATGATAAAGAAAATTTATAATTTAACGAGGAAAACCTAACCAGGAACTAATCAGAACTAGGTAATAGTTTGAAAGTTGTTGTTTGTTAGTTCTGGTTAGTTTTTCTATTAAAAAAAACTTCATTCACATCTGGTAACATTGCTTATTCAATCGTATTTATTTAAATTTTATTTAAATAAAATATTTTTATCCTTTTTGCACTCATTTTCTAATCTGAAAAGAAATTTAAAAAAAACAAAAAAATATTTTTGTCACGATTTTTACACTGTAAGAAAGTTTTGAACAAAATTATAGACAAATCGAAGGGGGACCGTTTTCGAAAGTTTAGCCACTCCATGTATCTCTCTCTCGCATGCGTCAGTAGAGAGAGACAGATAGGGTATCGCGATCTTCTTTCTCTTTCTAACCATCGGACGTTTTCGCGTACAGGCAGCCGTATGCCATCCTTCCTCTATCTATAAAATACCTCTATGGGAATTCAACAGTGATATCGGCAGTATTGCCAAATTTTTCAGTTTTGCGTACACGTAAACATTGTGTTATATTAAATAGAATGACCTTTTTATTTTTACTGCGATAAATGTGGTCGTGCCAAATTCAGGAAGATTTCAAATATCAAAATTCTCCAACAGTTACTGAAATCTGTAAGCATATATACCTTGAAGGATAATGCAATGCACTAATAAGATGGTTACATCAGAGAGAGAAAGCCATGGCAGTTGTTATCTCACTCGCACATCTCACCTAATTCGCTGATTCAAATAGCGCGAATCGGATCGGTAAGTTAGGTGCGACGTGCGAGTGCGACGTGTACGCAAAACTGAAAAATTTGGCAATACTGCCGATATCACTGTTGAATTCCCATAGAGGTATTATAGATAGAGGAAGGATGGCATACGGCTGCCTGTACGCGGAAACGTCCGATGGTTAGAAAGAAAGAGACGATCGCGATACCCTATTTGTCTCTCTCTACTGACGCATGCGAGAGAGAGATACATGGAGTGGCTAAGCTTTCGAAAAGGGCCCCCTTCCATTGGTCTATAATTTTGTACAAAACTTTCTTACAATGTGAAAATCGTGAAAAAAATATTTTTTTGTTTTTTTTTTTAATTTCTTATCAGACTAGAAAATGAGTACAAAAAGGATAAAAATATTTTAGTTTAATTAAATTTAAATAAATACGATTGAATAAGCAATGTTACCAGATGTTTTCTAATAATTTGTTATTATTTAAGGTTATTTTTTTCCGTTTAACAGAAATGAAGTTTTTTTAATAGAAAAAAACTTACCAGAACTAACAAACAACAACTTCCAAACTATTACCTAGTTCTGATTAGTTCCTGGTTAGTTCTGGTTGGGATTTTCTCGTTAAATTGTAAATTTTCTTTATCACAAATACGCCGTCAAACCAAATAAAAAAAAGTCTGATATCCTAATTTTCCGATTTCTTATAGCCAAAAATGGGGTGGACACTACTTCCAGATAATTACCCTATTTAAAAATGTATTGTTTTTTTTTGTAATTTGTGTATTTTAATTTAATCCATAATGTTAAAGCTAAATTTAAATCCTTTTTTTTTTTTAATCCGACATCGTTGAAAAATATGGCTTTTTACTTAACTTAAAAACATAATGTTTTTTCGAATTTTAATTTCATTTTTCTCTGCAAAAATTCATTTTTTCGGATTATTTCTTTTTAAAATTTACTAAACAAAATGTGCTCTTTTTTGTCTGTATTTTTTTAAAATCGATGGACGCTAACCGACAACAGACCTGTTCGACAATTTTAAAACCCTACAATTTTCTAATAAAAGGGCACTCTAAAATTTCTTTCATCTACAAATTTTCTAAATCTCACAATATCCCCGCGCCGTCTTTACATCCTGTTTGAAGATTAAAAAGAAAAAAAAAATAAAAACAAAAAATATTGTTTTTTTCATTTTTTTTTTTAATTTCACTATTGCCGCCAAAAAAACCTCTGAACTACGTTTCCTATGGTATAAACAAGTCCTTTGCAAAGTTAAAGATGAATCGGAGAGGGGGCGTTTTCGGAAGAATAGCCATAGAGTACCGTGATCTTCTCTCTCTTTTTATTCGAAGGACAGTTCGATGCCTAGGGCCTGGCTCCCCTACTTTATCTATAATACCTCTGTATCAATTCCACATACCCAAAAATCCCCAGTAACCAAATTTTGTCTTTGCAGCTTTAGCGTTTTAAAGATATTTAAAAGTTGCAGTACTGTTTTATAACCCAATATATAAACATTTTATATCAAAAACATATACAATGAGTATTTGCACTTATGGATAACAATTATATCGCAAACATAGATAATATTAAATGTTTATTTTATGAACAAATAATTGTATAACAGCTCTTCTCCCTTTATTTAAATTACAAGTTTTGGTAAGTAACTAAAAGTAGTACAAATTCTATCAAAGTTTGATAAAAGATGCTCAGAAATCATTAAAGGCAAGGAAAACTACATAGTTTAATCAATAGAAACGTCATTCTTTCGTTGGTTAATCAGTAAAATAAATCGAGATTTGTTAAGTTTTATTAAATTTTACTAAACTGACTATTTTTTTTCACTAAATTTTAGCTCTACCGCCGTAAATATGGAACCGATAATTTTAGTTCACGGGGGTGCTGGAGATATTCCAGATTCAAGAGTTCAGCCTAAGATTCGCGGAAATAAGAAATCTGTAGAAGCAGGCTACAAAATATTAGAAAATGGTGGAAGCGCTTTAGATGCCGTTGAAGCTGCCGTAAGAGTTATGGAAGACGACGAAGCTTTTAATGCAGGTATTCAAACAGATATATATCTGAAAACGGTTGTATATCGCTAATTCGACAGAACAATAACACAACTCCAAATTTTTAAAATGCTAGGCTTCGGTCTACTTGCGATAGTTTTGCACGAACCCTGTGTATAATTTCGCGTGATCCGAGTACTGACACTAGTGCCATTTCGCGGTCATTCATTAAAATAAAAATGTGTCGTTATTCCACATAAAAATTTAGGACTTTTGGAGTATTTTCTATAAACAATCCAGATTTTAAAAATTTTAAGTTGTCACTGTTCTTTTGAATCAGCGATATGAGTGAGGAGTTCCCTTTAGGAGGTAGCACAACGGGAATACTGAGGCCTAGGTGCTGTGATGTTCATCACCCTCCTCACTTTCCGATTCAGAATTGTTAAACAAATGTTCTGCACCCTTTTGAGAGGAAACATATTTCGATTATTGTTACATCCATCTTTCTGAAGAGTTTCCAGCAAAAACATGTCTGCCACCTCGTACATCCAACAACTGTTGTTTTTTTACATAAGAGGCTTGGCATTCTAACAAATGTAAACCCTTTAATGGGCAAATTATTTTGCAAATAAGACAATAGACATTATGTACTAGGTATGTTTTTGATATATCCCTCCAAACTGTTTAGGTCTTTTATTCCATACATTATATGTATTTGTAAAGGATAAATAAATGAGACAATGACCCTATATCTGACTAACAAGGTAACTAATAGCTGTTAAGCGCAACAATTATGTATTTTGTCATTTGTATAATAAATAACTGGTGCTGGGTAGGAATCGAATCCAGGAGTCGATTCCTTTTTAAGGATCCGAAGGCCGGATTCTATTTGAGGCGTTATACATTAACTTGACACCAAACACTTTTCTTTTAATTTATTTATTAAATTAAATTAGAAATAAGTATAAAGAAATACAGTTAAATTGGTTTAATGCTTCTAAGACGGGTCTTAAGAGGTAACTGCCCTCTATACTTTCAAAAACACTTTAAGTATGGGTTCCCTTTACTTTATTGCCCACTTCAGATAAGGGAAACCCAACTAAGTTTTACACAATGGTACCTAGGTTACTTATTGTTCAGTAAATGAAGTCCGAAGAAACCCCAAACCTAAAAATCTGGTTGGGCCGTCACATTTTTTTTTTAATTTGTACGTATTAATGTGTACATTAATCTCTGAAAATATCATAGATAAAAAAATGTCCGCGAGGGCCTGAAAATGGCCCTCAAAAGCCCGGAAATCCGTTTTTTGACTATTTTGGCCGATATCTCCCGAAACATGACACTTACGCAATTCATGTTTAGACGAAAATAAAGAGCAGTTCATTAGCTACAAAAATGATTCCCATTACTTTTGTCAAAAGTTTAATATTCTTTGATATAACCGACTATAAGCGCGCCGCGTATTTTTTGCACCTGCCCGCATTTCGAAAGGCGCTCTAAGCTACTTACACTTCCAAGCGGACGTACAAATTTTTAAATTGCAAACCTAAAGGTGCATATTTTTTCATGATTCAAAGTTCATATGAAAGAAAGAACCTGAAGCTGAAATAACTTTTCACTGTTTCCTTTTTTTTGTTTTTCTAGAATATTAAAAACCCGAACCAAAATTAGTTTTTACTCGATATTTTTACCCTCCTATCAATTAGTTCCTTTTTTTATAAACAGTAATTTTACCAAATCCTTTTGGATAATGGGGCTTTGGAAGGTGTTGATTACATTCCGAAAGACTCAATAAATATTTTGTGTGTATTTTTATAAAAAACGCGGTTCTTTTAGATTTCCATTTTTCCGAGTTTTTAAAAATGCTCGGGTTTATCGTTAATTAATATATATTTAAGGCCCATATCGGCTAACAATGCACATCATTCAAAAGCTTAGATTGTCCCCTTCTCGATAGTACTCTTTTTTTTTCAAATTTTTTAGTTTTCCGGAAAATCGAGAAATTTCTTGTCCCAATAAAAACTCAAGTTATTATCAATAATTAATATAGTTCAAAGTAAAAACTGTGTTCTCATTTACTAATTACTTTACTGTTAAGTTTTTTTAGCTTTCCTTTTTAGTTTTCAGCGTTTGTTGTTTCAGTGTTGACAATGATCAATATACAACGTGTTGATGAATTTATTTATTTTATTAATGTCCTTGTTTTTAAAATGTTTTTTACTTTAATCTAAGTTAATATTAAATAGAAATATCAAAGCCTGCTACGATGAAATCTTAATTTTGTTATTTTTGATTATTTCTCTTCGCCGATCATAAGTATATTATACATGGTTGAAAAGCATTTGAAAAGCATTTTTAATGGGTATTTCAAAAATGTAAAAATTCAATATGGTGTCCATAAAAAAAAACAAAAGTTGACTCCGGCCGGGCGCAACATAGTAGGCCTTGAAGTTTTTTTGACACCATTTTCGAAAACACCGTATCCTTTTACCCAAATTGTAAGAATTTGATGATTCTTAGTTATTCTATAGTTAGGGGGGAATTTCAAAAAGGCACATTTTTATATTTCACCCTGTATCTAGTTAACATTATCGATTTAAAATATTAGAACACCGGAATATTATTAGACATACAATAACGCAATTTTTCGTCCATTTAACCGATCTCGTATCTCTAACGGTTTCCAATATCCCCATGTACATCATCTTATTCTGGACACACTGTATAGTCAGTCAGTATAAAATGTGGTTTTGTAGTGGTATAGTAATCGGCTGTAAAGTGACCTCATCAGTAACCAGGTTTTTATTTGGGTGAGAATTTTCTCGATTTTCCGGAAAATTAAAAAAAAAAACTTGGAATATAAGAAGAATGCCTTCGAGAAGGGGGCAATCTAAGCTTTCGAATGGTATGCATTGAAAGCTGATTTGGTTCTTGAATATTTATTAATTCCCGATAGACCCGAGCATTTTCGAAAACTCCGGAAATTCAAAAAAACCGCCTCAAGAAAAACACGTTGTTTATTAAAATACACAAATATATTTATTAAATTTTGCGGAATGTATTTAACACCTTCCAAAGCCCGATAATCCAAAAGAATTCGGTGAAATTACTTTTTATTCAAAAAATATGAACAGATTGATAGGAGGTTCAAAATATCGAGCAAAAACTAACTTTGGCTCGAGTTTTTAATTTTCTAAAGAAACAAAAAAAGGAAACAGTAACAATATGTAAACTTTGAATCATGCAGAAATATGAATTTTTACGTGAGTTATTTAAAAATTAGTCCGTCCGTTTGGAAGTGTAAGTAGCTTAGAGCACCTTTCGAGATACGGGGCAGGTGCAAAAAATACTCGCCGCATTTATGGCCGATTATTGCAAAAACTATCAAATTTTTGACAAAAGTGATGGGTCTCATTTTTGTACTTAATAAACTGCTCTTCATTTTCGTCCAAACACGAATTGCGTAAGTGTCATATTTCTGGAGATATAGACCAAAATAGTTGAAAAAACGGATTTTCGGGCTCTTGAGGGTCATTTTCAGGCCCTTGCGGACATTTTTTTATATGTGATATTTTCAAAGGTTATTGTGTACATTAATACCTGCCAATTCAAAAAAAATTGTGACGGCCCAACCTGATCTTCAGGTTCAGACCTTCGTTTACTGCACTATTACCCATGCAATTAAAAATAAAATATTTACAATAGGGTTCTTATGACAACAAACAATTTAAATAATAAAGTTTGGGTGGTCTGTTTAGGAAAATATTGATAATTTTTGGGTTTAGGGTCATTATTGCTAGTAGGTACAAACTTAATATTAAATAAAATATAAAATATATAATAACATTCATCAAAGTATACAATCATACATACATCATACATCAAAAATTACATTTAAAAACCTTATGAAGATCTAGATCGCAAGTTTTAGAATGCAGTTCAAAAAAATGTTCCATTTAAGGGTGGTTTCATGTTGATCTCACATATTCAAATTTGAAGAATATTTACCAAAAACTAATTTGGCTAAGAGTTACAGCACGTCAAAATGAGGCTAAAATTATATTTTGCGGCAGGGGCTCCGTGGTAAAATCTTTCACACTTGATTTGTCATCTGGATTATGTAGTATCATTCGTATCGTAGTAACCCTTTAGTCCAGGGAAGTTAGGAAACATAGAGCGAAAATATTTTGAGCCAGCAGATATCAAGTTGCGGTTTTCTGCATTGTGTTCAGGAAGGTCCCAGAAAACGACTCTAGGAAGTCTGGTTCATGCATTTTTTGAAAAATGCCTTCTGGGCCGGAAAAGCATTTTCCAATTGCATTTACTTTCACCATTATAGAAACGACTGGGAAAAAATCGCTCGGAAATCGTTACTCGGGGGTTTTCGGGGCTCCGTGGTAAAATTATCCAATGTGCTCAGGGGTGACTCTGTGGGGGTGTCGAGGGTGAATTGGGGGAGAAATGGCAGCATGCCTGAAAATCGTTCCAAACTCGTTACTCGGGGGTTCGTATCGTTCCTAAAATAACTGCTTATCTTTAAGAGACTTTTCTGTTTTCAGAAAGCAAAAATATTATTGATTTAAGTTATTTATTTAAGTAAACATTTTATATTATATTATTATTTATATTTTTATGGACGCTGAAATTCCCCCCAGACAACCCCACAGAGGAACCCCCATGCGCAGATATCTAGTGCTATAAATGAATTTAACGTTTTCTGGAGCAATTTTCAGCGGGCACGCTGCCATTTCTCCCCCAATTCACCCCCGGAAACCCCCACAGAGCCACCCCTATGAGCAGACCCGGTTAATTCTAATGCCAGAATCGTTTTGGCAGCCCCGAAAACCCCCGAGTAACGAGTTAGGAAAATGCCTTCTAGTCCGGAAAAAGCATTTTCCAATTGCATCATTACTTTCACCATTATAGAAACGACTGCACAATTCGAAAAATTCTAATCGTAGAATCGTTACTCGGGGTTTTCGGGGCCCCCCGAGTAACGATTCTGGCATTAGGCATTATCCATTTTCCCCCAATTCACCCCCCGGACACCCCCACAGAGACACCCCCGAGCACACCCGGATAATTCTAATGCCAGAATCGAGTTTGGCAGCCCCGAAAACCCCCGAGTAACGAGTTAGGAGCGATTTTTAGGCATGCTGTCATTTCTCCCCCAATTCACCCCCAGGACACCCCCACAGAGCCACCCCTTGAACACATTCGGGTAATTCTAATGCCAGAATCGAGTTCCGTAGTCCCGCAAACCCCCCGAGTAACGAGATTGGAGCAATTTTCAGGCATGCTGCCATTTCTCCCCCAATTCACCCCCCGGACACCCCCACAGAGCCACCCCCGATCACACCCGGGTAATTCTAATGCCAGAATCGAGTTCGGCAGTTCCGAAAACCCCCCGAGTACCGATTTTAATTGCAAGTAATGATGCAATTGGAAAATGCATTTTCCGGCCCAGAAGGCCGGCATTTTTCAAAAATGCATGAACCAGACTTCCTAGAGTCGTTTTCTAGGACCTTGCTGAACACAATGCAGAAAACCGCATCTCGATATCTGCTGGCTCAAAATGTTTCCTCTATTCGGGCGATTTTGATTTAAATGCCCTGGACTACTTTGTAAGTAAAGATGATCCGGATTCGTGATTTAATAAATAGAAATTGATTCCCTGAATTTGATTTCTTTTTTCTTTAGAAAAAGAATCGTGATTCGTATCGGTGATTCGATTCTTTTACGAGGATCCGGATCCGTAAATCGATTCCTTTTTTGAAGGATCCGTCCGAGCACTGTAAATAACAAGAATAATTTATTACAGATATTTATAAAAATCAACGCTTTATTAACATGTGTCCGAAAACAAAGCACTATAAAGAAAAATACAAATAGTTAAACACCAATTTTTACTAAATAAGCCACTTTTATTCTAACTTGAAGAGCACACAAATCTGGTTTATGGTACAGTCACCAAACATACAGAATAAAGTTGGAAACTCATTGGCGTTCAGATTATTTTCTTAAGGATATAAATAAGTCACAAATTGAGAGTGGCTTTTAAACGGTTAAAATATTAGAGTCATTAAACTTCACTATATTACTGCTCATTTACTAATTGTTCCGCTATAAATTAATTTATAGGTTATGGATCCGTTTTAAACCTGGATGGAGAGGTAGAAATGGATGCCAGTATAATGGTTGGATCAGATTTACGAGCTGGGGCAGTTACTGTTGTGAAAGATATTGCAAACCCAATAAGGTAAACATTGTAAAGAAACTTAACAGCATGATTTGGGTATGGCCAGTTAGATAAAGGTTTTAAAATTTAACCATTAGATTTTGTCTAAGGACATGATCAGACTAGACCTTAAAACGATGTGGATCTAGTTTTATGTTTTTAGTGAAGAGATACCAAGCTGTTTATAGGCAGTCCCAAAAGTTTCTGCCCTTACTACTATCTGCGCTGTGATATCACGTTGTATCAAATAGTGTGCTTTCGGCAATGATTTAAAATGAACATAGCAGCAAGGTTTTTTTAATTTATTTAATTCAGGAGAACGCCCGTCCCTCATCTCTCTGAAAGGCAAAGGTAATGCAGTCAATAAAGAAAGTTACAACCACCAGTTTTTGGGATTCCCAGAGAACGGAAGATTTACTTCAAAGAATTTAACATCACTGTAAACGCAGAGTTTTATGCAGTTCTATTACATCATCTGCATACTCTATTAAAGAAAACCCGACTAAAGATATTCATTTATTGCATGACAATGCGATAGTGCATAAAGTTGTTGTGAAGACTGTTGCTGCTAGGGAGTGCCGATTTCGATAAAATCGGTCATCTACCCTACATCCCGGATATAGCTCCCAGTGACTGCTATGGGATTGTAAATTTGATGAAGAGATTTAGACAGGTTTAAAGACTTATTTTGCAGACAAGGGCGAAAAGTATTTCTTTGCTGGTAGAACAATGCTTCCCAGTTAATGTAATACATTTATTGAACTTAAAAGCAGATGAGTAAAAAAACAGTTAAAATAGTTTTTCAGTTGACTCTTCAATCAACCTCAGGCTAGAGACATTTGGGACAGCCTATGTATAAATGGTGTTTGGGATTTTGTTTGTAAGGTAGCTCTGATTCTAATATGTGTAAATCTAATGGTTAGTTTTCCTTTTTACGATTAGCGATATTTTTCTGGTGATTATGGTATTAAATTTTAGTTTAGCTCGCCGAGTGATGGAGAAAACACCACACGTACTTCTTGCAGGAGCTGGTGCCAATAAGTTTGCAGATGAACAAGGTATTCCTAGAGTGCCTGCAGGAAGTTTAGTGTCTCCTTATGCTAAAAAGGCTTTAGAAGACTTTAAAAAATTCGGAGATAATAGAACTGAAATTGGAGAAAAGGTAAAGATTCTGAGTTTAATGGACGTAAGCCCATGTGACACGGTCACATGAGCTTAAGTTCCAACCTTCGAGCATATACCTATAAAGACAGCCTTGTCGCTTGGCCGTGCGAACTAGCGTGCGAGAGAAATAATAGGTGTATAACTTTCTCTCTCACTCCAACGTGTAATTTGGTCCACAGGAAAGGGCCGACCAATAAGTTATATACTTATTCTTCATTCTCTCTAGGGCCAAGCAGCATGGCTGCCTCTATAGGTATATGCCTGAAGAACGCAACCTAAATTTTTTAAAATTATTTTTATTAAAAGATAAAAGTATTTCTGTATGGATTTTATCTATAAAATGATATGTAGATTTTGTTTTTTACTTTATATAGAGAGGGGTATTTTGTTATACTGGTTTAAAAGGTAAAACCCTATTCCCTGGAACAGGACATTTATAGGACTAGTTAGAAGTAGCAAAAAAGTTATTAAAACTTGACTTAAACACCTCTTTTCACATTAAAAATAACGGCTAATGTTTTATACAATTTTTAATGATACGTTTTTAAGATAAACATTGGGGCGTATTTTAAATTATTGTTATCAAATTAAAGCGCAATGCAATGGGTAAATATTATTGAAATCATTTCTGCGCGCAGAAATGTGACCGTTCACACTGACTTTAGTAAACAGGATGGAGTATTTTTAATTTACTATTGAAGTCAGTAACAGTAAGATGTGATATAGCTGCAATTTAAAAGGGCTGGTATTATTAGAGGTCTAATTTGTTAATAGAAAACAAAAAAAAAAGATACTTTTATGTCACATTTTTAGAATCCCGGCGAAGTAGGCACAGTAGGTGCAGTTGCCATTGACAAATATGGTCAACTAGCAGCAGCAACTTCCACCGGCGGAATAAATGGAAAAATGGTTGGTAGAAGCAGCGATACGTCCATGATTGGAAGCGGAACTTATGCTGATGATAATATTGGTGCTGTATCCACTACAGGTAACTTTAGTGCTTGAAGGGCTAGGCTGTAACTCGTAAAAAATACGAGGTTTAAAATGTTTTATTATTCAGATTTCTATTAATAAAAAGCTTTTTTCGGAAATTATTTATTTATCAGTAATATTAATGGATACAAAATCATTTATTAATAGTAGTTATTAAGGTAGTTGTGTCACGAGAGGAACATTCTTTGTAATTTATACTGATTATTGAAGTAATTTTGTGGATTGGTGCAGAATGAAATTTATGAACAATACAGATCTGGAGATATTTAATTGCAAAGATAGTGTTTTTGAGGCTCTTACACATTGTACTATACGGAATGACGAAATTTTTTTTACATGTATAATTTTAACTCTTAAACTTTTCTGACGATGTTTATGAAAAACTAAACTAATATTAAACAACTAAGGTTTTTTTTAAGATTAGTCTCATTGATTGATATAATACAGTTTTTGAGATATTAATTAATAAATAATGACAAATAGATCTCATTTAACTTGTGGAAGAAATACACTAAAAACAATCTGGCAACAACACATGTATTTAACCCGCGAATAAAGTATACAGCGCGCATGCGACAGAATTTACTGATTGTTTTTGAAAAACATAGTTGCCAGATTTTACAAACGAGCAGTTAGTCGTACGTGATTAGCTGAAAATAGTACAGTCAGAGCAAAACTTTGTGGGCTTATGAATAACGACGCAGTGGGGACAGATTCATAAAACATGCAGGAAAAATTTGATATAATAAATTTTGTTTAGAATCATTCAAGAAATACGGATAATCTTTTTCAGAATTTTTTGATACATTTTCAGACCTCTGGAAAAATGGCCAAATAGAAAAATTTTGAGACTTACGCAAAAACTCACCCATATTGTGCAAAAAAATCTTTTTTCTGTAAAATCGACCATTCTCGACATAACTGGTACTTACCAATAAATAATTGACCAATATTTTACTGAAAAATATGTCAGCATTGAAAAAAAAAATATAGATTGGAAAGTCTTCGGGATCTACACCTTAATAAATGCTAAAACACTATGTCTGTCTAAATCTAAAAAAAAGTTATACAGCATCTAAGCATATTTATTGATAAAATTGCCAATATATGGATTAACATATTTAAATTTTAAGAATATCGATATATTGATTTCTTTAAGTACCTATAATTTTTAGGACATGGTGAAACTATAGCTAAATTTTGTTTAGCTCACGCTATCATTAAAGATATGGAGTACAAGAATAAATCAACTCATGATGCAACTAACGAAGTACTGGAAAGAATGACTAAAAGACTGAAAAATACTGCCGGTAAGCACAATAGAAAATTTTCCATTCATTTTTTACACCGTTTTAAATACACTGTATAAATCATATTCTTAAATATTTTCTTTTAAAATGAAAGGTATTTAGAACTAACAAGTATATAAATATTTTTTCATAAGTACTATCTTGCATAAATAATTTCTTATATAAGGTGGGGATGTGACGTTAAAGTCAGAGTTTATTAATCTAAAGGGGATTATGACATCCGCCATATTGAAAAACTCTTGTGTGACGTCAAGAAGGGTCCATTTCGGCCATGTTGGATTTTATGCCGGACAGTGGCGTAGAATTGAGGTGGAAACGAAAAACTGCTTTTATACCGACGAACAAAATTTATATTTCAAAAATATAAATGTAATTCAATTAAGTATTGAAATTAAAAATTAAAGCGACAACACGACGATGGCGTACCTTTTCAATGGTATCTACTACATTAAATATTTTAAAAAATGAGAAAGAAATTAAAATGTAGAAAATACTGATGATTGCTAATTTGTTATAATTATAAGTATAGTTGGATCATTTTTAAAATGAAAATTCGGTGCCGTTTAAAAAGAAAAAAAAACATAAAAAGTAGCAAAAACAATTTGGCGGCGCCTTTGCTTTTTATAATGTGCCGCTTCCCGCAGGTGTCTGTAATAATGGACCATATAAAAAGCAAAGCCGACCGACAATAAAAATTAAATCTTTTTGCTACTTTTTATGTTTTTTTTTCTTTTCAAGGGGCACCGAATTTTCATTTTAAAAATGATCCAACTATACTTACTCTATTTTTAAACACACGATATTAAATTATTAACACTTTTTTTTCTTTAATAATACCCACCTATATAACGACGTTTATAAAATTTTATGAGCAAGTAAAGAAGTTTGGGGACTTTAATTATTTTTTTTATCTTGGAACAGTCCGCGAAGGCTGAGGCCTAGTATGAACGCCCCGTGGGTGGCTGAAGTTCGGTAAGAGGGAGTTTATTCACAAGAGACTTAATTCTGCAGGTAGCAGGTTCCATAGTCTTGACACTCTAGGGATGAAGGAACGAAAAAAGCGGGAAGTTCGGGGCCTCTCTAGCTGAACTGTTAAAAGATGCATAAAAGTTGCACTACATGTTGCTCTGCTGGAAGCTGCCAGGAAAGGAATTATACTGGCCAACTCGTCTAAGCAGAAGCCGTGAAAATACCTATAGAAGAAAGACAGGAAGGAAGCTTTTCTGTAAGTGCAGGATCAGAAATGGGCTTTTACAAGCTATCTTGAAGATCTTTGTAAGATTACAAAATATCCAACTCCAAATCAGATACTGGAAGCCATAGAAAAATTAACTTTTTTTTTAGGAATTTATGACGGTGTTTTTGTATTAGACTCCGAACGCTGTTAGAATGACACCGATACGTCACGGTCTCTTATGGCAAACCCGTATAAAACCGTGACGTATCGGTGTCATTCTAACAGCGGTCGAACTCTACTTCATAAATATATAAACTTGTCTATTAATCCTTAATTTATTTTATTTTAAAAACTAGTTATTTATTTACTTACGGAGCATACAGCATCTTAATATTGCAGAATAATAGCAAAATTTTCCACTTTGGCAATAAAATGAATTATTTTATGTAAAAAAAATGTGAATACAGGTTTATTGCTAAAAAACTAAACGTTATTTGTTTCACAACTAGAACACTACAATACATTTACAATTGCAACAATTAAATAAAATACAACTGAAATTTTTACATTTTGAAATAGATATGGAAGAAAAGAACACAGTACATAGTGGTATTATTTAATAATATTTTGTGGTATACTACATTTCATATTTTAAAACATACAAATCATTTAAGCATTAAAATCCCACTTAATACAAACACAAAAATTTCATTTATAGTTTGTTGGCAGCCCTTGCAAGATAAAACAAAGAATTAGATCTCGTGTTCTTATTTGGTACTCGAAAGTTTAACTTACTTACAAGTTCTTCGCAGTCCACTTCATACTACACAATCTAAACAAAAACTTCTTCAGTGCAAGGTAGGTTTACATCAGTTAATTTTAAACTTGTAAAAGGCAAATCTAAAAAATAAAAATTATATTTTAAAACATGTCTTTTTCAACATAATATACCAAGTAATTGGTAGATAAGTATCCAAAAAAAATTAAATACAATTAAAGAATGTAACTAACCGCAAACCTAATAAATGTACAAAATAATGGGAAAAAAATATTAAATACACATTCTGAAGGTACATTAATGCATATACCTAAAGTTGATCAGTTCTAGGAATAAGCAAGTCAATATTGACTATTTACTTTCTTGACAACAAATAACTATAATTAAAATCACACAAAAATTTCAATTTACTTACTAATAACTGTGTAACTACATTCAGAGTTGTGAAGAGTCACTGGTGGACTTAAAAGCCGTGTTTTGTGTTATCCGAGGTGTAATAATGCAAACTGAATGGAACTGCTACAATAAAAAAATATTTGTTAGTAATAGCAGCATTAGGATATATCATATTTTTCACCTTTTTATTAATCGCCTTTTTCCTTTTTGATCAGGATCTCATAATCACGGCTTTTGCAATTTTTCTGGAAGACATATAAAAATCGTCTTTTTTAACATGCTCCGAGCAAATAACAGAATCCTTATGGGAAACACAACTTTTTGGTCTATTGCACAATAAGGACTAATTAAAACTACACGACTAAACACTACCAAAAACAATATAGTAAAAACAGTCAAAACCAATAAAATATCAACTCTGTACACAAATATTTTCAACTGTAAAAATAACCCCATATAAAAACTTCGACTTGTGGCACGTCTCTGTCCACAGCTGAGAATGCTAGTAACTTTTAGAGTTACCCGACAGGGCCGCCAACATAAGCGACCCTTTTCACACCCTCACGTCTTGGACTTTTGCTATCCCCATTCTCGACGATGTTATAACCCCTTTAGATTACTTAATAGACTCTGGTTAAAGTTATGGCAGGATGCAAGTGTTTTAATGAGATGTATATTATTAACTTATTATTTTTTTCTTAATATATAAATTCCATGAGAAAACATCTTTATCAAAGTATTATCGGATTATCTCGAAAACGGTTCTTATGATATTTTTAAAAAACCAATGCAATATAAATCGAAGTAGTAGAAAATTTAAAAAAAACTTAAATTTTTTGACCGTTTTTTTAAAAAAAATATTGATTTTGAAAGTTTACTATGTCTGTTTGTTATTAAGAAAATCAAAGTCAAAAGTCAAAAAATTGCTTTATTGTCAAATGACACAAAAATATCGTAGACAAAGCCATATTTATAATACCTATAATAAAATATACAATATACAATTAAACAGATAAGTCATTTTTAAAATTAGATGTACAAAGTTAAAGCAACAACAAAATATTTTTACAGAGCAGTCAAACAAAAATCAAACTAAAAAAAAAACGCTTACACTACTAGACAATAAATCAGTCAATTCTATATATTATCCAGTCAACCAACACATCTATCTGTCATTATAAAACTCGTCAAGAGTGTAGTATGCCTTCTCAGTTAAAAACCTCTTTGTCAGTCTTCTAAACCCTTTATGGCACTGTTGCCTCCTCAATGAAAGAGGCAGCCTATTAAAAATTTTCTTTCCCTCATAAATAAATGACCTTTTAATTAGTTCAGAGCGAGGAATGAGCATGTTAAGGGTAAAAGTCTGACGCAGGTTGTAATGAGTTGGCAATGACAGTTCATCCTTATACTTTTTAAAAACTAAACAGACCACCTCCAAAATATAAACACAAGTTAGGGTTAAGATAGAGTGTCTGACGAACAAGGGACGACAGGATTCACGAACTCTGGCTCCACACACATATATCTAATTGCTCTCTTTTGTAACACAAACACAGATCCGAACAGATATTGAGAACATGATCCCCAAAAACAAATACCATAACGAAGATGGGATTCGATTAGTGAAAAATAGGAATTTTTCGCAATAGATAAGTCCAGATTGTTATATATAACCCTCAGTGCATAACAACCTGAAGAGAGTTTATTACATAAATTATCAATGTGATTTTCAAACTTTAGATTGCTGTCAATAGTTAATCCCAAAAATTTAATTGCATTAGGCATAGCGATCAACTGATCTGCCAAACAAATGTTATGCAAGTAACACCTAAACGTCAAGATATTAGTCTTCGAAATATTAAAAGATAATAAATTTGCATCACACCACTGTTTTATCTCACACAAGTCGATAATTAAATCGCCCTTTAACCGATTAATGTCAGTATCATGCCAAAGAATGGTGGTATCATCCGGAAAACAGTGAACCTCCCAGCTATTGAAAGGCGAGGCAAGTCGTTAACGTAGATGAGGAACAGTAGCGGACCCAGAACCGAACCCTTAGGAACACCAACCCCAGTACTGAGTTCGTCAGAATTAACAACATTATAAACAACCGTCTGAACACGCCCAGACAGATAAGAGCGAAACCACTCCAGAGCAATCCCCCTAAATCCATATGCCTCCAACTTCCAAAGCAGTATGTGGTGGTCCACACAGTCGAATGCTTTCGACAGATCGCAAAACACCGCAGCGGCAGCCTCCCCAGAGTTCAGGTGGAAATACAGATGCTCAAGAAACTCAAAGATAGCATCGCTCGTGCCGGTCCGGTCCTGAAAGGCAAACTGACATTCGCTCATAAGTTTGTGTTCATTCATACAATAAATAAAACAGAATAAAATAGTGTACACTATTTTATTCTCTTTTTACGTAATCACCCTTATGTTTTTTAGAACTAGGCGAGTCCAAAAAGTGTCAAATATTACTGAATAACCAACAGACCATATGTATTGTATGTACAGTCCCCTACAAAAATAATATTTTCAGGCATTAAGACCCTCCAACTTTTGGTAAAACGTATTCGGTCTTATTTGGTCCATTCAAAATACTCAAATGCTGCCTTACGAATTACAGTAACATAGGAAAAAATATAATTATCCGTACTGGTACTAGTCCCGGCCCGTTCATCAATCAATTTTTGTTAGAGAGAGATGGGCGAATTCGGCGCGGATGGCACGGAAGAGACGAAGATAAAAGATGTTCATTCCAATCCCGGTTTGATTTGTGGACGGGCCGGGCCACTTACTATTAAGGCGATAATTTTGTCTACTGTCGTGAGGAGAACTACCTTAAGATGCGTTTCAATTCAACTATTATCAAATGTCAATAGTTAGAAAATAGTTATGTTTAGGTATTAATTCAATAGTGCAATAATAAACACGCTGTCCCGTGAAATCTTCCTTGCTTTTAGCACCTAGTTTATTGACAAAATTTTGGCCCTTTGTTTAAACAAAATTTTGTTTAATAAACAAATCCAGGTATATTAAAACTGAGGTTTTTTGCATAATTCAAAGTATTGGCCACCCGGTATGTTTACTTTTAGGTGCCATAACTCTTTCCAAAACTGGTGATGTAGGCATTGGTTTCACCAGTGGACGAATGTCGTGGGCTTACAGAAAAGGAAACGAAATCCACTATGGTATTGAAAAAGGACAACATGAGGTGGAGGAAATTAAATAAAACCATTTGATTTTCTGTTAATTATTTGAAATTTTGTACCTCTGAGCGCCTATGAAGTCAAACAAAAGAAATTTTATAGTAAAGCTGCAAATAGATTTGTTATAAACAGTACGAAACACTTTTTACTAATATAAAATCTATTTTGATTGCTGTTTTTCAAAATCTATAAATAGTTTTAAAATAAGACTGAATAAACATTTTTATTTGCATAAAATGGAGTTAATTGCTCTGAGGTACAGAATTGTGTTATTATTAATTATTACTAAAAAGTAGTACTAGTATCACAACTAAAAGTGTTTTTATCTAAATGAAAAGTATAAAACAAATATTTTCCTAGGGTTAAAAAGGTATGATAAAATAAAATAAAGTTAATAAAAAGTTATAAATAGGTATAAAATTTAAACTACTAGCTTTAGAAATACTTAAATGAAAGACAGGCTGTTTGAAAAGTGATATAATAAAAGACATAATATGACTCCTAGCACTGGATTTTCTAAAAAAAATTGTTGCTAAAACAGACTAGAACCAGATAATCATGTGCACCTTATTCCAGCATCAAATGGAAAAACTATCCTTATTATAAGTTTGTATCAACATGTTACAATTTTTTTTTTTAATTTTTGTGATCCCTTTTAGAGAATATTTAATAAAGGTTTAAGTTTACCATTTTTAAAATAGCAAATAGTTTTAAAACATTATTAATTAAAAAATATATATAATAATACAAATATTAAAGACACAGTACAAATTGTAATCAACATATACATTGCAACCTTCAGTAGGTTTATAACCAAATAATGTAATTCAAGATAGTAAATTTTACACAGAAGGCACTCTTAAAAAGCAAACAACTTAATACAAAACTATTTACAATTTAGAGCAGGCAATAAAACTTGCGTGTCTACATAGATTCTTAGAATTTGCGTTAGATTTTACAATCCAGCAAAACAGTGTCTTACAATAAACACTCAGGGTTTGGTCCTGCGAGCATATAATTATAGAAGCAGGCCGTGCGAACAAGCATCCGAGAGAGAAAGAATAGCAGCATAACCTTTCTTTCTCGCCCTGCGTGCTGAGTGGTGCGCGGGGAAAATACGGCCCACCAATCAGCACGCAGAGTGAGGTATACCCCTCCATGCTGACCAATCAGGCATGTGGCGCGAGAGAAAAAGGTTATTCTGCTTTTCTTCTTTCTCTCTCGCATAAATTGACAAGGCCGTGCGACAAGACTGCCTCTATAGGAATATGCGCGAAGGTTTGGTGCCAAAGTAACCACCCACTGTCAACACTGTCATTTGTCAATTATTTACCTTTGTTCATCACAAACAGGTCCATGTGTTGCACTTTGTTTAATGATTGACAATTGCACTGTTGACAGTGGTTGGTTACTTTAGAACCATACCCAGATAGCCATCGTGAATGGCAATTAGCCGGGAATCTAGCTACGCAAATTGTAGTCAAGTTGTCGGAAAATTGGTCAAATACAAAGTTGTAGGAAAATTGGCAGTAAATTTCTTACAACTTGGCTACAAAAAGTTATGGTGCAAGTTATTGTCAGTAAATTGTACAATATTTGACTACAAATGTTGCTGACAATTTTCATGCCATTTGCGGTGGTAGATTGTCAACAACTTGAAGGCAAACTTAATTCAGTAACGATTTTTCGTCAACTTAACGTCAAACTGATAACTTTTGATTGATGGGTAACTTTTGTTCAGTAACACTGGCTATCTGGGTACCCAAAGTAAAATGTCAATTGTCAAATAAATATTAATAATTGACGCTTACTCTACTCTCTAACTGTCACAGCATAAGGATGTCTTTTAAGATGAGAGATTGCAAAATGTAGCACTGGTGTCCACTGACGAAACTAGACCAGCAAGTGGTTTATAATAATATTAAGTGATAAAACTTATTTAGTGAAATGTATGCGTAAAATATTAAACATTGCTCTTGGATTAAAAAATATGCTAAACCCTTGCCATAAAATAGTTTTCCTTTTTTTCAAGACCTTTCATATAAATAGGGCTAGGAAAAGCCTTCAGACAAAAATATACAGGGTGATTCATGAGGAAATGTCAATACTTCTGGTACGTAGTCAGGGTCCAAAAATAAACATAAAAGTCTATACAAATATGGGTCCGCAAGGCCTTCGTTTCCGAAATACAGGGTGTTAAAATTTTTATTTAATTTTTCTATTTTTAAAATAAAATTTATAATTATGTAAATATTGAAGTAAAAATTGGTATCCGGGGGTTTTTTGATATATCGGATTCGAACCTAATCTTAGTACGGCTCTTACTTGTAGGGGATGCCACCTACACGTCTTTTTACTATTTTGATCAATCACAACTTTTTGGTACGGCCCTGTATTACATTTTAAAGTAAATTAAATAATTGTTATGAGCAACCGTTGTCGAGATATTTGGATTAAAAAAAAAAAATACGACGCATCTGATTTTATTATAGCAACATTTAAAAAAAAATAAAACAAAATCTATAATTAAACAATGTGTATTTTAATTTTCAATAAAATTATTGTTCTTAAATTATGTTCAGCAAAACATAAAAAAATATAAATAAAAACTTTAACACCCTGTATTTTGTAAAAGAAGGCCTATAAAGGCAAAAGAGATAAAGAAAGAACATAAAAATTGATTTTTTCAAAATTCTAATAGGTAATGGAACCTTAATGGACATGAAAACAACTGCTTTTTTGGAAGTCTTTGAGATAAATACTAATAATTTATTGGTGATCAACAGGAGACCACATTTTGTGTGTTTTGGCCCCTTTTATTATATGTGATTAAAGTGAATGTCAGATATCAGACATCTAAAATGTTAAGTTATGTAAGTACTGCTGTGTAAATTTAATAGAAAAGTTTCTTATATTGGTGATAAAGCAAACAAAATGCGATGAATGCACAATACTAAAAGAGAAACTTGTCCATGAATATTTTTTTTTATATATTATTTTATAGGTATTTTTCTGTAAGCTGGGAAATCACTGTCCCAGGCCGATATAATATGAGAAATTTAGTTATTTTTATAATTTGTACTTAACTTAAAAAGATAATCATCTAATTTATAGGGGTCCATCGTACAATATCCGATAAAATAAAGTTTATTACATTAAAAACGTTTTTATAATGCTCAAAGAACAGTCCCCTGGTAAAAAAGGTGTTCATCTCACATTTTTTTTTTTTAACTTATACTTATAACATTTGAAATCTAATGAACTTTTTACTGACAATATCAGAAAAATCTATTTTTTAATTAAATAATGCATCTAAAAATACTAATGTTTATTTTGTTCCCAATTTTATGCACAGTCCCCCGTCTCTTATTTAAAACTACCTCAATAACATTTAATACAATTAATCTTCATTTCTACGTAGTGCTTCGTATGCTTTTTAAGTTTGCCTAATGATAATAATGAATTAAAATTATTAGTCAACAGAAAAAACTAACTAGGGGACTGTCGGGACAAAAATATGCTTAAAGTTGCCCAGTTTACAGAGAAATGCCCATATATAAAGGACATTCCAATTAGGTACAAGCCTAGAAAATCTCTAAGCAAAGAACTAACAGAGTTCTAACTCCATACTACAGACCTAAGAATAGACCAATAGAAAAAAATACCCTTTCAATTTTCTTTTAGCATAACAATCTCACAAAAAGAATTACTATTTATTGCTTATTTAGCATGCCTTAATATGTATGCCTAATTTTTTAGAAATAAATTGTACAAGGACTATATTGTCCAAAATATTCATAAACCATTTCAGTTAACTAGCTAAAGTTAATCTAAGGATTTTTCGCGACTTGTTTTTAACTACTGGTTGATAGCAGTTCTTTCCCCCACCATTCTAACCATGTTTAACCCGCCTATCCTCACAAAAACAAAACCGTTTACGTATGTCAACTTACATACTAATCGTTTAATACACTTTTAAGTTTAAATTTACATGTAAGGTCTTTGGAGAATTAAGAAATAAGTCAAAAAGATAATATATAAACCAAATTTTTCAGTTAATAAGATATTAGCTGTTTTCAAGCCAACTATAACAAATAAATTTTTTCTTTATGATTTAAATATAATTGCACTAATTCATCCAATTGGGAATTAACTTATAAACCAAAAAATCTGCCATCCAAATAGTTGTTAAACCATAGCAAAAAAAAAACATCACAAGAACCAAAACAATAAAAAAGCCGCGAATCCTCCATTATTTTAAATTGATGACATAACCATTATTAACGCTCCTCCTGACTAGTGACGATAGCGGTTGATACTGGGTACAAAGTAATGACATAGATACTGACGTCAGAACACCTTCCCCTATGTTACCGCTTCTCGCGAAAATAAACTGGTATGTTAACTATCCTAACAATGTTCAACGCGGTATGTCGCCAAAATTTGATGTCTGTCACTTATTCATGACAGTTAACTTGAAATGTGTACTATAATCTGTTAATGTGAAATTGCACCATCCCTTAAAGTGGACCTACAAATTTAAACCTCTTCTATACTATTTGACACTGGTGATGTTTCTCCATAACAATGTTTTGCTTTTGGATCCTTATAAGAATTTTCGTGTTGAACACTTTGTGAGTTGGTCCGACATTTTGCCAAACATAGTTCAAAGTGATCTGTTACCGATGCAAATAAAACATTATTTTGTTCAGTTGCTTTCTTTAATATCGTTTCTAGTACATCTTTCTAAAAAAATACGTAAGTATTACATATTTAAATAATTTTAAAACAAATAATAATTTAAATTGGTTTTAATAACCTTCTAGACAGATTACCTTATCAGGATGTAAACAGCAGGAAATACAATATTCATAAATAGCACAGCAGCTGATGTAGTTACATGTATCACAACTGTACTGATTAACATTTTGAGATTCAGTGTTACAACATCCACTGTTTAAAATTTCACTTCTAGGACAGACATACCCTAAAATTACAAACTTTATTAGGATTTGAACAGCCTAAACAATTAAATTTATAAGAAAAAAATGCTTTTTGGCCAAAGGATAGATGTATAAAATAGCAGGTATTTGCTCCATAAAATAAAGGACTGATCTGGTAATCTAGATATCCTACCTCTATCATCTACTATAAGAACTTTTCCCTGTACTGAATTTCTGCATGTAGCATCAACATCGCTACTTGAATTATGTTGCTGTAATGTTCTCCAAATAAAAGGTTGTGTCCTTTTAACAGTTACGATATCGTCATTATCTAAAAATTCGGACTAGAAATAAAGCAGTGGATTAGTAATATCGTAAACCAGTGACAAGTTATTTACATGAGTTAACATACCTTTTCAATATAGCTAAATATACAGTAACATAAGGACAGTGTTAAAATAAGCCCTAAAATAATACGACGTCTTAAAAACCGTATAAAAGCCGCGTACCACATTTTCTATATTCTAACAGATTCATTTTAAAAATAAATATTTGTTTAAACAAATTTAGAATTAATGTATGTCAACATTGTGGGATTATTTTTGTTTTTAGGTTAACGTTAACTATCTTTCATTTGTTACGAACTTTGAGCTTTGAGCATATACCTATAGAGGCAGCCTTGCCACTCGGGGGTGCCAACAATCTTGCAAGAAAGGAAGAAGTATACCCAACGAACAAAAGGAATTCTTTGAGTATACTCTTTCTTACCCGCTCCAACATTCTGAATCGTCGGCGGGAAGGGTTAGACCAATCAACACATAGAGCTGGGCATACCTCTCCCACAAACTAATCAGCACGTTGGAGAAAAATCATTTTAAATCAACTTCAACTACAGAGCACAGTGCGCAATAATGCCGCATTATGCCAGCATTAATTGAAACATCCATTGTCTTTGTAATTACAAAGACAATGAAACAGCGAAGCCCGATTATGCGAGGCGTTGCGTAGTTGAAACACTCAAGCTGAGCATTGTGCCGCAA
This sequence comes from Listronotus oregonensis, assembly GCA_019359885.1. NCBI lineage: Eukaryota > Metazoa > Arthropoda > Insecta > Coleoptera > Curculionidae > Listronotus > Listronotus oregonensis. Next base: position 83,003 of record JAHBCN010000590.1, read on the forward strand.
AATGCGCTTTTGTGTCGTAATTGAAAAATACCCCTAGTCTGCTTGCTTGGATGGGGGTTACTCAATTCACCCCCTGGTATAGCTTTGCTCTATGAACTTAGTTGTTCATTTGACTAATGCAACATGCAAGCAGTGTTGCCGTCAGCGCTCAGCTTACATCCATGGAATCTAAAGATCAGGATCACCATTTCTGTGTTACAAACATGGCCCTCAATTGTAATAAATTCAGATGACACGGGATACCATTTTTGTTTTTTAATTATTTAAACACTTCGGTCTGCTGGCTTTGCTCCATCCTAATTAAACGCATCATAGTTTAGCAATGCATGTTCTCGCCATTTTACATCCGCTTTTTGCTGATCAACATTATTATTACGCAAAATGGGAAATCAAACAAAAACATTATTCAATGATTTCATTTCAGTTTTTTGAGCAACTCTTGGGCTTACTACATTTATTATATCATAGATTAAATAACTGAAATCAAATCTTACGGCAATATCCGAAACTAGTTTGATATAAAATGAACGGCAAGTTTTTAAAAAGAGGGAGTCGAGAATGAAGACATTTTACTTTCCCACGAAATACAAAAGATTTGCATGACAAGATCAGCGGTAAGAGTTATATTGTTTTTAAATGTTTTAAATAAAGTTTTTCTTTATATTAATATTTTTTTAACAATTTTTTTTTAATTAAAAAATTATAAAGTTTTTTACGTTTTGGAGAATTCTCCACGGATCGGCAACACTGCATACAACCAAGGACCATTTGTGTCAGTTGATGGATTGACTTCCGGTTCCATAGTAAAAAAAAAATAAAAACAATAAATTATAACGAATCCCCTTTATTATATATTTTTTTAATATTAAAGGGTTGGTTTTGGCAATTTTCTAGATATAAAAAAAGTTTTAGCTTACAGGAGACGCCCTATATAACATCGAACTTTGTCCAAAAGTCACCTATTTCTTAGTACGATAAACTGCGCATGTGCGTCAAATAACGCTACTTCGTCATCAACGTTTCCGGCATTTTCATTCTTCTCATTCTTTCTGTTTGTAGAAGCCAAGAGTGTGTATCGTTTTTGTGTGCTCCCAGTTTTATAACAGAAAGATTCTTTGTATTTTAAAATAAATACCTTTTTTTGATAAAATATCAAAATGTCTTACAACACGAGAAGAAGTACCGGCTTTAGTAAGTATTTCATATATAAACCACTTCGTTTTTGTAAAATATTACGCCCTATCTTAAAACATGGCGGTAGCTAGCCGGCTAGCGCTTGGAAACAAATAATAAAATGTGTTTCTCTAATTATCTAGGTTCAACCCCGCAACAGCAACAAAACGCCTCTTCTGTGGGACAGCGAAGGCCTGTCGTGACTAATAATTTTGTTCCTGGGGGACAGGTAAAAATAAAAATCAATAAAGTATTTTATTGCCAAGTTTTAAGTTTGGAATAAAAATGGCGGATAGCAAGAGCCTGCATTTTCCTGATTTGATTTATATTTTTTCGTTTAGTTTAATCATTTTTATTCCAAACTTTTATTTGCAGCCAAAAAATATGTCGACACAAAAAATTCAGAAAGGTGGCCATCTTTTTTGGCTTGATTTTAATGCGACAGCGCATTTAAACTACTTGCTTTAAGAATTAATTTGATACACTAATAAAAAAACTGTAATTGTCTTGAAAGTTGTCTCCTTCGATTTTGACCAAATTTGATATACGGGTTTTTTTGAGGCGCTGATCACGAATCTGAAAACAATTTTGGTAATGGTCTCGAAAGATGCCTCCTCTCTGATTTTAACCAAATTTGGTATACGGGGTTTTTTTGGGGCGCTGATTACGAATCTGAAAAAATATTTTTTCGGCAACGTTTCGTTTTCGACATATTCATCATCAAAGTTGAAAATCAAACAAACCTCATTTTCACTATATTCCCCCTTCTTTTTGTACACAATTCTTAATTTTTATATCAATGTGGCACACAATATTTTATAAACACCTTCTAAAACCTTGTAATTTTTATTTATTTTACACCTTTTTTCAATTAACTTGCAAACTTTCAAGTTTAAAGACAGCAGCCATATTTGTTTATAAAATAGCTAGTTTATACATGGTTTCGGCCACATTGGGGCGTGTGAAAGTGGAGTTTTGCAATTAAATGGGAAAAGGTGTAAAATAAATATAAAAACAGGTTTTTAAAAGGTGTTTGTGAAATATTGTGTGCCAATTTAGTATAAAAATCAAGAATTCTGTCGAAAAAGAATAGTGTAAATAAGGTTAGTTTGATTTTTAACTTCGATAATGAATATCTCGAAAACGAAACATTGCCGAAAAAATATTTGTTTAGATTCGTTATCAGCGCCCCAAAAACCCTGTATACTAAATTTGGTCAAAATCGGAGAGGAGGCAACTTACGAACCACTTTTTTTTAGCCAAGTTTCGTTTTCGAGATGTTCATCATCAAAGTTGAAAATCAAACTAACCTTAATTTTTTTATTATTATTTATTTTTAATTAAAGAAGGGGCATTCAGCAATGATAAAATATTTTTGATTTTACCAATATTAAAAAAAAAATTGGTAAGGAAGGTCAAAATCCTTCCAGTAGAACTTGATTCACTTCTCCATGTAAAGCTGATATCTGTGCTGAAATTATACATGTATATTTCAATCTTTTTCTAAAGAAAAAATTCAGTTCTTAATTATAGTTGTGATGCTTTGTATAATTATTTTTGAGCCCGAATAAGATTTACAGAAATTAAAATTCTAGCTTTTTTTCTTATCTAATTGGCAACCGCAACTAATAAATATTTTTAATATTTAGGTGCTATGGAGCTATACAGAGCCATGGTAGTCGCACATATATAGGCACCTATTTTTGTTGTGTTCGACTGAAACAGACTATGTTTTTCATTAAAACAATGCATTCTTATAAGACTTTTTACTAAAAATGCATTGGGGCTCTTTAATGAAAAAATAATCTTTTCTTTTTGAGCAGCTATGTGTATCTTGACTGCATATTTTGTGTTTTCCTATTTGCTGTTTTCCTTGGCTTTGTTTTTATTAAAACATTCCAAGAAATCAGCTCGCATGTTTAATACTGATTAAATTTATAGAAATCAAACTTGTTATGATAAAGAAAAAATGTTTTTGTTGGGTTTTTTACGAAAACTGGTAAGGTTTAGGAATTACATCTTAAATTTTCCCAGTTTTTGTGAAATTCTTTCAAAATCATGAAGTTATAGGAAATTGTTAGTTTGCTTTCTCTAGATTTCTTCAGTATTTATAGTTAAGCAAATTAGGGTCAAGATATAAAAAGGAATCGATATCTTTAACTGCATGATGTGTTTCTAAGGACAGCAAAATCCCATTACATTTTTTATACATACACCACAAAAAAGTTTTTAAATGCTTTTATCTAAGTACATGTAATTAAAATTAACTACATGTAATTAAAATATTTAATTATAATCCCAATATTAATGGATACATGATTATTGTGAAAACTTTTTGGTGGAAAACCGTTTTTAAGTGGAAATTTTGTCTGTCTGCATATCTCAGTTAAAGATGCACCTATATGGGTGCCTCGAACCGTTGAGGGTTTAGAATTTGATACAATAAATTAACCCCGCTCGTATAGCTGGCCGGCGGTCAACAGAAGCCCCCTGTTCAATCACAGCAGCCACAGAGACCTCCGCAGCAGCAACAGGCAGGAATTAACTTCAGGAACCAGGTAATTTGAGGAGATTTTTAAGAAACATAAAAAAATTATATGTAATATTTGAATTTGAGGTAAAACTTACTTACAAATTTTGTTTTATAACACAAAAGTTAAATGTGAGCGGTTTTGTTTTAATTTTGTAGGGGGAAGTTATTTTTGTTATCTAATAAATATATAAATAAAAAAAATAAAAATATATTTTTTCTTGTCTAAAGTATAAACTTCCTAAAGTGAAGCTAAAAGGTTTCCTGCTCAATAAAATAAAAAAAGAGCAAAGAATTTACAAATTTGTTTTAAAAGTAGTATTCAACAGTATTAAATTTTTCAAACAAAAAGTTCATGCTGGATGTGCAAAAACAGATAATAAAAAAAAATAATACACGAAACATAAGTTGTTTTTGTCTATAATTGTCAAACAAATGAATAAATTATTAAACATGTGAAAATATTAAAATTATTCTTATATGTGTAATACTCCTTTATCATTTTACAGTTGCAACCCCTAGGTGGCTGCTCATAAGTAACAATGTATATTATTTAAAAACAACTTTGTTTATAGGAAAAACGTATCCTTAAAATAACATTTTAAAAAAATGCCACATGGAGCAGTACTTTTATTCATCATAACTGAATTTGAGTTTTACAACCTGTGGCAAATAATTTCTCGTTCTAAAGATCAGGTTCCAGATTAATTAATTTCTGAAACCGTGCTGTCAGATCGAACAGATGTTTTTATAATGATGTTTATGTTTTATTAATAAATAAATATACAGAGAATAACTTTTTATATCTCGAGAACTAGTGGAATATTTATTATGGTTTTAAAAATAACAGTGTTAACAGTAGGTTTAATGTTTTTTTTTATGCTATGTGTTTAACAATTTGTGGATGGCATGCATTTTTGTACTGACAAACTAATGGTCAAAACATAAAAAAGCCATTAATGCGTGTTCCAGTGCAATTTTTTTGTTTTAAAAGTAATAAAAGATTATTCAATTTTTTTGGTAATTGTTTAAATACCACTTCACCTACTTTTGGCTATAAAAAATCAAAAAATAGATATATTGACATGTTTTTTTTCATTTTGTTTTATTTTACGGTGCATTAACGAATCTTTTTAGAAAAATCCGAAAAAAAAATTCTGTGGTAATTTTTATTTTCAAAATTAAAAAATTAGTATTTTTAAAAATTTTTTAAAAAATTATTTTATAAAAATTTTAAGCAAAAACAAAAAAATGGAAGTTTAAGCATTTTAAATTGAATTTACCCTGAGAAAATCAAACTATTGAGTATTTGTTCAGTTATATTCTTCAATGCGCGGAAAAATAAAATATTAAAAAAAAAACTTGTCAATAACACAATTTTTTTATTTTTTATGGCCAAAAATAGGTGTGGCCTCGATCTTAAATAATTACCAATTTCTTACATCATACTTAAAAAAAAATGTATAATGGTCATCTTGTGTTCTTTTTTTTTTTCTGAAAATCAGAGGTAGTACTTAAGAAAATGATTTATAATTGAAATAAACAAAATAATATGGCATAAAGTTTTAATAGCGTCTCATTTTTGTTTGACGTTTTAATAAAAAGAATTTATTTATTTTTCATAACAACAAAATAAATTCAGTGATTTAAATCGGTAAATACAAAGTGCCCAAACAAAAAAGTTAAATGCTGTCAATCTTGTGTTCACTAGACTATTGGTTGACATTTTAGGTATTTATACTAAAAAGGAATATAAAATCCTTTTGAAATATTAGGTACTTGTTAACTTCTATTTTCTTATTTATGCCTCAAAGTTCTTGTTTAAATTAGGTTTATTTTGTTGTTACAAAAAAAAAGATACAATTGAAAAAAAAACAATAAATAAGGTGTTCCATTAAGAAAATGTTAATTTTCTGTCACATGTTTTGTGTCAATTTATACAAGAAAAAATACCCAAGATAACTATTTCACATCTTTTTTTTTAATGGGAGGACGTCAACAGATTTGGCGCTGTTAATTTCTTGTTGTTGTTTCTTTATATTTTATTTTTTCTTAATTTATTATGACAGACTACCAAAGATCTCTTATTTCTATTTCTAGGCGGGGCAACAACCAGGTCAACAGAGTTATCAAACCCAGAGTTACTCTACTCAACAAACACTTACACAACAACAACAGCAGGTTTGTAATACACTTAAATAATAATAAATTATTATTTGATGAATATGCTAGTGCTAGTTCACAGCAAATTTGCGACTATGAAGAAAAACTAGTTTAGTCAGTATCTTTATGCTTAAAATATTGGTAAAAACTTTCCAGCAGAAAATATATTTTATAATAATACACTTATGGCGGGTTGTACTTAAGTTAACAACGGTTTAGAATGTTTAACGAATTATCAGATTTTGACAGGTTGCCTTCTAAAACCATTGAATAACACTGACATAACATTTTCACATTATAAACTGTTGTTAACTTTTGTGCATCCCGCCATTAATATATTGACTTTATTAATTCAATCAAGATTTAACTAAAAACCTTTTTACCCAGTTTTATCTAAATAGTAGTGAATTTGCTTAAAATAATTTCTTTTCACGATTTTCAACAACACATTTTTATTTTATTTTATTTTTATTTTTATCAAATTTTCTAACTCTAAACTTAGGCCCGCTATCAACAGGCATCACCACAGATTAAACAAGAACAAAGGCCTGTTCAGCAGCAGCCTCCTAAACCTGCTGCTCCTGCTCAACCTGCACCCGTATTGCCTGGTGCCAACCCACCAGCTCCAGAAAATGGGGAAAACATGGAAACTAACGAAGATGGAACCAGAAAGAAGTTTTGGAATAAAAATAGAGGTAAAAATAAGTTTAATATTTTTTTAGGTTTAGTTTTAAAGAAATATATTTATCCAACGAAATTGTAATTCAAGATGTTCTTTTTCATGATTTTAAACAATATTATAGTGATGACAAATCACTGCGCAAATTTGAGCCTGTTAACACAGTATTGAGTGCTTTCTTATAAAAACACTCTGTGTAACATGCAGTGTGAAATTATTATCCTGAAAAAAAAACGTCAAGTAATATTAACACTCTTTTAAATAGTAACACGTACTAATTAATTATTCCTTTTTCAGGCCGTATCTCAAAGGCCGAAAAGGTCCGCAGGCGTAACATGAGACTCAGCAAGATCCTTCAACCCAAAAATGCTGTTATGATCCTGAATGAACTGGTTAAAGGTTGCCAATACACTGTTGAGGAATTGCCCATCAAAGTTGATGCTAATCAATTCAAAGCGACTGTTACCTTTGAACAGCAAGAATTTGCAGGAACTGGTAAGTATAACAAATTATTTTTTTATTTGCCATGTTTCAGGAATAATTTTGTGAATCTCTTGATTTACAGGGCCGGGGTTAAATAGCGTTGTATCACGATGTTTTGATCATTTTAAAAGTGGCCTGATATTTAATCAATAGATATCTCCAGAATCCACAAACTTCAAATTCAAAGTATTTAATCTGACTTTATAAAGTTGTAAAAAAAGGAAATTAGGTTTCTTTACGTTTGAGGAAAATTTAAATTCAAAAAAAAAAAAGTAAAAATTGACATCTAAAAGATATTCGGCCAAGTGATAATCGTGTTGTTAAATTTAGCAATGGACTTAGCAATTGTTAAAAGTTAACAATGGTTTAGAATGTTTAACAAAATGGCAGATTTTGACAGGTTGCATACTAAAATCATTGAATAACACTGACAATGACGTTTTGTTGAACATTCTAAACCGTTGTTAACTTTTAACAATTGCTAAGTCCATTGCTAAATTTAACAACGCGATCATCACTCGGCCGATAATATAAAACGCTAGCTGTATCAACTCAGCCACAAAACATTATATTAGTTAAAGACACTTAAATTAAAATACTTACCCTTCTTAGTGCGAGATATAGGACAAAAATAAATAATAAAAACACAATAGAAAAATGTCGACTTTTTTAAGTTGTAAAATACTATGCATTCTCTGGTTTACCAGAATGTACTTATACATAAATTACTATGTTCATTTTAATTAATATTGTATTTAGCATTAAAAATGTTCAATTCATATTATTTTTGACTTAACTTGGTCAGAACATGGGTGGGCAATTGACTTGTGACTTCAAGTGAAACAGACAGCTGACTGCTCTAATAGTTCACTTATCCTAAGTTTGCAAAATAGGATCATTTTGAATACTCTTACTATACTTAAATTTAAGCAGTGACTGATTTATGGTAGATTTGATGAAGTTAAAAATTTTAACTCCTCTGCGAGAGTTAAACTTGCGATTATTAGATTTAAAAAAAGAAATGTGCTTGTCGCCATTTTTGATTGTCCTAGGGCTACTTTGTATAATAAAATCTCGGGTTAGTATCCAGACAAGGAGGTAACTGCAAGTAAGAATGGGGAAATTCACGCCAAATTTTATTGATAGCTCGTTAGAGTAGCAAAGTAGGCCTATGGTTATGAAATTCGGTATTCGGGCATAATTTTGCATTCTAAACAACTTTTTCTTATAAACTTTTTTTATATCTTGCCTAGAAATACTACTTTACCTACTCATAAAATTTTAAAAATGCTCATATCAAGGCATGCTTGATTTTTAAAAAATAAAAATATGCTAAATTTTATTTTTTAATCAAGCAGGGCTGGATGCCAAACGGTCAAATTTCAACCCCAAATTTTTTTGTCATTTTTACGTATAAATTCGCTCATCCTGGGACACACTGTATACTACATTAGATTAACGGGGCTTGGTCAGAACTTTTAATTTTGCATATAATTGCCGGGCTTTCGTAATATGCGGAGTTCGTTATACCTTCTTCTTTCTCCCTGAGAGCCGTCTAGATTTACTTCCGGAGGCAGCTCTTGGGCTTTTTGTGCCTAATCTCCCATTATCTTTTATACCAATCCTCCCATTAGTCTTGTTCCTTTTACAAGTCTGTATAACCCCGACACTGGATGGTTGATATATTCCAGTTGCCCAAAAAATGCCTGCCTATTGTGATTCAACGCTTCACATTCGCACAGGATATGGTAGGCTGTTATTTCCCCTTCGTTGCACATTCCGCAACTTGTGTCCCCATTGCCTATTTTGTGTAGGTGTCATTTTAGGTTATTGTGCTGTTAGCAGCCCTACTGTTATGCAAAGTCTTTTCCTACTTTGAGTAGTTCTTTGGTTCTTTTGAATGGGCTCCTTATGAAGTCTTTTCCGTTTCTTATTCTACTGAGGCTCCCCCAGTATTCATATATACCTTAACTATATTTTATAAAGAAAATAATAGAAAATGCTAGGCTCCTAATAAAATATAAAACTGCATCCACATGGAGTCAGCAGGGCAAAATACATCATTATTATGCTTAGCGTTACGCCTGTGGAAGATAAAAGTTTAGCTAGGCCTGCCGACTTTACCGTTTTGGTAAGTTGGCAGATAACCCTGCTTATACTGTGCTTCCGAGAGTCGGCATAGTTTCCTTTAATAAATTAGGCCATAGTAGTGAAGCATACATATATTTCAATCATTTCAAATAGTAATTCTTTAAAATGTATTATATATTTATGTTCATTTTTATTATTTTTTTCTAGGACGCACTAAAAATGCCTCTAAAAACGCTGCTGCTGAAACCGCTCTAAAATACCTTATTAAAAACAAACAGCTTATTCTTAAAAAAGAAGACCCAGAGGGTGATGAGAAGATGGAGATTTCTGAAGAAGATGGCACCCAGGTCATGCCTTGGTCGCATATTGCGTCATTTGCTATGTACAAACTGTTCTCAACCTGGGGGGAGGAACCCTCAATGGTGAACAGGGTAAGTGTAAGTATACTGGGTTTTTTTTTTTTTTTTGTTATAATATTTTAAAACAATTAAATTTCTTCAAGATTTTTTAAAAATTAATCCATAATTTTATAAACACCCAATGGGGACGAAAAAAAAATCTTCATATTTGAAATAATTATAATAATAATCATAAACAAAGTGATTTAAATTGAAACAAAAGAGATACAACTTAAAATTAACAATTTCTTAATGTGATACTTTATTGTTTTATTATTGAATGTGTCATTCTTTTTAAAAATATTTCAATAAAAGATTTTATATTTATTTTTAGTAACAACGGAATTATAATAATTCATGTTAGAAATTTAAGATTTAAATTAGAAAATAGAAAAAGGTAACAATACTTAAACTTAAAACGCCAAAACAAAATGTCTAATGTTCTGTCAAAGTCCAGCGTTTATTAACTATCGTTCCAAAAACAAACCAATAAGAAAATGTTAATTTTATGTTGTATCTCTCTTAAGCATTTTATAGGAAAAATGGAAAAGATGGTTACTTCGTTTTTTTTTTTAAGTCGTTAAACAAAATTTAAAAAGAAATTAAAACACAAACTGATAATGTTGACAGTGATAATCATGATTTAGATTGTAATGTGACTTTAATATATTCATTCTTCATGAAAATCATTTGAAAAGTCGGCGGAAAAAACTTAATTAAAAAAAAAAATCTCACTTAGCTCGACCAGTGGCTTTACATCATTTTTAACTCTAATGGTTTTTTTTTTTGCTGAATACCAATGAATCCAACTAACAGAAACATTTTCTATTGATAAACTTGTTTTGGTCCTCAAAATGGACATTCATCGTTTTTTCCTCCAACTCTTCATTTATTACCACAAAAAATCATTGGCAAATGGGAGAAGGCAATGAAAACATTGTGATTTTTTAATAAAATAAAAAAACTAGAAGTAATGACATGATGAATAACCTAATTCTTTCGCGGTTTCCACCAGAGGGATTATTCTCTATGATGGCCAAGAATTACTGAACATAAAATAAAATATACAAACAAGTACATAATTTTACTTGCATACATTAAACAAAATCATGAATTTCTTTACAGGCTCAGGAACTTATGGGAACTACTCCCAAGGCAGCAGGAAGCAATCAACCAGCCCCTCGTGCGGAACTTAAACCAGCCAAGAAAATGCCCGACAATCCAGAAACTGTCAACCCCTTGATGCTGATGAACCAGATGCTTCCCAATGCGCAATGGGATGAAGATGGAAAGAGTGGCGTTCCTCCAAATGTCGTGTTCACATTTAATGTTACAGTTGATGGAAAGAAATTTACAGGAACTGGTGAGTGGCTTTATTTAGATTTATTAAAATATATCAAGCAACTAAACAACAAATTTTCATCAAATTGTATATCGTCGGCCTCAAATGAAAATGGCCTAAGTCACACAGACCAAATTGTACAGGAGGAAGATAAAATTGTTTCATTTTAATATTTTGCCTGTTGGTCTTTTTGGCAAGGTAATATTGTTCTTGCAATAATTTTTTCCTATTTTTTTTTTTTTTTTAAATTTAGTACTGAGAACGGTGACTTGAGTTATCTTTCTTGTTCTACCCTTTGTATGTATTTAATTAACTTGATACGATTTTTAAGCGATCAGTTACTTTTGACTTTACCAGATGGCAGTAAAATCTTACTTTTTGAAAATACTAGACTTAGCCATTTTCTCCCGAGGCCGACGATATGTTGTTTTGTTTTAACCAGTCCACTTTGTTGGCTTTTTGCTAAGCAGTTGCTATTGTACTCTGCGACTGTGATATGGCGCATCATCTATAACTTTTATGAACTAGACTCCACGCGCATCAATACTGATAAAATCTCTCATCAGCCTCTCCTCCCAGATATAAAGATCACCACCCTAAAATCCAAAGTTAACTGATAGACCGTCAGCCCACCATAGTAAAAAAGGACTAATCCATACTTTCATACCCAGTATGCACTTTTAAATAGTGAATATTGACTATATATCTGTATATACTGCCATTAGTTTTGGCTAGAACTAGAGAATAGACCTAGAAAGCGCCAAAAATACTTATCTTGGAACAACTTATACTCAATATGCCATCTAAACCAAACAAAATTTGATGAAAAAATAATATGGCGGAAAATTATCGTCCTATTGTGTAGGTCTGTCGTCTTAAAGCTCGACTTTCGCTTTTCATAAAAAATAGACGTTTTTCAACAATTGTACTTAGTGTGCAAGATAGGTTTTCGAATGCCAAAATCCGCCAATTTAAATCTTTCATTTTACATTTTTACCTAAGATGCTTATTCAGTTTCACTTTGATTTTCTGAAATAAAGATAAGGAATTTTAAAACTTTGCCCTATTAAAATTTTTAAATAAGGAAACACACTTAACATGTGATTTTTTACCAAACTATGTTGTTTTTTAGGTTTAGAAAAATATTGAAATAATACTATTTTTTCCTAACTATAGAGTGAGTGTGTATCTAAAAATGAGCATACATTTTACTTGCATTTGATCTTAAAAGTTTTTATTGCTCGATCTTTATAATTTTTTAAGATGTTATTCTTGAGGTACTTTCAAATGGGACATTTTATTATAACTATTTAAGGTGTCTGTCAAAATATAAAAATTTTAATACATTTTTATATTCCACAAGCAGAAAAATTGATTAACGGTACTTGTGAAACTTTCTGTAAAATTACAATTAGATTTCCCATTTATGAGTTGCTGAAGGTTCTCTTAAGAAACACATTTAAAAAACTTATGAAGATTTAGCATCGCAAGTTTGGAATATGGTTTGAAAAAATGTTTAATTTAAGTGTGGTTTCAAGTTGGTTTCAGAAATAGCATATTCAAATTTAAAAAATATTTACCAGAAACTAGTCTGTTTAAGAGTAAAATCACTTTAAAATGGGGCTAAAATTATATTTCGCGATTCATGCTCTGTGCTAAAATCTTTTACACTTGGATATCTGTATTATGTAGTATTATTTGTATCTTAATTACCATTTGTAAGTATAAATACTAAAAATGATCCGGATTCGTGATTCGATAAATAGGAATCAATTTCCTGGATTTGTCAATGATTTGATTTCTTAACGAGGATCCCGATCTGTAAATTGATTCCTTTTTTGAAGGATCCGTCCCAGCTCTGTTCATATGAATATGAAAAAAAAAATGTAATTGGGCAGTTATATCTGCTTAAAAAAACTTTGGTTCTGATTATTAAAAAAATATTGATAACGTCATGTTTGAGATTGGGACACACTATATAAATATTTTTTCATTGACAAGAGCTAGTATGAATCGACTGGTCCGAGTATTTTTCCAGAAAATAAATTGTTTTACTAAATTTATCCCAAGTTATTGCCACTGTATAAATAATATTTTAATTATGAGCATAGTGGAACTATTGCACAACAGTCTTTAATCAAATAAACATTTCTTACCTCTTCTATTTTTTTTTTCAGGGAGCAGCAAGAAAACAGCTAAAAAACTGGCGGCATTTGCTGCTTGTCATGAAATTTTAAAAATTGATTACCCTGCTGATGTTTGGACACCACTATATTAAATGTTTAATCTCCCATATTTACTAAGTTTTATTAGATTTTATGGATAACAAATTAGGTATAGTTGCAGTTGTCTACATTAGGGCTTATAAAATTCTTTCTGCACTTTATTATTTTTGTCTTTAGGGAGCTGAGAGAACTTTTATTACCCCAGTATTGTGCATTAGAATTATAATTTTAACAGAATTGATTGAATTTTGTATATGTGATGAGTGGATCTTCTATGTATTAGTACATATTTACTTTTTTTATGAATAATATTTACTTTGTATTTATTAGGCTTTAAATATGACTGTATTTTTTTCTGTGAAACACTGAAATAAATTAAATGACATAGAAAAATAATTTTGTTTTATTAAAATCTATACAATATCCTAAAATTGCAATTCAGACTCGTAGACTCTTTCCACTATATCATTAACTTCTATTTCTCTTGCTACAGCTAAAAGACATTGGTTTAGTAGTTTCTCCGATATCCTAAAAAAAATTATACTTGGAACACTGTATTGGATGGTGTCCCTAAGATGTAATTAGTTTTATGGTAATGCAAAAGTACTTAAGGTACAAGAAATTGAATGTTAGATCCAATAAATGGATAGTATTAAAAAAACATTTTTAATCTGAAATAAATGTATATTAAATGGCAACTACTGGCAGCTATGTGCTAGCAGAAGCCTAGGAAATAGCTGTAAAAAAAACGACAGATCAGTATGGTATGTCGCTAAGAGTTCTGAGGGATGCCATTTTTTAGACACCTGAACAATATTGCGTTAAAATGGTCTGATTTAGGATAATGGCTGACTTTTTTCGCGACTGCAAACATGATTGCTTTTAAGGCATTAAAGGTTCTGTGAAGAAATGTCTGAGTAGCCTTCTAGTGACGAAAATATTTGTGCGTCACCTTGGAACCTAATAATGCATTTGATCTGATATAAAAAGTTAATCACTGGAACGCAGCCCTTTAGCTGGTAAAAACTTAATCTACCTTTAATTTATTAAAATATCGTTCTTTTAACAGAAACAAGAAAGGGTGGTTTATTTATTCTCTCTTTGGTAGTTTAAGTAACTATGGGAATTAAAGCTAAAAATAATGCTTTAGAAGCGGAAAATCCTGTAATTTAAAAAGAAAATTGACGTTAGGAGCATGAACACCCATAAAATGGCTAGTTCATGGGGAGCAAGGGGAAAGAAAAAGGAAGTAGTTAAATTACATGACACTTTCGGTCACTGGAACGCCATAAAGTACTATGAAACGCTTCTAAGTTACTCGAAATCGCTCTTTATGCATCACTGGAAGGCTACCCTGTATTACACTACTCTTGTTTTTTAAATCGGAGTTGGAGACGGGCTTTTTTTAACTGAAAAAATGTAAGGGTATAAAAACGACCTGAAAAGTAATCGCCTTCCAAACTATTTAGGCGGACGTAATTAATTTCAGTGGGCGACTTCATTATCGGATGTGTTGTTAAAAACTAATTTAATACCATAGATATATAAGCAAAAGGAGATATAACCGTTCATTCATAAATTGGCTTTTGTTGTGTATCAAACATTCATAATGTGTAAGAAAAGGACTTCCGATAAAAAAAAGTCCCTGCAGGCAACGTTGCAAATGTTTAGCAGCGCAAAACGTGGCGGGCCACCAGTGGCGTAGTTCGTTTCCAAAAACTATTTATAAAAAATTACTAAAGTATATTTTTTTAGTATATTATCCAAAAATATCTATTTTATGAGACTCAGTCCAAATAAAGTGCCATGACAACTTTTTTGTTCTGTTTCGAGGAACGTGCAAGTAAATAAAACCTATTGGTTCAATACAATAACTAAACTTTATTTATCATATAAAGCGACACTTCTGAAAACTGCCATTGTTAACCGTTAACCATACATAATAAAAAGCTTAAATCTGTTTTTTCTTTAACTTTATTGCAATTGCCCGTGTTTTTATCTTCATCGCTATCCACCAATTTTTATAGATTTAATTTTATGTCATAAAAAGGAATAGCAGATCATCTGACAGCCACCCTCAAAGTCCACTAATGAGATCAAAAACGCATGTAATACCATTTTGTAAAAGTGAGAGGAGGAAATTAATAGACCAAAAAATGTTTATTTCAGTACGAATATCAAAATATAATTGGGAGTTTTTAGAAAAATTAAAATTTGGGATTTGGATTTAAATAAAAAATCTATTTTTAGGACCCTTTCTTGTGAATAAATTTATTTTTCTAAATTAAATAGATAAAAGGTATTAACAACAAAATGTTATTTGTTCGCCATGGTATTGCACGTCAATGAAGTGAAGTTTTATAAAAGAACTGTTTAAGCTTACCTGTGAAACGAAAGATTTTTATTACGAGAATCCAGTTTTTCCACAAACCTGGCACTTCACAACCATTTTTTAGTCTGTTTATTAACAATAATACATAAAATATTAAGAAAATCCTTCTATAACCGCACTTTAAAAACACAAATCTCTCTCTGAGCTAGTTTAAACGAAATGCAACACCGCCTTACAACACAAATAAAAAATTTACTACTAGCTGACCGACGATCTTCGTGACCCTAGCGTACAAAAATTATGAATAAACTTCAAAAAGCAGTGTTGCCCATATTGACCGTTAATATTCCGTTATGATTATTTTTAAGAATAATAAATTAATAAAGCAAAATAAAAATTAACTAAAAAACATATTTCTGTCGCTGCTACTAAGTTATTGCATAACGACATGTTATGATCTATGATCTCTTTAAGAATTTGAAAAGAAAATATTAATAAAGCAATATCCTAAAAATTCGCCAATAAAGGACAATCGGTAAGGGTGCATGTGTATCAAGCAAGTTTGACCATCAAGTGGTCTAGAGAGGTAGACACTATTTCAATGTTTGATTGCTTTTAATTGTAAACAGTTTTATCTCCCTTTGCTTATATATCTATGTTTAATACCGTCGAATTTTCAAAACTTTACTATAAATGGTGCATGTAACTCTGCTTACCATGGGTTGTAAATAAAAAAAAATAGCATAATGCTGCACTGATTCACCACCGAGTCATAGGTGTTGGGTTCCCACGTTCTTGATATTCTTATAAATTCTGTATACTTTTCGTTTTAAAGACGTTTTTATTTTTATCAAGTGAAACTGATCTATTCAGTGGATACTGTACAGGGTATCCCAAATTGAAGCCTCATCATTGGGATCCCGGAAACTTGACGAGATACGAGGTCGGTTAAATGGGGGCAAAGTTGCGCAATTTGATGCTGATCAAAATTACACCTTAAAAGTTTAAAAATTTCGAATACTTCCGAAGACTGTCGGAAAAAACCAAATATTCGCGATTTCATTTTTATTTTTTTCTAACTATTTGAATGGATATGTTACGCTCAATAGTCGAATTCGGGCAATGCCCGAAAAAAATACGCAAAACTAGTTTTAAGCAACGAATATTGCCCAAATCCGAAATTTTAATTTTATGCGGGTATTGAGCATTACAAAATAAGCAGAACTAGTTTTGCGCATTTTGAAATGTACAATACCAGTTTCATACATTTCTAAATGACCAGCATTAGTTCTGCTTTTTTAATTTAATCATTGCGCAGGGTCTGAATAAATTAAAGTTGGAAATTTTATTTAAATAATATGTTTTATTTAAATACTAAAAAATACAACAACAAATACCACTTTATTTTTTAGTTTTTAAATATCC
This sequence comes from Listronotus oregonensis, assembly GCA_019359885.1. NCBI lineage: Eukaryota > Metazoa > Arthropoda > Insecta > Coleoptera > Curculionidae > Listronotus > Listronotus oregonensis. The sequence goes on from JAHBCN010000590.1 coordinate 99,844, forward strand.
AGTTAAGTTTAAAAAATTATTTACTTGAACAAGAGCTTGAATGATGGCACTTGGAATTGCAAATGACATTCTTTTTTCGACAAGAACACGCTCTGTTAATACACTTTTTATCGCACATACATGAAATAAAACCTTTATTTTTCTGTACTGTTTAACAGGTAGGGGTTTTGATTCGGCTTTGAACACATTTGCACCCTTAACCTCATTTAGTGTAGTAAGGTAATGACTTTTCGTCATAAGATTATGTTTTTGAGTACCTGAAGCCTTTAATTTGCCGAACTAATTGAAAGCCGAATTCAGCTTGCATTTTTAAATAAGTACTCTGTAAATATAATATTTGCAACAGCAAACAAAATAAATTCAAAACAAAAAACAACAAAATAGCTCTAATATTTTGGGTTAGGGAGGCTGTAAAATAAGCAGAACTAGTGCTGGCCATTCAGAAATCTACATAACTAGTTTTGCACATTTCAAATTGCGCAAAACTAGTTCTGCCTATTTTGTAATGCTTAATAACCGTATAAAATTGAAATTTCGGGTTTGGGAAATATTCGTTGCTCAAAACTAGTTTTGCGTATTTTTTTCGGCATTGTCCGAATTCGACTATTAAGCGTAACAGATATAACAAAAAAATCACATTCTTACTGCTACTCTATTTGTTCTACACGGCAGTGTTATTAGATTTACACATTGACGTTTTGTTTTTGAGCTGCCAACATCAACATTATTTTTTTAAATACGGTCCTAGATTTTTTTTATAATGGATTTTCAAAGCTTCTAAGGTCAGAAAACAAAAGTTGATGGCAGCTCAAAAACGAAACGTCGCGTCGATATGTAAATCTAATAACACTGCCTTGTAGAACAGAAAAAGTAGCAATAGGAATGTGAAATTTATTTTGTTACATCCATTTAAATAGTCATAAAAATATAAAAATGAAATCGCGAATTTTCTGTTTTTTTCAACAGAGTATTCGAAATTTTTAAACTTTTGAGGTGGCATTTTGTCCGCATGAAATTGCGCAACTTTGCCTCCCTTTACTCGAATTTGGAACACCCTGCAGACTGAAGTCACAAATAATTAAAAAAATAATTTGTACACTTACTTGCACATCAACATCCAAGGCTGACACGAAGTAGATCTTTTATACATTGGATTATTTTTGCAATGTCTATAGAAATCAAGTTTATATTGGATTGCATCGACAGCCTGCTTTTTATCCAAAGGTTTTAAATTTCTTCCGCTTTTTTTTACTCTACTTATCTTTATAATAGCTGCGTTTCTGCCTTTTTGAGTGCCTTTTGCTACGCTCTATAAAAAAAAATAATGTACTCAGCTGTGCGTCAAAATAAATCAATACATATTTTTTAAACTTGTATGTTTTTTTTTCATACTGTTGCTGGTAGAACTTCGACTACAATATTAATTCCGGTAGGTTAGTCATTTCAGTATCAGAGCCAGTAAGTGACGCTAAGCAACACTTACCGGACTGTTTCGTTTCTATAAATCAAATTAGACATTTAAAAATATGCCAACATGACATTTTCTTCCACTTGTTGACTGTTGCCAGAGGGAAAAAGGTGATGCGATTTTCAGAATATAATGTGATTTTTTTGATTTTTTAAATTATGAAATTAAATAATAATACAGAATGGACTTACAGTATGAAATAATAGTATATTATTTTATATGGAGGAAAAGGGATACTCTTTCTGGCGCGTTCGTGTTTAACAGCCGAATGGAACGAGGCTGGTAATTGGGAGCAAGTCATGAAACGTAACTTTTCCTCCAAATAAAATAAGCTGTTTTTTTTTCACACGTTGACAAATTAATGCAAAAACATCTCTTATTAATAGTTGTAATTATTTAAAACAAGTAGGTTCACAAGGCGGCTTAAACCGATGTCGGTAAATAGTTGCTATACCATAAAGCTGTCACAATGTTATTTTTTTTAATTGCGTCTCCGATTCCGTTTTAATTCCGTATTGATATATAAGCAGTTATTGAGTAGGTACATTTAATATTCAATTGGGTAATAAATACAAATTTTAGTTTAATAAATATTGAGTTGTTGACGCTTGTTTTGTTATTTGTTGCTACGATATCATCTTTTCCTCCGCTAGCGAGAAAATGAAAAGTAAAGCTCCGGCGGGGAAAAAATGAGACTCCGCGGTCACCTACACAGTCGAGTAATGACGGATTTACTGACGTTAAAAAAATACATACACGATATACGCCGGGTAGTACTTGTTACAGTTACTCGTTTAGACATTCTTGACTCGTACTGTAACTAGTAACCTACCGGACTTATAACGTAAATAACTATTAACGTACCTTGGACTTAAGATCCGTTTGCGTTTCTGAAGATGTTCTTATTACAATTTTGGCAGGTTCTATTTTCTCCGTTTGGCACAACTTGTCAACATTGTCGCTTTCTTGTGGAGGATCAATTATAGAATTATCATCTGTTATACATATGAGTTGAGCGTTTTTATCCCCCGTTACAGTGACTTTAGGCCTTAAAAAATAATTTTTAAGAAAAATTAGTATCAGGAATTAAGTTAATTAAAAATACAAAAGTATTATGTGTTACTTTTAATGGAGTGTAATTAACGTGCTAATTAAACGTTAAGTAGCCTTAAAATATGTTGTTTTTTTTTAATAACGTTAAATCTAATGTATTATATTGCATTTGCTACGAACTCAACTAAATCTTTTTGTTTCGAGCTTAAGTAGTCCACTTTAAAAGGAAAAAAAACACAAATTTTCAAAAAAAAAAATCTCAGCTGTTTTAATATATAAAAACATAAACTTTTTTTTTATATTATTTAATGTTAAAAAAAAAAACAAAAAAAAATATTTTCATTTTTTAAAAAACATCCAAAGTTGTCCGACTGCGGATAGATAATTTTCGGATCGGCAAGTCTAAAATAAAAAAAACAAATGGTTTCTTAAAAAGCAAGGTCTCTTACAAGCCAATTTACCACGTTTAATCAAAAATCTAAAAAAAATGGCAGACGTTTAAAAAAAAAATTCAAAAATCAGCCGATTTTTCCACTATTTTAGCACCGTCTAAAATCGATTTTTTTGCCAAATTGTGATAAATTTGCTTTCAAAATATCTCAATAAACAAACCGCCACAAGGTTTCTTGAAATCGGTTTAGTAGTTCCGGAGATTAACTGTCCGCAGTTTAAAAAAAAGTTTAATCATATTTTTGGGGGTGCCAATTATTGGTCATTTCGAGAAAAACGCGTTTAAAGTTGTAGCAGTTGCATGAGCAAATGCGTACAGCTAAGATATGCGCACACATTCACTTATTTTACGATTCAAATTTCTTAAAGTTATTTAAGGAGGTCATTTTTAAAGGTTCAAGGATATGAAAAATGCAAAAAAAATCGATTTTTTTGAAAATTCTAATGTGGATAAGTGCCTTAAATTGTTCTCGAAAAAGCCATATCGGATGATCTGGAAGGGTGGCTTTTTTTTCTGCAGACAAGCCTTTGGGATATTATATAATGTCAAATTTCACAAGTTGACTTTCGGTGACATTCGGTTTCCCTAGAAACTGCCTCAACTTCCGTTTTTTAAATGAGACACCCTATATGAATTGCATTCTGCGAATTTTTTCGGTCTTGGTGGCTTTGATGCGCCAAAAACTATTATTTTGGTGCAAATTATTTAAACAAAAAAACACCCTGTAAATGCTTTACTTTTCATGCTTAATGACATGATACAGGCTTACCTTCAGTTGAAAAACTTAACCTATAAAGAATAATTCCAAATTAAAAAATTTAATGCACTGACAAACCTATATCAAAACTAAAAAATGAAAAAAAAAAACTTCTGGTAGTTAGAAGTCAAAGCTGTCAAATTTTGATCTTTATTTTAAGCTGCCTTGTATATTTTTGGAACCTGTTAACTGTTTGTTTTATTATTATTGTCTTTCAAGAGAAAATAAGCATCTAAAATTTGTTGTAGTGTTACTATTTACTAAAATATCAAACAAAATATAATTTTATTGTTAGAATTTGGAATTATTTTTATCGAATTTATTTAAAAATGATACATAACCGAAAGGCGCTTTTCGTACTAAGGTGTTGCTGAATAAATATATTGATCTGAGAAGCATCATTGTGTTTCTGGTTAGCGATACTTAATAAATGTTCCGGAGATTAACTGTCCGCAGTTTAAAAAAAGTCATTTCGAGAAAAACGCGTTTAAAGTTGAATAGCAGTTGCATGAGCAACTGCGTACAGCTAAGAGCATGCGCACACTTTCACTTATTTTACAGTGTTACGATTCAAATTTCTTAAAGTTATTTAAGGAGGTCATTTTTAAAGGTTCAAGGATATGAAAAATGCAAAAAAAATCGATTTTTTGAAAATTCTAATGTGGATAAGTGCCTTAAATTGTTCTCGAAAATGGCCATATCGGATGATCTGGAAGGGTGGCTTACCCTTTTTTTTCTGCAGACGGAGCAAAAAAAACTTTGGGATATTATATAATGTCAAATTTCACAAGTCACGTGACTTTCGGTGACATTCGGTTTCCCTAGAAACTGCCTCAACTTCCGTTTTTTAAATGAGACACCCTATATATTTTTACATTTTTGAATTGCTGGGAACATTCTGCGTGCAATTTTTTCGGTCTTGGTGGCTTTGATGCGCCAAAAACTATTATTTTGGTGCAAATTATTTAAACAAAAAAAAACACCCTGTAAATGCTTTACTTTTCATGTATTTCTTAATGACATGATACAGGCTTACCTTGTCAGTTGAAAAACTTAACCTATAAAGAATAATTCCAAATTAAAAAAATTTAATGCACTGACAAACCTATATCAAAACTAAAAAATGAAAAAAAATCAAAGCTGTCAAATTTTGACATATTGTTGATTTTTAATTACTTTATTTTAAGCTGCCTTGTATATTTAGTTTGGAACCTGTTAACTGTTTGTTTTATTATTATTGTCTTTCAAGAGAAAATACCAGCATCTAAAATTTGTTGTAGTGTTACTATGTTACTACTTAGAAATATCAAACAAAATATAATTTTATTGTTAGAATTTGGAATTATTTTTATCGAAAGAGAACAGTTTATTTAAAGATACTTATATACAAAATTATGAAAGGCGCTTTTCGTACTACTAATTTATCAAATTGTTGCTGAATAAATATATTGAAAGAAGTCTGAGAAGCATCATTGTGTTTCTGGTTAGCGATACTTAATTATTGAACAACACATATGGAGTTCCGCTGGACGCAGAATGTTCCCGGGAATCCAAACATTTAAAATTATAGAGGATGTCTCATTTGAAATTTAAAAGTTGAGGCTGTTTTCGGTGAAACAGGATGTCACCAAAAATACGTGATTGTCAAATTTAACATAAATATCCCAAAGTTTTATTTTTCCATCTCGATAATTGCAGGGAAAAAGGGATGAGCCACCCTCCCGAATCACCGATTATAATCTGTATTATTTTGTGTATTTTACCCTAAATATTGTTATTATTACTTGAGTATGCTATTTTTATTTATGAATAAATCATGTCATCTACAGGGTCTTCTACAAGGACTGAATAGGGCCATTAAAGGCTTTTTCCATAAATAATAAAAGAAAATCTTCAGTACTTTCATTTCGTAAATTTCTAAAGAATCCGTAAGAAAATGATTTGTCTACTTTTTAGATGGGTTGCTATAAATACGTGTTTTTTATTATTTTTTTAAATGTAATTTATTTTAGTTTTTGCCTCAATGAGTATAATGAGTCTCCCCTATTATGGGTCGCCCTGAATCAAAATTTCGACTCCATCCAATTTTTTTCGACCTCGACAAATATTTTACTTGAATATATAATAATAAGATAGAGACCGCTATTACCGTAAACCTAGTAGACCAGGGCTGATGCCTTTAAAAATGGCAAAAAATGAAAAAATAATAGGAGGATAAAACCTATTGAAACAGGAAGAGAATATAACAAAAATGAAAGTAAAAATAAATTACGGGCAATCTGAGGTCAGGAAGTAGAAGGGGGTGAGTTTTTAAGGGTAAAAAACGGTTTATCTTGATTTCCGACAAAACTACAAGTCCTATGGAAAAAAGTTGAATAGCAAAGTTGTAAATAATAAAAAGATCTACAACTTTTGTATTTACACTTTCTTTAAATAACCTTAAAATTCATGTGGAAAATTTAAATAACCAAGTTTTTGGTTTTTTATTTTTATCTTTTACAAAAAATTTTCTTACGAACTTTGGTGAAAACTTACCTTTTTATTGTCCCAAACACACTGTAATTTTTCTGATTTAAAATATTTATTTTTTCATCTTATTTTGACTTAATATCGAAAAACCACCCTAATTTTAAATCGAAAATTCTCCTGTCAAAATATCTGCGTTTTTAATAAAGTCGCTGGGCTTTTTGTTGGTTTAAATCTCTACTTTCTGATGGTGTAAAAAAATATACATTACCATGGTAAATGTTTTCAGAAAATGCAAACAAAAACGAAAAAAACTCGAATCCGATTTTTTTTTAAATCATTATGTACAGTTTTGAGCTATTTATTAAAATTTACACTTTAATTACCCGAAAAACGTAAGATTTCATGTTAAATTGGTGAACAAAAAATTGCAAATTGAAATATACTACTATAATTAACAACCAAATGTACATCATAATTAAAAAAAAATCGGATTCGAGTTTTTATCGTTTTCTGAGAATAGTTACAACAGTAATGTATATTTTTTTACACCATCAGAAAGTAGAAAACAAACAAAAAGCCCAATGACTTTATTAAAAAAGCCGATATTTTGACAGAATAATTTTCGATGGAAAATTAGGTTGCTTTTTCAATATTAAGTCAAAATAATATGAAAAAATAAATATTTTAAATCAAAAAAATTGCAGTGTTTTTGAGACATGAAAAGGTAAGTTTTCACCAAATTTCGTGAAAAAAAAGATTTTTTTTGTAAAAGATAAAAATAAAAAACCAAAAACTTGGTTATTTGAATTTTTCACATTAATTTAGAGGTTATGTGAAAAAAGTGTAAATACAAAAGTTGTAGATCTTTTTATTACCTACAACTTTACTAATTATCTTTTTTCCATAGGACTTGTATTTTTGCCGGAAATCAAGATAAATAGTTTTTATCCTGAAACACCCGCCCCCTTCCACTTCTCGACTTCAGATCGCCCGTAATTTATTTTTTCTTTAATTTTTGTTAGGTTCTCTTTCGTTTGCAATGGGTACCATCCTACTATTAATTTTTTTCATGGATAAATGTTAGTCCGTTAACCTTCTAGCATTTCAAAGAGACGCCAATGGAAAAATTATTATGCTAAAAATTAAGTGTTTGTTTTGTAGCGTTAGGTAATTTATATTATTAAAAACTCATTAATCCCAATTAAACAACAGCGCTTTATAAATATCAGTTTATAAAATAATAAATATTACGTTCATATCCTAAAATAACTGAATCAATCTATTTCCGTCGATAACGTTAAAATTTTAGGGTCCGCCATTTAATACACCTATTAAATTATATTGAATTACTGAAAGTTTTGATGACAGCTTTACCAAAAAGAGCCAATTATTATTGATGTTGATCGCCAGCGTTGTACTAACAATTTTGCCGTTTCGGGCAAACCTGTGTAGTTCAGGTTTATAAAATATCACTAGGTTGACAAAATGCTAATTAAAACAAGCTAGTTACAAATAGAGCAGTCGGTAATTGAATTAAAATAATTGAAAAATCGTATTGAATTATTTTTCAGTCAGAAATAGGTAATTGTATTTGAATTATCAATTAAAAGGATAATGTAATCGTAATCGGTAATTGATTTTCACGAATCCTAAGTAATTCAGTTACTTATAAAGTCATTGGATTACTTATAAAGTAATTGAATTAATTAGAAATCAATTCAATTACCTAATAAATAATTAAATTATTACGAAAAATTCAATTACCTTTCTCCCACTCCCGGAGTTTTGGCCAGCCAGAAAGAGCGCTTTGAATCCGGCGAACGCCGCCTCCTCGCCGATTTAGTATTTTCAATTGATGCTTACGGCCACCATTTTTATATTTTTTTTTGTAGAAAAATCTGTTGTTATTTGGGGTAGAAAATTTTTATTTTAGAGTCATTTAATGTCCAACTTGCCAAGAAAGCAGTTTGAATAGAGTGACGTGCGCGTATGATGCATATTAGTATACATATTTTATTTGTTTAGTGTATTGTGTTTAATATGTGTGGTAATTTTTAGCAATTACTTTTAGTTTTAATTGATAATTGAATTACTTTTAACAAACATGCTTGTAATTGGTAATCATAATTTACTACTACTTAAAAGAGTTATTGGTAATTGTAATTGAATTACTTTTTAAAAGTAGTTGCGACAGCTCTGGTTACAAATAAAGGTAATTGTCTCAAAAGTGACCTCAATTTTGACCAAATTTGGTAATACGGCCGTTTTTTGGGTCGCTGATCACGAATATGAATTTTTTTCGGCAACGTTTCGTTTTCGAGATATCGAATTTGAAAATCAAACTACCCTCATTTTCACTATGTAAAATGTTAAATTGTCAATTATTTCGAAAACTATGTATTTTCGGAATAGACCACTTAATACAAAGTTACCTTATTTTTTAATGCTAAATATAATTAAACTATATAAAGTAGGGGGTTTCCATTTGAAAAAATTGACTTTTTACGTTTTTTATCAGTTTATTTTTGTACTTAATTTTTAGTCACCCTGTATTAAATTTACACCCAAAATATCCACTCAATATACAAAATTGGGCCTCTTTTCACAAGGAATTCAACTTAAATTAAATAATAGAGTATGCCGTATAGGAATAATTTCTCCTTCTTTTGGGGTCTGCAAACGCATTTTTGACATAAAATTCAAGATATGTTGAAAACGGTTAGACTTAGGTATAGCATATTATACACGAAATATATCTAGAATTTTCTGGGGAATCCAAAAATGCAACCGGAAGTGCCACCATCTTGAAAATATTTTAGACGAGTTGCTCTCATTAATATTAGTAAACTACCAAATTTCAAATCGACCGCGTCGGTTCGTCGTGGGACACCCTGTATATTCCCTCTTCTTTTTGCACACAATTTATGATTTTTACTCTAAATTTTGTTTTCGATGTGAAGTTGGAAATCAGCGCCCCAAAAAAACCTCCCCACAAAGATTTTTAGTTTGTTTATTGCGATCGTGTCAGGAAATCTCTCTGCCATATTTGAATTCAGCGACCCAAAAAACTCCCGGAGTTTCTCTTCTTTTCTGTGTGAATTTCGGGGGAAGCCACGGAGCTCCAAGTCGGCTGTGGGTCAATTTGAAGATCATAATCGGGATAAGCGACCTTTAAAACCCCAAGAAACATGTTTTTAGTCAATTTCGAGTCTTTTTAACAAAGCTATGTGATTCTTAAAGTTACTTGAAAAAATACATTTTTTGTATGCACTTTTGCCTACACAAATGCGATTAAGATACAAAAAAGATACATTTTTTTTCAATGATTTTAGGAAGGGAATGCAAAAAATCACATTTTGAGCCGTCTTAGTGCAAACATTTCCGCTTCAATCAATGCTCGACTATACCACAGGCGCGTGCAACCCTCGGAAAATATATTGGACTACAAAAATATTGGGGAATTTAGCGAGTCCTACACCCTCAACATGTCAAATTCATGATGTTATGTAATTTAAGAATAACCAGCTGATTTCATTTATTCTTGTTTCGTACACTGGCGTTTCGTACACTTCAGAAATTTACCTGAAATATTCTCGTTTCGTACACTGAGTTATTTAATTAATTTTTGGCTTCTCGTTTCGTACACCGACCATTGTGACCACCCAAATAAATAAGTCTAGTCTAGTCTCGAAAAATAGTTAGTAGCCTTCAAAAAATAAAAGCGATAGCTAAAATCTGAAAAAGGCGTTTTAAGTATATTTTCTGCCAATTAAACTTTTAATTGAGATTAACAAAAAACGAAATAAAAAAAAAAAATTTTTGATGATAACTCAAAGCCATGAGAGATAGTGAAAATTGCAAAAAAAGTATCCTTGAAGAGGAGGAAATTTCTGATAAAAAGAGTCCTTACTTCCAGAGTTCTATCTCCATTATTTATAATTTTAATTTAACGCTAAAAATATGACCGACTTCAATATATTACGGTTGCTTTATGCTAATACTATTCCTAGTAGTATGTTAAGGTCTGATGTACTATATTTTGAAAAGAAATAATTTAGGCATTTTTGAAAATGGATCTCAGATGGTGAAATACAATAAATTTGTTAGAAAATTCGTGCCACAAAACTTGATCCAGCTGGATCTTCATAAACATAATATTTTAAAAGCATATATATACAGACATTAAGAGTTTATAAATTTTAAATACTGGATAAAGTCGGAATTATACGCATTTGTACTTACGTCATCTAGGTAAGAAAAAACGTATGGCGTAAATAAATTCTTAGATATTTTTTGTCAATCAATATTATGTTAGAAAATTTACTCTGGATGAATATCATAACACATAAATCATATCTGGCAAGTCAATTAAAAATTTTCTAATATTTTATTTTTTCCACTTGCAGCCTATACTTAAGATCCATCTTCTTAAAAAGTCAATGGAAAACCCAAAATATTCAATTTCTTCCCTGAACTTTTGTCTTATTGTTGTCAATGTACATACTCTTTTCTGGCGTTGTGTCCCAAATTATCTTTTTCAAATATTTAGTTTTTGCGTGGAAGACATACTGGAAGCATAATCCTGATCTGATTCTATCTCATACTTCTTTATATTTGCAATCGTTGTTGACTTAATTTTGTTGCATCTGCGGCTCGCTGTATTAGATTCTAATTTAAAGTGCGATTCCGTTTCAGACTGGTTCCTTTTTCAGTTGCAAAAAGCAAAGATATTTAAAATTATCAGTTACGATTTTCCTTAGTCCCAGAGTTCTATCTCCATTATTTATAATTTTAATTTAACGCTAAAAATGGGCCTCGGTGCGACATTTTGGGTTGCGCGCTCGGGGTCAAAACCGAGTACGTAACACTAAATATTTTTTAGGCTATTAAATATCAATTGAAATTTTTTTAAAAATTATGGCCTATTCAGAACACTTTAAAGAATTTATTCCCGTTGAAAATTTAACTTAAAGTTAGTTTTTCAACAAGTTAGGCAGTTTTTAATTAACAAAATTGTTTTGAACTTTCGTCCTCATTCCACATTAAAAAAAAACTTAAATAATTGCGGTTTTAATTTGTCGCTTTGTAAAGCCCTTCTTATTTACATGCTTAATAAGATAACGTCATAAAATTAAAAAAAAAATTAATCCTTAGTGTAAGAGAATTTGATAACTTTGACACAAAATGAAAAATCAGAGTAATATTGTTAAAGCTATAAAGTTATTATAAACAAAGCATTAAAATTTTTTAAACTTTAATATCGTAATCTTGTTATGTATGCATATAAAGCCGCGTTTACACTATGCAACTTGTTTAATAAACTTTTGTTTGTTAGACATGTTCTATAAAACTTTTATTTTACAAACCTTAAACTTTTGTTCATCAAACTTCTTTAAATATTTGTTTTTAAACAAAGAGCTGAAACACCCTTTGGCATCAGCAACATGTTTAAATCTTCACCTTTAGTTGCAATGATAGCTTCAAGCAATGCTTGCATGCGGCTGCTTGTGTGGTTATAGGCTGTTCGAAGAATGTAAGGGCTAAAAGACGGTTTTAGGTACGTCCAAGAAAGTAATATATAGTGGTAGTGATTTAATACTCGATTTGCAAAGACTTATTAATTTCCGCATCTTCTTCTCATTTTCACCAGCATCAAAAATTAACTGTTCATCCAATTCAACCCAAGCATCGTGCCGTTTGTTTCTGTTTTTAAAATCGTCCAACGTATGGTCCCACAAAAGTTTCCTTTTCTTGTATCCCTCGATTAACTTAAAAACGTCTGCCTGACGCCACTCCATTAGCACAATTCTCGCAAAAACCAAAAACAGAACAGACAGGTTATGCGATGTTTACTAGATGACAGTCGGGGGCACACTGACCTGTTGTATAAACAAGTTGCTTGTCGCAAAACAATTTTAAACATGTTTGATAAACACGTTCATGAAACATCGGCTTCCTTTGATGTTTACCGGCTCGGACCGGGAAGGCTGCAACTTGTTCAAAAACACGATTTTTGGTTGTACGACACGCTTGTAAAACATTCTACAACTTTTTATATTGTATTTTTGAACTTGTTGTACAACTCGGTTGGAAAACACAAGTTTATTAAACAAGTTGCATAGTGTAAACGGGGCTTAAGAAGGGCTTCACGACGCGAAAAATTTATACAACAATTATTTAAGCATTTTTATTTTAATGTACAATAAACACGAAAGTTCAAAACAATTTTCTGAATTACCAATTGTCTAGCTTATTGAAAAATTAACTTTAGGTTAAATTTTCAACGGGAGTAAATTCTTTAAAGTGTCCTGAATAAACCATATATTTTTTAAAATTTTTAATAAATATATAGGAAATATCCTAAAAAAAAAACTTAGTGTGACGTACTTGGTTTTGACGCCGAGCGCGCCATCCAAAATGTCGCACAAAGGCGCATTTTCAGCGTTAAATTAAAATTATAAAAAATGGAGATAAAACTCCGGAAGTTGGGACTTTTTTATCGGAAATTTCCTCCACTTCAGGGACCTTTTTTGCAATTTCCGCTATCTCTTATGGTTTTTGAGTAATTATTAAAAATCGAAATGGCTTTTTTTATTTCGTTTTTTGTTAATAACAATTGCAATTTTTATTAGCAGAAAAAGTCCTCAAAATGACTTTCTCAGATTTGCATTCCGCGTCAAATAAGCTATCGCTCATATTTTTCGAAGCCTTCTAACTATTTTTCGCAGGAAACACACTTCTCGACTGGACTAATTTATTTGACTGGTTATTTTTGTCGTCACAATGGTCGGTGTACGAAACGAGAAGCATAAAATTGACTAAATAATTCAGTGTACGAAACGAGAATATTTCAGGTAAATTTCTGAAGTGTACGAAACAAGAAAACACCGCTAATTTTTGCGTAGTTTTTAGATAAATAATAGTAAAATATTATGTTTATACTGGCCTAATAATATCAAGGATCTTTTACGCTATAAACATGTTTGACGCATGTCACATCAAAAACGCCCCAATTCTTAAAGTGTTCGAAGATAAAAAAAGTTGTGGATTTCGCCAAAATGAATCCACTTACGAAGTTTCAAATGAGTATTTTTTTTCAAAATCTAAAGCATTTTAACGAACCTTACACTGCGACCAGAACAATATCAATATAAACAACAAATTATTCATTCCGATCTGCTTATCATTTATTACGTTATTACGAGCGGAAAACAAATTTTCCAGGTCATTTAATATAAAAAATAATACGTACAATTATGCAACTATTTCTATTACGAACACTATTAATATTCCCGAAGTGCATTTTTAAGTTAATGTGTCTACATTTAAGGAAAAACTATTTATAACGGTGACTGAGCTTTCGTTTTCAGCCAGTATGGCAAATTAATAATGACACACTAATTGAATGGCTTCATTGTTTGGTTAAGTTTGTCTACAGGGTGTGTTAAATTTTAATATCATCTTTATTTAGTTCGTAGGAATTTGTAAAAAAGAAATTCGGTCAAAAGAATAAAAAAATATTTTTGATGCTATTCTTCTTAATTATTATTGTTACAATATGACGTGAGTTCAAATATGCCTCTCGGAATTTTATTTTTGAAACCAAATGGTCCTAGCCGCAATTCCGCGTTTACATTCTTGAAATGGGGTATCCAAAAGGTGTATATACAGTGAAACCTGGTTAAGTGAGACCTGGATAAGTGAGAAACCTCTATTATTGAGAATTACAATGAGGTTCCGGCACTTCTTTATTGAATTACCTCTGTTAAAGGGACTTTTCGAACCTGGTTAAATAAGATTTGATTTCTAGGATTTTTTCGATGTTAACCTTTATAAACGGGACTCTGTGCTTAATTCCCTGTATAAGTGAAACATTTTATTAATTTTTTAGCATTATATTTAATAAATTTTTAATATGTAAGTGGTAAACCATTCTTTTTATAAACATTTCCACCTCTATAAATGGAATAACGATATATTTCGACCTCTATAAGCGGGGACCTGTCTAGGAAGAACGATAACGAAGTTATAATAGGAAAAAAATATACTGAAACTTTTTAATTTACACACTGTGAGCATCATGTTTGAACCTAGCCTAGGCGCACTACCCTGCGCCTTCTTCACTTCGCTCCATTTAGTAATTATCAAACTGACAGAGCAGGCAGTTAACCTTTCCCTTGCGTAACGCATAATAATTGGATTTTTTGTGAATGAAGGTGCCAAACCAAGTGAAATTTTGTAGAGATTTCAAGCACAGTACGGGGAATCCACCTTATTAAAAACCCAGATGTTTAATTGGTGTAAAAAGTTTCAAAAGGGGCCGTAAAACAGTCGAAAAATTGTCGCACGCGAGAAATCCGATAATTTTGGCACCGCAAACAACATTGCCCTTATTCTCCAAACAATTTATTTCCATCTGCATTACCGACAAGGTTGCGCAAGATGGGTATCCAGGTCGCTCACTATGGAACAAAAACAGCGACGGATTTAAATCTCCACTGAGCTGTTCAGGAGATTTAAATCCGTCAGGATACCAAGATTGGAATGAAGCATTTTTTTTAAATTACTTAGGCTAGAATTAAAGTTTAGAAAGTCGCCATCTAAAGGCCTAAAAAACCGAAAAAAGCAAAGGTTATGCCTTCAGCCGGTTAAATATTGGCCACCGTCTTGTGCGACGGCAAGGGTGTTTTTTGACCGATTTTAAAAGAGAACGACGTGTCCTTTGTACTCATTATTATTTTGACTTACTTATTTGCTCAAAAAATTAAACCTGCGTTTCATTCAAATAGAAAAAAACCGTTCAATCAAGTTATTTTCCTACATGATAACGCCCAACCTCATACTGCTCCAAAATCATGGAAAAATGCATGTAAGAAAATAACACCAATACAAGTTTCATATTAATTTATATAATATTCATTGATATAAGAAATTTTACTTTCTTTGCAACTTGTAGAAAAATACAGTATATTACGTAACAATTTTGGAAACTACTGATTTTTTTTTGGAAAAGTAGACAAGATTCCAGGTTGCTTCGTGAGTAAGTCCTGAAAATCTGTGAGGCGTGATTGCTTCAATTGATCTACATTTTCTCAATTGTACATTTATTTTTCAGATACCATGTATACCATGTTGTTGCATTTTTCCATTTATATCAAGAATTTTATAAGAAAAGTGATCTTTTGTCTTTGTGTAAGTTTTAATTAATCTGCTGATTACACAGGCCCACAAAAAAAGTGGTATGTGCTGGGTGTCGGACTAAGATTTTTGGCGTATTTTTTTTTACGCTAAACACGAATCTGAAGTCAAAATTTGGGATCAAACAGCAAAAAATGGAGAACAACCCAAAAAACAGATACGGTACATTTACCGGCAGAAACCTGCTACCACGAAATCTTTGGACTACGACTATATAAACTAAAAGAGATATAAAAAATTTCATATAACAAAAAATTAAGCCTTCCAAATTTTCTACATAAAAAGTTATATAAACATTTTTGATAAAATAAATAAAGATATAAACGAAAATATAATTTTGAGAAAAAAATTCGGCCCAAAATAGGAAAAAAAAATTATTATTGTGATTTTTAGTTTTTTTTTTATTATAAATCATTTATTTTATTCAGTTAAAACCCAAATCACTCAAAATTTGCAAATAAAAACAAAAATAAAAAATTATAATTTTCAAATTTTTTCCAAAGGACACCTTAAAAAAATCCTGAAAATTCGGTTTTTTGATTATAACTCTAAAAATATCGCATTTAGACAAAAAGGTTATATAACTTAAAATAAAGGTATTGTAAAAATACATAGTTTATGTCATATAAAGTTTTGTATATCTTTTATAGTTTTTGAGGTATTGACGTTTTAAATTAAAAAAAAAATGTAAATATCTGACACTACGCCTTTTCTCAATTTTATGCTGTTTAACCACCAATTTTGACCTAAGATTCGTGATCAGCAAAAATAAACGCCAGAATATCTTAGTTCGGCACCCATCACACAACACCTTTTGTTTTGTGGACCTGTGTTATCATGTAAGAAGTAAAACGATATGACTCTAAAAGAGACCCAATTTGCGTTTATTTATTATTAGGGAAAGTGGCATAAGCCAAAAAAGAAAACATAAAAATTGTTTTTAGCTTAAAAATCACAATATGTCTTCAATAGGGTCAAAAAATCCCTATTTGGAGAATAAAAAAATATTTGCTGAATATTTATTTACTGCTTTTTGTGGGTCATTTTTTCAAAACTATTTTTTTTTAACTTATGTCACATTCCTTTCGGGGTGATAATATGTTTTTAGCAGTAAAGAATACAGCACCCTGTATGTTTACGTGTTCTCTATTCGCGAAAACGCATCCAATAAATGGAATAGTGCTGTTGTGTTTGCGTTGAGCCCATCACGAGACTACGTTAAGTAGTCACTGCGATTTGTTTAATTATTCATTGTAAATGTTTATACAATAATAGAAATAGATTTGTGACAACAACAACATTTTCGGTTTACCACAACAAAAAGTGCAATTACAAGATTTACCAAACATGGTAAGTTTTTTTCTTAAAGTTTTCTGTGTTGTAAGAGTAAAAAGTACAAATAACAAGAAAATAGCTCCGAATTTGTGTATAGTGCAGTTAGTTCTAAAATTTCAATTTTATTTATATATTTTTTTTATTATTAAATTTAAAAAAAAATTAAGTTTGGCATTAGTTTGTGCTTTAATAAAAAATAATACAGACATTCTCGTTAAATGACAACTGCTTCCTGTAAAAAAATTAAATTTAAAAAAATATATTAATTGCATTATTTGGAGGAATTTAAAAAAAAAACCTATAAATACAACAAATCAAGGTTGAGGTAATTAAAATCACGATTAAAAACATAATTTTAATCAGCATGATTAATTTTTTTAAAACATGAATAATTTAAAAAAGAGTTTAAAAATTTTAACACTTAAAATGTATTTGTTCATACCAAAAATAAAATCCAGACGTATTTTTATGTGATGTTATTTATTATTTTATTATAATAATCGAAAAAACAGCTGATTATTCCAAAAAAAAAACATTAAAAAAATTAAAAAATTTAAACTAAAAAAAAAATTTAATACAAAAAAATACTTAATTTAATCAAAAAATTTAAGAGAAAACCTAAGTGTTATAATGCTTAAATAGAAATACTAGTTAAGCTGCTTTGTCACTGCCAAGTTTGTTTCTTATATCTGCATGTTCGAGTCCATAAGTAGAAAACATCCTTTTGATATCAGCAGACGGTGCATAGGCATACAAAACTGCTTAATTTCTGAAACATCTTCCCCACTGTACTGCTGTTACATTTTTGATTATTTCCTCTGAAAACAGAGTTTTGTGAAAAGGGTCCTGGTAATAATCCTGTGTCTGCGAAATATTTGAAAATAATGTGTAGAGCATCTCCCTTTTCTTCAGGTAGTAATGTATATTCTTCTTTGTTTATTGTAGGATTCAAAATATACGCCAAAAAGTGAAAGAAGGTTAGAGCTTGAACATAGGTATCTGTTCTTAAATAATTGATATTGACGCAAGCTTTTTTCTTCTTCAAATTCAAAACTGTCAAAAGTAGCCAGTAACTTCTTCCATATGTAAACTGCTTCAGATAAAAATGCACCTTTTTGTTGCATTGCATACAGTGCTATAAAATACCAAGTGTAGAAAATCTTTAGCCATCCTTTTAATACAGATATCTGAAACTTTTTTAAAAATCACTGGATCAATTTGATCTTTATGCTTTTCACATATAATAATAATAATTTGGCCACTCATTTACACAGATCTCAAGATAATCTGAAAGTGTATTCCATCGAACATCCTAAGGTAAGAGCAATTTCTTGCCCCCTTTTGCTTTATACCAAGCATGTGGCAAATGGGTATTTCTGAAGTATTTTACAATATGTACTATATGTTCTTTTACCTGCGATGCTTCTAAATCTTTGGAGAGCAAACTAAGTAATTGTGCCGAACAACCATACCTATGTAATTATAGGGTAATTGGACGACTCGGTAAATTTTTTCTTCATACTGACCAAGTTGCTTGCATTATCTGTAACAATACTAGTAACTTTACAGTTATATTTATTTTTGCACATATTTGTTACGTTAATAGCCAATTTGGCAAATTAGTCAGCTGTATGGGGATGCCAAGATGTCAAAACGACACATATTATCGGCTCATTATGTATATTATATATTGGACCATCCATCAACAGCAACAGCAAACAGATTGTCTAGATAAATTTTTAAAATAATTACATTTTTCTTTTTCAAATATTTCATTCAAGGGCGTTGATGACAACTGAAATCTAGAAGGTGAAAGGTAACCAGGTCTTAGAATCTCTATGACCCTTTAAAACTCCTTATTTTCTATAGCTCTAAAACTGCAATTCGTTGCGCAAACGGCTTTGGCTATTGGTCTGTCTAATTTTTGTTTCTTATCTGGTCCAGTTCGCACAACAAAAGAATCCAAATGACCGATACTTCCACTGTTTTCACGTCCACTTCCCTTTTTACAGGTTCTTTGTTTGTCACCATGAAGAGTTTCAAGACCACTGTTAATATCACTATTTTTACTGTTGCAGGTTTCCCAATGAATTTTTAGTCTGTCCACTATACCTTGCAATTCTTTACCACACTTTTAACATACTGCTCCACAACCTAGTTTGCCCACCACTTTCTTTTTTATAAAATGCTGCCAAATACTAAATTCCTTTCTGCCCCGGCTTGTCATGATTCAAAATGTTTTAAAAGATTAACCCCTAAAGCAAAAATATTACTGATATAACTAAAATAAGTGTTATATAGCCGGGCGTTTTCTGCCAGTTATTACAATATTCGACAAAGGCACAAACTTGCAAAAACTACGCGAACGAAATTTGCATGTTTTTGATGTTGGTGACAGCACTTAAAAAATACCTACCAGAAAAAAAGAAAATCAAAGGTTGTTAAGTAAAATGTCTTGTCCACTCTATTTTTTATCGGACATTTTGTTTCTATTTTATATTACACTAGAGTCCCGCTAATTCGAACTAATTGGGAACGAACCCTGTTCGGATTAGCGAAAATTCGGATTAGGCGGAATTTTGTTACATAATGCCATATTGTTGTCTTTTTGGCATATTTAGCATCTGATATGTAAAATATTAAAGGTCAGACGCTAAATAAACATTTACTATTTAACAATAGTTGGTGTAAAGCCGATTTAGTGCATTGCGTCAGACGAAGATCACTGACTTCAAATTGTGCTAGTCAATAATTTGTTAGTGTCCAACAAATAAATAAATTATTATTAGATTTTGCTAATAAACGTACGACGTTACTTAAAAAAACTTATTTTTCGTTCGGATTAGGCGGATTTTCGGATTAGCGGGGTTCGGATTAGCGGGATTCTAGTGTATATTCCTTGGGTATATGCAATAGCTTTGCTAAAAAAAAATTGTAGGCCCCTAATGTATTTCGTACCTACTTTTAATTTCGTTTTTGTTTGTTAATTTAGTGTATACAAAAAAATATTATTTCAAAATTTTAAGTTTTTTTTTTTTGAAAACGAATTATTTTTTTTTAAATTACCTTTTTATCTAAAGTATTCTTTTACATTCTACGATAGAGAAAAAATACACAAAATGGCTATATTAATTTTTTTAATATGAGTAAAGCCACATTATGTCCCCATTCATTCTTCGTTTGATGACGCTGTAGGGTTTACAACTTGTGTACCTAATTTCGATTAGATACGACAAATCCTTTAAAAATAGTAATTATTAAATAATATTGTAACAATTATCTTTTCCAAAAACGAAATTATATTAATCCCGTGTGACAAGTATTCTAAATTCAAAGGATTATAAAAATAAATTATATTGCTTTCAGTGGTAACGAGTGCAAAGACTTAGAAAACAGCCAAAATTTGTCCAAAATACAAAAAAACATTAGTATCCGGTGCCAATTTAATTATCTAATATTCAAATATGATCAAAGCATTCATAAAAATACACAGGGTGTCCGGAAAGTATGTTTATATAATATTTTAAGACTACTGTCGTCAAAATGGGATAATTTAATCCAACTTAGTTGTGCCTTAAAGCAAGGGCGGATTGACCCGTCTAGTCATCGGGAAAAATCCCGGAGGACTGAGTCGTACGAGTCTGCGTAAACTGTTTCATAAGATTACCTAGACTTGCGAAAGAAAATATGGCCCTTGCATAAATTTATTTTGATCAAAAAACACGTCAAATCTTTGCCCTTGCCTGTCTCCCAAATATCTTTTCTCAGAAAAAAACTAGGTTCGGCTTAATTACGCTTTAAAGTTGACCTCCGACCCTTTAAATTTATCGTCAGACCCAAAGGCCGCGTGAATACACAAGTGTTGACGAGTTTTTGGCTTTATTTATTTATTTCATTCAGTGCAACAAGAGAAAATCCATCGCGTTCCTCTATTCCGATTTACGATAAATCGGTTTAATGTTAATTAAATATGCAACATAATAAATGTAAAGGCTAATTACATCATCAAAATCCATCGCAATTACTACAAGATACATTTCATTGAAAACAGGTTGAAGCTCTAAAAACTGTTTATTTTCGTTTGAGAAAAATACCTACTAGGTCATCATGATTACCGAGTTTTTGAACCAATGAAACACATTGGCATAGAGGGGTAAAAGGCACTTAAACGTTAAAGGGGTTTTATTGTTACATATGTTCAGTTGAGCCTAAAATATGAAAATACCGCGGAGTGTTACCATTTAAAGGGCTGCATTTTTGAGATAGGAGTAAATATTTTCATTTTTTTGTTTTTAGCTCAAATTCTATGCACTTTTTGTACAGGGTCTTTGATTATATTTACGTGGCTTCTGGAGCCTTTATTTTTGAAGACAGAAAAAAATGTTTTATATAAAAATTGTAGGATTTTTTTCATATTACCTTTTGAAATTATCAGTAAAAAAATATCGCAATAAAAAAATGGAAAAATATAGGCAAATTCAACTTTTTCTCGAAAATGGTTCATCCAAATATCGTCAATGTATATATATTTCAAATTAGAAAAAAAAGATCTTTCGTTGTAGCGCATAATATACAGGGTGTTACATTTAAAAAAGTTGAAGTTGCCTATATTTTTCCATTTTTTTATTGCGATATTTTTTTACTGATAATTTCAAAAGATAATATGAAAAAAATCCTACAATTTTTATATAAAACATTTTTTTCTGTCTTCAAAAATAAAGGCCCCAGAAGCCACGTAAATATAATCAAAGACCCTGTACATAGACGTTAACAGAAAAGTTGTTTAAAATTTCTTATCGAAATGTCACCTTCTAAAGGCAGTAAAAAATGTTTTAACAAAAAAGTACCTACTTACATACTAAACACCCTCTAAATATACGATATTACGGTCCTGTGTTAGGATTTTCCGTTTAAAAATGCACAGTTTTAATTTTTTTTTTCTTTACTTGTGTCCTAAAACCTACTTACATACCAAAGTTTAAGTTTCTACTGCCTCGGGAAATGCCCCATAATTGTGATGTCAGTGAGCCAGTCGGTAATAAAAATTGACGGTTTTCAAAATCGAATATCTCAGAGATTATTTGATATACTATATCACATATAAAAAGTATATATGACAAGTATACAAAATTTTATAGGTGTATATTTGTATATACAGTGTGGAAGTTTTGGATGGAATAATCCACACACATTTTTTGTAATGGAAACACATATTTTTTTTCCTTTTTAAATTCTGCTTAAAATTCTAAGTATCTTTCATGTTTTATGTCCTATACCTAAACTCAACAGATATCGAGATATTTACGATCGAACATATAACATTTAATAAAAAAAGTAAAACAACAAATTAAATATTCAAATTGGATCCCATCTACTTCTTGACAGTAAGCAAGTCGATGAATAAACTCCTGTTTGACATTTAAAATCATTTCTGGGGTAATTGTTCTTACTTTATTCCGGATTCTTTCTTTTAAGGTTTCGATAGTGGCTGGTCGGTTAAAGTACATCTTACTATAAAGAAAGTAATCCAAAGGCGTGGGTCAGGTGATCGTGCCGGCCATTCGATTACTCCTTGTCGCCCAATCCATCGTCCAGGAAAAACGTCATTTAAATAGTCCCTAACATTACGCTGGTAATGAGGAGGTGCTCCATCTTGCTGAAACCATAACGTGTCAATGGGAGCGGCAGGACGATCTTTATCTGGATACAATATATGGATATACAAGAACCGGAACCAAATCAATAAAAAATGGTCCTAATATTCTGTCCCCGACTATTCCGGCCCAAACATTTACCTTTTCCGGATATTGAGTGTGGGCCTCCATCATCCAATGCGGATTCTGCGGCGCCCAGTAGCGACAGTTTTGCTTATTGACGGTTTCCTTGAGTGTAAAGGTAGCTTCATCCGAAAAGATAATACGATTAACAAAATTATTATCTGCATTGCACCTGTAACTCTACGATCAGGATCGTCCTCGTTTAATTCGTGAACTAGCTGTATTTTGTACGCATGCCATTTATGAATCTTCAAGTACATCAGAACAGAAGTGTGGCAGATGTCATTATCAGCAGCCACCGCTCTTGAGTTCGTATGCGGATTTTCTTGAAAATTCAATAGCACGTTCAATTGCACTTCCTCGGACACCTTAGAGCGGTGCCGTAAATTATCTCTAACTTCAGGAAACTTCTTTAAAATTTTAGAAACTGTGGATTGCACTATAGGATTTCATCTGGATATCTATTAATTATTAAATAAAACACAAACCTCTTCTTGTGTTGTCTATCTCCGCATCCTCTCATAATCAAAATTTCGATTCTCTGTTTTTCTGTCAAATTACGAACCATTTTTGGATGAATTAATAACAAGAAAGAACAATTAATAATCAGCGAAAATTTAAAACACAATTTCACAAATTTCACAACACAAATGTTCAAATTTTTGACAAATGTCAACAACATACATTTTAATAAAAGGTCGCCGCCGTTGATTCTTAGATGTACACCTGTTGTACGGTCTTAGTTACTGAATTATGTTCGATCGTAAATATCTCGATATCTGTTGAGTTTAGGTATAGGACATAAAACATGAGAGATACTTAGAATTTTAAGCAGAATTTAAAAAGGAAAAAGATACGTGTTTCCATTACAAAAAATTAAGTTACTTGTTATAACCTGTTTTTGGGTCGCCCTGTATACATGAATTTATCATCAAAAAAACCGCGGCCAAATTATAAAAATCGACGTGTCCGAGGATCTTCGCCGTAGATTTTCGAGCTATTAGTTGTGTGGAATATTCCATCCAAAACTTCCACACTGTATATTTGTATATCTGTATGTTTGTCCATGCATTTCTCCAAAACTAATAAAATCGGTTGTAACTAATCTGTTTCTTTTTTTGGTCGCGTGCCCACATTGGCACTGGCTATTTGTTCTGCCCTTTCTTGTTCTAGAAGTCCGCTTCCCTTTATCAGTTTTAATAGGTATTGTATTACCTAGCGTTGCCTTCGCATGCCTTTGACCAGGTAATGCGTGCCAACGATCCAGATGTTGTTTTAGGGAACATCTGTCTATTGTTGTTTGCATCGCCTGTTTTGATAGTTTGTCACCGTTGACTTTAGGGTTTATGCCTTGACACCAGCGCTGTATGGTGTTTAGAGCTCTTTGCATGAGTTCTGCTAAAGTGCTGAAATACTTGCCTTGTAAAATCTCTCATTGTTAAGACAAGTTAGAATATCCTGGTGCCAGCTCTACTTCTTCAGTGTCGCCATGTAGGCTAGCCTTAATCTGTCCACCTGCATGTGGTGTCGTCTATTTTATGTCTACGGGCTTCCCTAAGCATGGAGCAAAAGGAGGCATCAAACGACCCCTGGATGTTAATAAAAGCTCCCAATGCTATTTCATTGTGAAGTATGGACGTTTCCACCCTTGTTATGAGATTGTGGAGAGCAGTACCACACGATTTACCTGCTTCATATGCATGTTGGTGTTCATGAAGATGGTTTTCTTAAACCATTCCTGATGTGTCTGTCTAAGAGTTTTTCTAGCATTTTTAGCAGGAATGATGACAGACAGATAGTTCTTTATACCTTGGCCACGGTGTAACTTTCTTTTCCGGATTTAGATATGAAGATGGCGGGAGCAACACTCTATGCTACCGGGACGTACCCCGTTGCAATACATGTTCTTAAAATCGTGCACAGGTGAAGCGACAATTAAACAAGACCCCGCTGCAACAAAGTCGGATAGATGTTGTCTGGACCAGGCGAACTGTACAGGGTCTTTGATTATATTTACGTGGCTTCTGGAGCCTTTATTTTTGAAGGCAGAAAAAAATGTTTTTTATAAAAATTGTAGGTTTTTTTCCATATTATCTTTTGAAATTATCAGCAAAAAAATATCGCAATAAAAAATGGAGAAATATAGACAACTTCAACTTTTTTAAATGGAACACCCTGTATTTTATGCGCTACAATAAAAGATCTTTTTTTTTCTGATTTCAAATATATATACATTGATGATATTTGGATCAACCATTTTTGAGATATTTAAGCTGAAAATATAAATAAATTGAAAAAAAAATCATATTAGTATCAAGAAAGCTATGAAAACAACTTTAACTATTAAAAGTAGTTTGTATTGCTTTTTTGTCGATGGGCTATTTAAAAGAACAAAATATCGCTATTATGCGTCTTTTTTATGGTAACAATAATAATGTGACGACAGTGCAAAGGGAATATTACTTATTATATCCTTAACAACGGGTACCATCTATAGATACTATTAAATACATAGTAAGAAAGTTTATTCAACGAAAAAGCTTTAAAATGAAAAGTACTGCAGCACGAAATGAAAACAAAGTTCTGAATATCCTCGTTTTTCAGGATAATTATTATACTTTTTCTATTGGACTAGCACTAACTACCTTTAAAAAATTTAGAAAATCCTGAAATATCAATCTCGGATGCGGCATCTGAACTTAATAAAACAGATTATAAAATTTATTTAACCTTAAAATTTTACAAATTTTATCCTTATAAATATATGTCCGTTCAGAATCTTCCTGAACAAAACATGCAGGACCGACCTAAGTATGCATTGGAAATAGGTAGGTTTATGCAGCAGGATCCAAAGTTTTTAAATAAAATTCTATTCGCCGACAAGTCTTCCTTTACTTTAGCAGGAATGTTTAATCACAAAAATAAACATTATTGGCCCAAAGAAAACCCTCAACAAATTCAGCAACATAACAACTTTATTGTTTCCATGGCTTTCTTGATACTAATATGAAAAAAAAATGGTTCATCCAAATATCATCAATGTATATATATTTGAAATCAGAAAAAAAAAGATCTTAAGTTGTAGCGCATAATATTCAGGGTGTTTCATTTAAAAAAGTTGAATTTGCCTATATTTTTCCATTTTTTTATTGCGATATTTTTTTGCTGATAATTTCAAAAGATAATATGGAAAAAATCCTACAATTTTTATATAAAACATTTTTTTCTGTCTTCAAAAATGAAGGCCTCAGAAGCCACGTAAATATAATCAAAGACCCTGTACGGTTGAAATGTCGTTATGGCCCATTTAATCTTTTCATAGCTAAATATTTGGTTGGGTACGCCTCAGTCAGACCTTTTTGCTCTGTGCTCAAGATTCAGTTGTACCTTATGATGATTGTCTGAAGTTCAGACCCGAAAAAGGTCTCATGTTAGTAAGCTTCCTTTTGTTTCTCTTAAGATACCCTCGGTGCTTTAGTACTTGAGCTTTAAGCTTTGACCATCCCAAAATAAAAAAAGCGTTTCAACATAGGCCATATTTCTTAGTCAAAGAGCTCCCCTTAAAAAAATGAAAAACACAATATGTTTAAATATCAGCATTTTTTTCTTAAAAACTATCAATCCTTAAAAAAAGTTACAACCTTAAGAACATCTTGTATAGCCATATTATCTGTATTCGTATTTATTTTAAACTGAGATATGGTTTATAATGTTGTGACATAGCGCCTACAGTTTTATAGTGTTTACTCGAAATAAAAGCAAAATCTATACTAAGAAAAATATTTGTAATATTGCGTGGAGAATATAAATAGAAAATTTTTGTTGTGCGTTCGAGTTAACAGACGAAATAATTTTAAAAACCATTGATATTCTAGAGGTGTGGCTGATATACTGGCATACAGCACGTGATGCAAACAACGCACCCTATTAATTTATTTAAAGGGACATTTTGGTCTGGATATAAATAAAATGTTTACCCTTTCATACACCCCTGACAAACCCCATTAAATAATTATAAACTTTTTTATGTTTTGGTTAAGTAAGAAAGCTTACGATAACCCTTATCAGGTATTCACCTCATAAAGACTAAACCAAAAAGCTCGTATTATTTACTAGAAGGAGAAAATACACCGGACTTCGGAAAGTGAAGTTCGGTGAGAGAGAACTAGAACTCCCTAGTACAGCCAAGTATCTTGTAGTGATACTAGACGACAAGCTGAATTGGAAAACACATCTTAAAACGGTAGCGAGAAAGGCCATAGGACCGCTATGGCTCTTTAGAAGAGTTGTAGGACGAAACTGGGGTCTCCTAAGGTCATGAAGTGGATATACAAAGCAGTCATCAGACCACGGATACTGTTTGCCTCCGTGATATGGTGGCGAAGCACGGAACTTAAGACGGCACATACAATGCTGAAACACATACAAAGAATGGCAATAAGAGGAATAACTGGGGCAGCATCCACTACTCCGACGGAATCGCTGGAGATTATTCCGGGGCTCTCACCTCTCAATCGGCGGATGACTGGGCTCACAAACGCTGTGGGACACCAAGCGAAGGAACAGTTATCTATACAGATGGGTCGAGGAAAGGAGGCCGCATAGGCTTCGGTTTCTATGTAGAAAGAACGAACTACAAGTTCTATGGATCAATGGGAGAATATGCAACCGTATTTCAGGCGGAAGTTATGGCAATAGCCAAGGCTATAGAATACTGCCTTAATAGAAGATACAGGGGAAAGATAACCATATGTTCTGACAGTAAGGCAGCGATCGGGGCGCTAACAAAACAGTGCGCAGATCAGAACTTACGAATAGATATCGGGAAGCAATTAATAAACTAACGAAAACTGCCAGAGTCACTCTGCAATGGGTCCCTGGACACAAAGGGATCCCGGGGAATGGCTGACATACTTGCCAATTTGGGAGCTGAGCACAATGGACCTGAATATACCGTGGGAATCTCATATAACACGGATATGACAGAGATAGCAACATAGATAGAGAAACGGTTCGATAAGAACTGGAAAAAGACAAAAGCCAGACAATCAAAGGCTATTTATTATTGGGGAAGACCTATGGAAGGATCTACCGATGAGCATAAATGACTTCAGAAGGGTGCAAATAAGAAACCTGACAGGCATCCTAACAGGCCATTGTAGAAACAGACACAACCTCAACAAGATAGAAAAAAGTGAGACAGGTATATATAGATGGTGTGGAGAGGGAAGAGAGTACGCTATACATAAACTTAGAGATTGCCCAGCACTATGGCTCACCAGAGGAAAATGTCTAGGAACGGCATGGCTGGACCTAAATGACATAAGATTCCTACCACAAACAGGACCATTAGTGAGAAAATTGGGGCTCTAGTAAACAAAATGATAGCGTGCAAAAGGAATGCACACATACGGGACAGGACAGGGGTCCGGAACCTGTATATACTTAAGGGTTGGTGTAGAGCAGGGGTCTCCAAACTTTCCAGCCTTAGGGCCATACTGATTACTCCAGTAAGTTCCGAGGGCCAAAACCATATTATCATTGTTGCCTGTGGTAAGAAGTGAAATAGTCCACTGATGAAAAAAAAAGTCCGAAAAAGTACACAACGTTTAAAAAAGGCTGCAATCGGAATGCACACATACGGGACAGGACAGGGGTCCGGAACCTGTATATACTTAAGGGTTGGTGTAGAGCAGGGGTCTCCAAACTTTCCAGCCTTGAGGCCATACTGATTACCTGTAAGTTCCGAGGGCCAAACCATATTATCATTGTTGCCTGTGGTAAGAAGTGAAATAGTCCACTGATGGAAAAAAAAGTCCGAAAAAGTGCCAGACAACGTTTAAAAAAGGCTGGTAAATCGGACTAAAGTCCGCAAACGGCAACACTGCATATTATTAATTTTCCTGTCATTATTGTACTTCTAGATTAGTCGTAGATACGAGCCATGAGGAGTAACGTGACACGGCTGGTCTGGTGGACACAAGCGGAAATAGGTAGTACCTTCTATTGCTAACAGATGTGCGCTTAGCCAGCACGTACAGAATAATCTCGTTAATTCGAGAAAGTTCTGGTGTCTTCCACTCACTTCTAGATGCCAGTAATTGGAATATATAAGAAGGCTAGTGGCGCAACCACAAGTCAGTTCCTATGACACTGTTGTTAAATAAAATATTGCATACCTCCTTAAAACGTGTTTGTGCGTGTTTAAGTTTAAGACATCTTTATAACAGTATTTTGATTTGAATTGTTGCTTTTGTGTGAGAATTAGTAGTATGGAAAAGAAGCGAAAAATTGATAGTAAATGCAGAAAATTCAAAGATCAGTGGAACATTCAGTATTTCGTAATTGAGTCCAGTAACAAGGCGCTATGTTTGATTTGCAATGAGCATAGCCGTTCTCAAAGAATATAACATTAAACGTCATTATGAAACAAAACATTTTCAAAAATACTCAAAATATACAGGAAGTTTGGGGACAGAAACCCAAGCTATGCAGCGCGGATTGAAATCGCAGCAATCTTCATTTACAAAACTCAAAACTGAACAAGAGGCTGCAACTCGTGCCAGCTTTCGTGTGGCTCTTGAAATTGCAAAACGTGGAAACCATTCACCGATGGAGAAATGATCAAAGAATGCATAATTGCAGTAGCCGAAGAAATGTGCCCTGAGAAGGTAAATTTATTAAAAACTGTCAGTATGGGTTTGCAATGACCGCTCGAAGGGTAGAAAACATCGCTTAAAATGTATCCTCTCAACTGTTCGACAAAATGGACATTTTGAGTGGTTTTCTTGGCCTTGGATGAGTGAACGGATGTGTCAGATACTGCTCAGGTGTTGATTTAGATTCGAGAGTAGCTAAAAGCTATGAAGTGCACGAAGAACTTCTTGATATGTATATTCATCGCACAACTAATGTTGATGGCTTGTAAAGCTGAGTTGAAATGGCCATTAATCAAAAGAACCTTCGATGGAAAAACTTGAAATGTATTACAACTGATGGAGGCAAAAACATGAGTGAGAAAGATAAAGGAGGTCGCTCTTGTGTCAAAGACTGTAGAAAATGACGGTGGTTCAAAACCATTAGTCTTACATTGTATCATTCATCAACAGTCTTTGTGCGGGGAAAATGTTAGGATATGTCTGACGTTCTGAAACCAGTCATATCAACTGTTAATTTTATCAGATCTTTTGGGCTGAATCACCGACAATTCCGACAATTTATTGGAAGAGATTGGAGAAACTGACTTACCTTATCATACTGCCGTACGCTGGCTTAGTTGTGGGAAAGAGTCCTTCAGCGCTTTTCTTGAACTTCGAGCAGTGATTGAAATTAGCATTCTATGTTGATTTGACAAAACATGTGAACGAACTGAATTTGGGATTGCAAGGAGAAAACCAGCATCTTCCTTGATTTATACACTAATATCAAATCATTCCGGAAGAAATTGAGACTGTTTCAATCACAACTACGAAGTAAATGTTTTTCACATTTTAAAACATGTGAAATATTCAGCCACACTACTGAGACTGAGTTTCCTATCGATTTTGCAATCGAAACCTTGAGTGCTTTGAAGATAAATTTTGATACTTTTTGACACAATTTGATAATTTGCATAAATTTGCTCGTGGTCTGTTTTCTGTTTTTGGTACTACTTATTTGTGTGAGAAAACCTTCTCCAAAATGAAGTACACAAAAAATGTTTACAGATCGAAATTAACTGATGAGCATCTTAAATCTCTTTTTAATAATTGGTACAAGTAAAATTAGTCCACAACTACAAACTATTGTCAGTGGAAATTCAATTACATAAATCTCATTAGCATTTCATATGTCATTATTATTATGTTATGATTATTTAAAAATGTATAAATGGCATATCCATTTCAATAATTTGTTAATTATTATATACCAGTTAAATTTTCTGCATATTATACATGTCTACTCATTAATAAATTCGTTTCTTTATCCAACTTATCACAAAAACAATAACAATAAGCCTACAAGAATGTTATGAGTTAGCGGAGTTAGCCCATGACCATATCAATGTAGATGTCATATTGATAATTGTTTCTCCTTCAGTAAACTAAATTTAATTTGCTATAAAAATTATTTGTTCTCTAAAAGGAGTTTTCAAGTATGTTACTCTCCAGGCGGGTCACGGACAATCGTCCGCGGGCCGGATGTGGCCCTCGGGCCGTAGTTTGGAGACCCCCTGGTGGAGCATGCGGGCTTGTTTCAGTGCTCAGGGTCCTAGCGAGGGAACTCACCATGCTTCGAGATGATACGATACGAAACCAAAACGCCCAAAGTATTAAAAAAATAATAAGTATACTCTAAAAAATCTATATACATAATTTGCTAATGTGGATATATTTATATGTAGGTAGGTATATATATTTATTTGTCTGTCCACATGATTCTGAAGTTATGGCTTGAGCTAAAATCATGAAATTTGGCACAGTGGTAGTCTTTAGCAGTGGCTAGAACCTAACGAAGCCCGTTTTTTGAATTTCGCCCCGGGACAAAAATAGGAGCAAAAAATTGTTCCATAACCATAACCAATATTAAACTTCATAAGATTTTTAGTACCGACAGGTGAAGTTCTTTTAAAAAAGTGTGCTTTGGCGTAGATCTCTTTTTATTTGTTTCAGATAACTGAAACAAGTCTCTTGAGCGGGCGCGTGCTGGGGCGATTTTAGGGCCTTGGAAACTATTCCTAACTTGCAAGGCCCATAAGGCATCGCCGAACGATATTGAAGAATAGGAAGCCTTTTCAGTACATTTTCTCAAGCCTACTAGATATTGGATATGTACATGTCAACATTACCCAACAAAGTTTAAACAAGTATAAAATATAAAATAAAAAACAAATAAAAATTATCACGCGTGGGTGTTGTCAAGTCAGGTGCCGTCCAGTTAAACAGTGATGGGGCTAATTATTACTTTTAGTTTATTGTTTTTTTTTTGTATTAAGCCGTGTGGTAGGATTTAAGGCTTAGGAGGGCCCTCCGAAGCAACATTACCAGGGCCCACCGGAAAACTCCCGGTATCCCGGTGGTCCAGCACGTGCCTAACCTTGAGTTAGCAAACTTTCTTCATACGGTCTTCCGCCTAAATTTTGTGCTTAATCTCCAGTTTCCTTTTTAAATTACGTATATCTGTTATTATAGATGGCAACTCTTTTAGTTAGCTATGGTACTTTAGGGCTCTGTAGTGGCACCAACTATATTTATGCTTAACGATTTTCCCTTTTTTACGATTAACCCCATTTATAGTTTTGCTAACGATAGTACCTATCACTCTAATATTCAGATTTTGAGCCTAATTTAGAACGTGCGAAGATCTCTTTTACAAGATCTTCAATAAATATTGAAATGAGGCACAAAAATCTGTTCTGTTTAATGCCTTAAAAACACTTGTTCTGTTAGTTTCTGTAGGCAGTGCTGGCCCACTGGGATACCGGAAGTTTCTCGGTGGGCCCTTGTAAGGTTGTTTTGAAGGGCCCTCCTAAGCCTTAAAGCCTACGACAAAAGATCAAAAAACTTGAGAAATGGCAAAAATTTAATAAAAAATCAAGTTTAAACGTTTTCTTGGTACTTGCCATAAATAAAGATACTTGGACTTATAAATATAATAAAATGGCCCAAATTGAAATCCCAAACTAAAGTCAATATTATAACTGTCAAAGCCTAGGGTTTATTAATACTTTAAAAACATACTAGTAAAAGTAAAACAAACTTAATATTAACATTATTAACAAAACAACTTTAATATTTTGGAAATTTAATAGCTTTTATTATATTTATTACCTTTTTCCCTTTTGTATTTTATTCCTTAAAGTTCAATTAAATTAAACATAAATGAAATATTCAAAACTGTAGAGGCCAGGACTACGACTATGGCACCAATATCGTCGGCATCAACAAAGGAGTAAAATCAAGAATATTGACTATTACTACCACAGCATTCTTGACTCCTTGTGGCTGTCACAGCTGGAATCTTATCTTAGTAGATGCTGCGATTGCAAATCAATTGTTACTGAAATGCTGACTCTAGAATTTATTATTTCTATACACGTGTGGTACGAAATATTTTAATCCGTGTGAATAATATAAGTAAAATATGGGAAAAAGTCAATATAGATCCAAAGGTCACTATTGACAATTTGCGTAAATTTCATAACTGGATACAAGAATTTCTAGAAACAGGCTTTAATTGTACTGCAAAAGCTTGCAAATTCATAGAAAAAAGCAGTTATGAGATTCCCATGACTTTTAAGGAGAACAGGGTTAGCAGGAAAAAATAATGTTTTGTTATGAAGCTGCAGACGAGTCAACTGATTCTGCTAAAAATAGATTCAGAATTGTTTTTTTTATTGCAATAATTGATGCAGTAATTCAAGACACTGACACGAGATTTACTGCAATTAATAAATACTTCAATAATTTTGAATTCTAATACAAAATAAATAATTTAAAATTCTTAACAAATAGAAAACTTCTGAAACATTGCAATGACTTGGGGACAGTACTACAACATGGAGAAAGCAAAGATATAGAATCATATGAACTATACGAAGAGCTACAACTTATAGCGCCTAAAATACCAGACTCTATTAAACACCCCAATCATCTTAGTGAATATATAAATAAAAATGAATTACAAGACATTTATCCTGATTTTTATATTGCTGTTAAAAGTATGCTGACTATGCCAGTAAGTACAGCTTCCACAGAAAGAAGTTTTTCCAAGTTAAAAATTATTAAAAACTACTTAAGAAACAGTATGATGCAGGACCGATTGTCTGTTGTAGGAATACTATTAATTGAAGTAGAGTTAGCTTTAAAAATCAATCACAAATCTTTAATAAATGACTTCAGCAAATCAAAAAGCCGAAGGGAATTATTTTTGTAAAATAAAGATTAGATCATACTCTTTTTTAAGATAAGACTTTCAATATTATTCGCGCAATATTATTTTATTATCATAAACGTGTCCTGAATTTGCTTTTGTATTCACAAAAATATGGTAGGTTCATTACATTGGTTTTAGAAGCAGGCACTGAAAGAAAAGGGCCTTGCTCATGCGACTTCGCCCCAAGGAAGTTTAATGGTGTATGGAAGCCCAATGCTATGGCCCATTCGATCAAAAAATGTCCAGCCCAGTATGAAAATAACTGTCAGATTGGGCCCCGCCGATTCTGCGCAATAACAAAATTCCACGAAATAATTTAATGTGTTACCTGCTTACACACTGATAAATCAGTGTGTAGTTGGAAGCAACATTATGCTATGAGAGCCGGGGTACCGTTTTTGGTGCAAGGGCGCGCGCGGCGCGTATGGAACCGTATCCGCGCGGTACCATCAAGCGTCGTCGTCTTAACATTCGTCATTTTCGTTGTGGTTTGTGCCCTTTGAGCCGTATTAGTTTCGATTGTTTTGCTTTGTGTGATTATACAGGGTGTCCCAAAAGGTATGGTCCAAAGTTTGAGATCATGTAGATTGGATCAAAATAAGGTAACAACTTCATATAACTTTTTGCTCTATGCCCTTTCTTTACCGAGCTGTTAGCTCTTAAAGGTAACAATTGAAAATCGATTTTTTATTAATAACTTTTGAATGGCTTGTACGATCTGGAATTTTTTTTGTTGATTAATTATAGCTAATAACTGTCTTGCATAAACTGCTTTAAACATGCCCAGAAACCATTAAAGCATACCAAGGTCCGGACTATCAAATTTGTATGCACTTCAAAATTTTTGCACTGTTGCCACATTTAACATTTTGACCTTGCCAATTTGATTCCCCTGACTTTTCTATGGAAAAAAGGTATACTTTATCTTTATTGATAGGATTAGCGGTTTTCGCGTAAAATGCATTTAAAATCATTAAGGTATACTCGGGCTCTCGATAAGATATACCCTGGGGCTCTCAATAAGGTGTACTTGAGGACTCCCCTATGAATCTTTTGTCAAAATCTACTACCAGAAGTCAATGTTCAGCTTAATTTGCCAAATTAAAGATTAAAAAAACTCCAATTTATTAAAAAATAAAAACAAGAAAATTCATACAACAAAGTACAAACTTTATGATTATTGGTAAGAATAACAAAAAAACTGCATAATGCGTGAATTTAACTAAGGTATGTGTTGATAGTGAGCACCTATTACAGCTACACATTTTCTTAATTTACTAAGACATGCTCTTTGGTCCCTGCGAAACAACATGTTAAGACTATTCAACGTATTTAGAAGATTTATTAAAAGAATTATGTTTCATTGCTCTGCAAAATGTTAAATATGGCAACACTGCAAAAATTATAAAGTTTTTTACAAATTTGGTAGTCCGGACCTGGTATCTTTAATGGTTTCGGGGCATGTTTAAAGCAGTTAAAGCAAGACAGTTATTAGCTAGAATAAATTAACAAAAAAAAATCCAGATCGTACAAGCCGTTCCAGAAGGTATTAATAAAAAATCGATTTTCAATTGTTACCTTTAAGAGCTAATAGCTCGGTAAAAAAAGGTGCATAGAGCAAAAAGTTATATGAAGTTGTTACCTTATTTTGATCCAATCTACATGATCCCAAACTTTGGACCATACCTTTTGGGACACCCTGTATTTTGTGATTGCAAAAGTTTTTTGGATTGATAAAAACCTTCTTAATTTTAGTGTTTAGTGATTATTAGATTGTGACTATAATTTTGTCTTTATTGTTTGTTACTTATAATATCGTAACAAAATGACTTTAGAAGGTTGTACGGTTTTGTCTTGCAAATCGGGGTAAACATACCCGGCATTTTTTACTTTAGGTAAAGTATTTCTTATATTTAAATTAGGTGCTTCTTATGAGACGTAACGTTAGGTAACCATTAAATATATAATATATCCATTATGAATGAGCGAAATGAGTATTTAGGAAGTAGCAGTGAGAAAAACCCGAGGCAATCTTAACTATCTTTTAGATCATTTCCCCAATATTGATGTTTGTTCTGTAGACTCCTAAAAAGATATAAGGTTTACATTGAGGTACTTTTTATTTCATTTAATAATTTAGTACATTTTTTTAAAGGATCAAAAATTATTAGTTACTGGGCAGACCAAGGCAAATTTTAATATATATACAGGTGTCCTCCTAACAATTGAATGAAAGAAAGTACAATTTTATGTTAAAGTTCCTTTTTGCTTTTTCTGTATTTATTTAAAAAGAAATTAGATTTTTTGGTTTCTTAATCTTACATTATCAAGTTTTAAAGCTCGACATACTGTATAGACACATAATATTTAACGGATACTGTTACAATGGATACTCGAGTACCAAAGGTTACTAAACATTTTTAACCACTGTTATTCTGTCTCATGAATGTTTATTAAGTAGAAAGTATATGCCTAGAAACTACTTATAAAATTTTTCACTTTTTAATACACAGCCAGAATCTTAGGATTAGATTAAACTCATTTATGACTATCTTTGCCTTCTTTATCACAAAATTGGTGATAAGTACATTTAGAAACTTTTAAAAAATCGTGTTTTTATTTATTTTAAGGTAAAGATTTTTGGTAAAAAATAACGAAACTC
Source organism: Listronotus oregonensis (assembly GCA_019359885.1). NCBI lineage: Eukaryota > Metazoa > Arthropoda > Insecta > Coleoptera > Curculionidae > Listronotus > Listronotus oregonensis. The sequence continues at coordinate 135,928 of JAHBCN010000590.1, forward strand.
TCAAAAATATGAAGCCATTTAAATAGAAGGCTGTAAAGTGGCGCCATCTATTCTTTCCATATTATATCAGATGATATAAAATCCAATATTACACAATAATTTTAAATATTCTATAGTAGTATCGCTTAATTACCAACAATTTTGTGCAAAAATAAAAAAAAAAACAGTGAATGTTTGAATTTAACATTTGATGATGTCAACTTTATAGATAGTAACAAAGAATTATGGAAGTCTGGCTCTGACCTACTATTCATTGCGCAAACTCCGCGGGGCCAATTCCCCTATTCCCGCTGCCCTGCACGCCTGGACAAATTTTGTTCTACAGTATTGGGCTTCCATACACCTTTAAACTTCCTTGCTTCGCCCACTTCTAGATTAGTCCACCCTACGCCACTCACGCTGTACCAATTAACTTACTAATTTCTAGCAAGTACTTCGCGGCCTATTTTAATTAGATTTTAAAAAGTTAAGAATGACGGAGATGGATTATAAAATGGTATATTATTAGTTAAGTTATTACAGTCGCTAATCCCTGGGAACCTTATCATAAGATTAAAATCGCCATACGAAATGAGATCATGCCTTATTCGAGCAGCCAGACAGGTAAAAAAATCGTGCCCGTTTTGAGATTTGTCAGTTTAAAAGTTACGGTGAAACGGAAAGTGCATAATTCGTTTGGAGTGTTTTGATAAAATTATAAACAAACATGGTAAGTGAAATGATTATCACTTGAAACTGTATTTTTTACTCTTACACACATTTTTAATAATATTGTACAGGACGCTTTATACCGACAAACTAATACTTAAGGATTTGAATCTTTGGGCGATTTCGAGAAAAGGAAGTACCTACATATCAACCTAGGTACGACAACGCGATTTTTTTTGTTACAAGGTGTTTTGTTTGGATTTACACAGATGTTAAAACCGCTTTTTAATTTTGGTAGACATAAGAAACTTATTTTGTAAAAAATTTTCTACACCTAAATTCCTGAAAATTCCTAACGAAAAAACGATACGCCACTGAAATTAAATATATTAAATTTATTTTTGGGTTTAATCTCATAGTAACAATGCCCACTTGACTATTCTGAGATGTAAGAACAACAGAAAAAAAGTTAGAAAGATCTACAGATGGCAAATGGAGTATATGTTGCAACAAGTACACTTTAATTTACGGGTTTTCTGAGGTGTGTGAGAGAGTGGGTTGCCTTAATTAAAAAAAATATTTTTTTCTCCGTAAACCAAATATTTTTTCAAGGCTTTTTACATCCAGCTGATTTAAAAAGTTGCTGTAATAATCTAAGGTTATTTTTTACCAGTTTGAAGATAATTCACGAACAAAATTCCTTTTGTATTCAAAAAAACTGATGCAGACGGATCGAGATAGGTTTTTTAACTTTTATATATTTTTCCCTTTTTTGTTGAATTTCTTATTTCCTGATTTAATATTATTTTTGAATATTTTAATAGAAAAAAATAAAAATACATGTTAATTTCTGAAGAGCAAAGACAAAAACGATGTGCAAACTTTTGAATTTTTGCCTAATTAATTAAAAAAAAGCGTAATTTTATGTTTGCTTCTTTAAGTAATCTAAATAAATTAATGAATAACAAAATTTTCATGCTTTTCAAAAAACAACTGTTAATGAAGACTTTTTAGAACAGTAGATTTTGGTCAAACCTAAGAATTATTTTTTTGAATAGAAGATTTTGCTTTTAAAAATAATGTTTATTTCTAAGTTATAAGAAATAAGAAAAAGTTCCCTATATGGATCACCAATTATATGTATATGTATATGTATACAGGGTGTCATTGAAATGGTGTAAAAAAATTGGGGGTGATAGTACTTAAAAATAGTGCAAAAAAGTTCCTATAAGTATAGGGCGGAAATGCATAATATGGTTAAAGCACTGAAAGGGTGAATGTAAAACGGTTTTTTTTGAAATTATAGGCTTAAGAAACGAGATAAGATTTCGAAAAATCCTCTGCCATAAATTTTGATTCTAAATCAAATGGTGATACTGAAAATTATTTGGAAAGTCGGAAAGGGTAGTTTTTGCAAGGGTAGGGGGTTGTTTCGTGAATAACTTTTTCAGGATATTTTTTTCGCAACGTGGGTTCATTTTTTGAAAAGTACATACTTTTTCCTACCAAAAAGGTACTTCTGTTGCACATCGCCCAGAGCGATGGTTTTCGAGAAAAATTGAAGGCAAAGAGTTTGCTCTGATGGGTTGCTTCTTATTGCTTTAAAAAACGAAATAAACCAAATACTAAAATTCCTTATTTAATGCATATTTATTTGATTCATTGAAGGTATGCGGTCTTATCACTTTATTTATTTCGCATGTTCGCAAAAAACATGTTCTGGTTCACAAGTATTTTTGTCAGTTTATTGTTGTTGAAGTGTGCGTAAACGTAAAATTTGACAAATTATGGAATACACTGTGAGTGAATTGGCAGATATGCATTTTATTTATGGAAGAGCGAATGGAAACGGTCTTTTAGCTAAACGCTTGTATGTCCAAAAATATCCAACCGCAGGGCACCTTCTCACCGGATATTTGCGAGAATTCATCAGCGCCTAAGAGATACAGGTTCATTTGAACCTAGAAACCAAGACCGTGGCCGTAATTTGACGGTAATGTACACCTGATGTTGAGGAGCGCATTTTAGCACATGTAGAGGAAGATCCGGGGATATCGGTAAGGAGAAATTGCAGTGGGAAAACGTGAGTCGCCATTCTGTGGATGACTCTTCAATCTCAACTCCTGTATCCATATCGCATCCAAAGGGTACAAGCTCTTGCTCCGGCAGACTATCCCGCTCGAGTCATCTTCTGTCGTTGGTTATTAAGAAAACTCGCACAAGAACCTCCCTTTTGGCAAATGTTTTATGCACGGATGAAGTTACAGTTTACAAGAAATGGAATTTTCAATTACCATAATACACATCACTGGTCTGATGAAAATCTTCATGCTGTTGTGGAAAAGTCGATACCAAATTCGATTCTCAGTTAACGTTTGGGCGGGAATTCTTGGCGATAGACTTATTGACCATTTTTTCTACCCCTGAGGTAGGTTAATTTTACACCTTTCGAAAAGTCACTTATTTCTTATACTAATAAACATTTTAGGCTAAATGGTCAAAGCTACCTCATTTTTTCTTAATACATGAATCTACCAGCACTTTTGGACGAAGTTCCCATAGCACAGAGGCAGATCATGTATTTTATGCATGATGGTGCACCAGCTCATTTTTCGCTAGCGGTGAGGAATCATTTGAACCAAGTTTTTGAGAGGCGTTGGATAGGACGTGGTGGTCCACAAGCTTTTGGCCAGCAAGATCACCAGATCTTAACCACTCAGATTTCTACTTCTGGGGGCCACTTGAAAAACTCTGGTTTACTCAGTGCCGATTAATACTGAAGAGCAACTACGGCAACGCATTATTGACTGTTCCAGTCAAATTCGTACAACACCTGGGATATTCCACAGGGTACGCAGATCGTGGAGAAGAAAGAGCAGATGTCTGCATTGAAATGAATGCGGTCACTTTGAACATTTACTATGAATTACAATTAAGGTATGCATTATCTTAATAAGGAATTTTGGTATTCAGTTTATTTCGTTTAAAGCAATAAGATGTTTTAAAAATAATGAAATTTTAATTTTTCAATTAATTATTTTGGTTACTGAAACGCCATAACATTCATAAGTTTATGTTGATTAACCAGTTAGCAACCCATCAGAGCAAATTTTTTGCCTTCAATTTTTCGAAAACCATCGCTCTATGATGTGCAACAAGAGTAACTTTTTGATAGGAAAAAGTATGTAGTTTTCAAAAATGAACCCACGTTGCGAAAAATATCCTGAAAAAGTTATTCACGAAACAACCCCCTACCCTTGCAAACTACCCTTTCCGATTTTCCAAATAATTTTTCAGTATCACCATTTGATTTAGAGTCAAAATTTATGGCAGAGGATTTTTTTTAGAAATCTTATCTCGTTTTTTAAGCCTATAATTTCAAAAAACCCGTTTTTTAAATTCACCCTTTCAGTGCCCCTAACTCCCTTAATATGCATTTTTCCGCCCTATACTTATAGGAACTTTTTTTACTATTTTTAGGAGTACTATCACCCCGAATTTTTTACACCATTTCAATGACACCCTAGGTAGCGTATGCTATGTATGGCGAGTATGTATATATATATATATATATATATATATATATATATATATATATATATATATATATATATACATATATATATACAACTTATTTAATTTTTAAAAATTTGGTCAAAATTTTCATTACCCCATTATATTTTTAGGGATGTTCCCAATCCTCCAAATCAAAAACAATTCAGGTAAATTACTGTAACCATTTCCTCTTCTTCTTTTCCAATAACCCTTCTTTCTGTTTTCATGTTTTCAAAAATTAGTGCGATTTTATGATATAGGAATAGAACAAATAAAGTGATTTCTTTTATAAAGAAATACTTTTAATAGTTTCAATATTTACTTTATAAATATGATGTAAAATATATGCGAAAATTAATTATATCAATAATGCCACAGCCCTACTTCACTACAAGCCGTGAACAAGGAAATCTGGCAACTATGCCTTGTGATCTAGCGACAAACGTTTAGTCATATGATTTACGTTGAATGACCTGTTTCTCTGTTGTAAGCTATTGTGAATCAATCAACTTTTTTGAAAGAAAAATATTGTTAAGATAAAGACTAAACCTGTAAAAGGTCTTACTGCGGAAATTTTGTGAGTCACCGGGACAGTTTTTTTCCGCAGACATTGCGTAAAAACGAATATCTGCGGGTGCAATGTGCCGGTGTTATAAAGTACTTAAAGTAAATGGCGGCAAATGAACTTGACATTTTGTGGTGGTGTTTTTTAAAAATAATTAAAATTGAAAGTGTGTTTTAATGATTCGTGGCTTTAATTTTGAAGGTATTTTAGTTATTTTTTAAAAACAGTAACAAATATTAGCATTGGAAATTGGTCAAAGTATCAGTATATTTTAAATTTTGTCGTTCGTTTTGATTTTTGTTTATTGCGTTGCATAGGTACTCTGTGCCTGCTTATTAGATACACTATTTAGTTACTGTTATTATTATTATTTTCCTCCAAGTCCTGTTGTGTGCCTGGGTGCAAATCCAATTATAAAACTTCTCTTGATGCAGGAGAACCACTGTATCTGTTTTCACCTTTCCAAAGGACGAAAACCTTAAAGCCCATTGGCTTAGGAATATTCCTAGACAGTTATGGTCACCTCAAAATATTCTGTGGTTTGCGCTAAGCATTTTGTAGAAAGTGACATTATTAGAGAGGATGATTATCGCTTGCCAGATGGGTCAATGCAAAAGGTACCTACCAAAACTAGACTAAAGTTAAATGCAGTGCCTAGTATTTTCCACCACATTACTTCTCAAAACAGTCCCTGTTTCGAAGTCCTGCTGAAAGCTTGGCATAAACTTGAAACAATAATGGTCGCCTTACAAACGACACCTATTCTTCTGCACTTTGCCATAGTACCTCTGTTTTACTAGAAATAATTGACTATTCATTTTCAAAATTTGATTTGTCGTATATTTTACCAGGTAAATTTACTACTGAAAGTTAGAAAAAAGATTTGGTAAATACAGACTTCTCGGAGGTTGTAATTACAATGTTAGCTTTGATGATATTTTAAATGCTGAAAAAAATTAGACTCAAACATATATTTAGAAGCGCTGCTGATGGTAATTTCTCTTTAGCTGAGATTAAAACAGGGAGACAGCTGTATCCAGGAAAATGATCTTGATTGGACAATACCTCAAAATAATTACACTGAAAAATTTTTTGTTTTTACTTGAAACTGAATACCTAAATGAATATGAAATTGACAAATCGGTACAAATTTATATAGCCGGTTATGCTGTCACAAAATTGTAAAAAAATATAATAATTGTAACATCTGGGTGTTTCTTTTTGTTGAAAGTAAGGGAATCCTAATTGACGACGAATACTTTGATTGTCTACAACGTGGTGGTTTAAGGTTCCTACAGAAATTGTTAAAGACGTTCTGTTCCATATGTGCGCGATTTTTGAGAAAATTATTAATGACCCTGATACTGAGAGTGACTTCCAAATGGAAAATCAAAAAGCTATCCTGTGTGATCTAACTAATTTAAGCACTAGACAATGATTTATGCTCGCAATGTATTTGTGGTAACGAGAACAAAAATATGTTCATTATGATGTGCTCTATATTTTCAAACATTCTTTAAATAATTATGTTAAAAAAAGAAAATAACAAAATGCCACAGAAAAAATCGGAAAAGGCTGGAGTCAAACAAAAAAAGGAAACTAGACACATTTAATAAATAAATAAACAAACTAAAACTAAGTACAATTACTAACCAAATGTTAAATTACACTTGTTTCCTTTTACAACAGCATCATGTTCTTATGCCTTGACCTATGCACATAAATTAATTTGTTTTAGAGTTTAAATCTTATATAAATATATTTATTTTTTCAATTATTATACTGATTTAATTATTTTAATGGAAATTTCAATACTATTTACGCGATCTTTGAATTGAGTCTTAAATGAATTTAAAAATATGCCTCGACACCGGATTACGCTCATCGCGCTCGAGGGAACCGATCTGAATCTCTTGCTGGCTGCGGCGTTGCCAAGTGGTTGTTCAATACTTGTAGTGAAGTAGGCCAGATAATGCTCTTAAAACCGCCACGGAGTTTTATTTTTACTAAACTAGTGGAAACAGCTTTTCACTAGAAAAATAATACCATCATGCATCACATAACGTAAAGAAAAATGGTTTTTAATTTTTTTTACTGTCGTTTTAAAGCTGACTTGTAATTCCACAGGTCTTTTTTTGATTAGTGGTTCAAAAGTAAAGTCACTAATTTTTGAAATTGCTTTTTAGGTTTGGGGTAACTTTCACAAGTACTATGTTTACTAGAATTTAATTTATACCACTCCACGGCATGTAGAGATGTAACTAGCTGCAACCTCAAATATATTTTATTTAATTACAAAAAACACCAACAAAAATTTTTTACATATTTTAATGATGATTAAAATTGTCGAATATTGAAAAGTAATGTTATTCATTGTAGGACTTTGCTACATGTCTGTAAGTCAGAAGAAGAAAACAACAGTTGATAAAATCTAGGTTCTAGTACGTTTCAAGCCCTAAGAATCTTATATTTTTGTATACAGTTGAAAATGTGGTCATTAATTTTAATGTTTTGTGGTATACAGTTAGGCACTATAAAATAGCGTTTTTAGGGATATAGTGATCGACTATATAAAAGGGGAAAGTTATAAAAGTGACGCAATCAGTAAATATTTCTTCTAATTTTCCATACCAACAACTTATATATTTTTATTGGGTAACTAATAACTTTAGAGTCGTTTTTTTACTTTGTAACATTATTTGTTGGGTGATTTTTGACAACGTTTTAATTTCGAGATATTAATCATTAACATGATAATTAAAATATTCTTATTTCCACTATTTTGCCCTTTTTTTAATCACAAAATTGATGATAATTACGCTAAACTATCATATAAAATTTGAAAATTATCAAAAATAGTCGTGTTTTTCTTTATTTTATTAAGTTTTTTGGTAAAAATACAAAACTCATAAAAATATCGACCATTTAAATAGAATGCTGTGAAAAGGTGTCACCTATTTTTTCTATATTAAAGCAGATGATACAAAATCTAATATTACACCACAATAAGGAGCAGTAAACAAAATACGGTTATATTAAATAATTTTAAATATTCTATAATAGTTTCGTTTAAAAACCACCAATGTCTGTCCGGTAGCGTAGTGGTCAGAGCCACCAATCCCAGCTCCGCCGGGGAGACATATTTAGGTGCTTATTTAAAATAACGTCCGTGGTGGCAACCGCGTTGTCTAAAAGAAATGAAAATGTTTCAGTGCGGTATAAGTGGGTTAAACATCGTCACATTTGGAGTTTAAATTTATGTCTAGATATATGGTATATATGTATATGCAAAGCCTCCGTGAGTTGTCAAATAGTGGTGCAAAAAAAAAAAACTGAAGCGTATAAGTGCGCCGAAAAAACTTGACCGAAAAAAACTTCAGATTCGTAACCAACGCTTTAAAAACCGGTATTGCAAGAAAATTGGTCAGAGGCAAGACAAGTAAAAATCTGCATCGTTATTTATTTTACACAATGATCGTTATTTTATACATCGTACCAAAGATTTATGGAAGTCCTGACCTGACCGTAGTATTTATTGCGCAAGATCCAAAACGTCTGTTCCCCTGTACCCGTTTACCTTTTTTGCCCTGTATGTATGAATTAAATTGTTCTACAGTACTGGCCTTCCATTACCCTTAAATACTTCCTTTTTTTTATCTTGGGACAGTCCACGAAGGCTAATGCCTAAGTACTAACGTACCGTGGGTGTCTTTAGTGTGGCGAGAGGGAGTTTGTTCACACGGGACTTAAATTTTTGGAGATTGGGAGGAGAAGGAAAAACTTTTGCGGGCAGCAGGTTCCATAGTCTTGACACTCTAGGAATGAAGGAACGAAGAAAGCGGGAAGTTCGGGGCCTCTTTAACTGAACTGTAAAAGGATGCATAAAAGTTGCACAACGTGTTGCTCTGTTGGGAGCTGCCCGAAAAGGAATTATACTGGCCAATTCCTCTGAGCAGAAGCCGTGAAAATACCTATAGAAGAGCGACAGATCCTCTACAGCTCGACGGTGGGCAAGAACAGAAAGCCTTACTGTGAGCGTTGGATCATTAATAAGACGAACGGCTCTTCTTTGAATGGAGTCCAGAATGCTAAGTGTTGTAGGGGACGCCATTCCCCAGACATGAGAACAATATTTTAAAGAGGGTCTGATTTGGAATACATACAGAGTGTACAGATTGGAAGAAGAGAAATATTTTCTGGCTCAGAAGAGAAATCCAATCTTTTTTGAAGCTGCCGAAGCTATGAATGAAATGTGTTTGTGCCAGTTAAGGTTATTCTCAAAAGTAACGCCGACAAGATTAAACGACTCTTTGTTCTGCAAAACTTTGTCGCTCATATGTAAGGGATGAGCATTTGCAGACTTTTTTCGCGACAGCGAACATGACTGTGTTTTCGAGGCATTAAACTGAACAAGATTTTTGGCGCCCCATTCCAAGATAAGTTTGAGGTCTTGTGAAAGAGATATCTGCATTGACCTGCGCTTGTTTTCGAAATCAGAATTACACGGTGGCTTAAGAAATTGAATACTAGAGTGGAGGGTACTATCGTCAGCAAAACTATGAATGGGATTGATTGTGGAAGAGAGAAGATCGTTAATGTGTAGAAGAAACAGCGTGGGTGCCAGCACTGAGCCCCTGGGGTACCCCAGCATTAATTTGGTAAAAGCTGGAGGAATGACCATCTACACTAACTAATATACGTCGATTAGAAAGGAAACTGGAAAGCCAAGAGCAAAGCTTGGGTGAAAGACCGTAAGAAGAAAGTTTGTTAAGAAGCCCATCATGCCAGACCTGATCGAAAGCTTTGGATATGCCAAGAACAACGATCTGGGATTCACCAAGAAACTCAAGGGACTTGTTCCAGTTGTGTGAGACAATGGAAAGAAGATCAGCTGTGGATCTACTGTGACGGAATCCATATTGTCTATCATGTAAGATCTTATGTTTTTCCAGATACTTTAAGATTTGGGAATTAATGAATTTTTCCATTAATTTGCAAACAACTGAAAGAAGAGATATAGGTCTATAGTTGAAAGGGAGACTTTTGGATCCTTTTTTGGGGACAGGTTGCACACGTGCAGCTTTCCAGCTCTCCGGGAAAATGCCCGTGTAGTAAGAAATTCGAAAGAGGCGAGTTAAGATGGGTGCAAGCTCGGGAGCACATTTTTTTAAGACGATTGCTGGTATGCCATCTAGCCCAGACGTTTTTTTAGTATTAAGATAAAAAAAAAAGAATACGCTTGATCTGTTTGACTTTAAAAATTATATCGGACATTTTATGAGAAACAGGGAAGACTGTTGGAAGAGAAAGATTAATAGGAGGATCAAGCGTAGAGTTGGCAGCAAATTGTTTGGCAAATAGTTCGGCTTTTTCTTTGGAGGTAGAGACAATTCCATCTTCAGAGATTAGGAGTGGAAAAGAATTTGTGCAAAAGTTCTGACTAATATTTTTGGCAAAGGACCAGAAAGCTTTACTGCCATTTGAGCAAGAGAGAACTTTATCTTTTATTCGATTGTTAAAACGGTCTTTTGCTTCTGAGCTGGTCTGATTATAGTGATTTCTCGCTTCGATGCTAGCCTGTCGATTTTCGGGACTGGGGTTTTGAAGAAACTTTTTGTGGGCTTGAATTTTTAAGTCTGGCTTTGTCACAGGATTTAGAAAACCACGGTTTGTGATTTGAAGTTATGGGGTTCTTTTTAGTGTGGGGAATATAGGTCTCAATGCCAAGTTGAATTGTTTCGGTAATTTGTTTACATATTTCGGAAGGATCGAAAGTAGAAAAGCAGGTGGGATCCCAAGGGTAGCTGGCAAAGAAATCTCTCAGACCATCCCAGTCGGCCGAATTGTAGTGCCAGACGGTTCGTGGCGGCATGCTTTCAGTTGCCTCAAAATGAGTGGAGTATGATACGGTGACAAAACATGGTCAGGGCGACCAAGGGGAGCAGTTACTGATGCTTGATAGAGTTCGGGGGTGGAAGTAAGAAAGAGATCTAGGAGGTTGATGTGAATTCATATACTGAATCTCATACCTCTATATGAAACAATAACGAAGTTATGATAGGGGGAAAACACGCTGAAACGTTTCGTGTAATATATACACTCTGTGCGTCAAGCCCATAATCCTTCGATTCCGATGATACTTTACAGTTTCCATACAAGTGTGAGAGACCCTACTATGTATCGAGAAAAGCAAAGGTTTATAACAATGCTGCCGAAACTGATCTATTAATTTCATATTATTTTTTAGGGAGTTAGGTAATTCAAATAAGTAAATTTATTCGACTATGACATAACGCTATTATCCTGGGATTTGTCTGTGTGGTCTGTTGGTTTCATAATGAAAAAACGAACCCACTCACGGTATTGTTTCTGAAAATAATACACGAGCAAGGATGAATAACTTTTTTAATGACTCGAAAGGCGCCCAAATTCGGAATAATAGTTATGCTACGTGCATGCGAAAGCGATACGATAGTTGGCCTACACCATATATTATCATAATACCAGTCATTGATTGCTTTTAGCATCTTTTACACAGAGCAGGTTGTATAATAAAAACTGCAACAGTTTAGGCTAAAAATCACGGTTTCCTACCTAAATGAACTACTTTAAGACTAGAAGTCCGGGATCCCGATATCCCGAGATCGCGGCTTGCTTTTAGTCCCGAAAATCCCGGGATTGGGGTATTAGTCCAGAAAACGAAGCTGAAAAAGTGCAAAACCTGTCATTTTTTTCAAAATACATAGATTTGCATGACAATTTGGGATTAAGCTTAACTTACCCTCCTTTTCAGAATCTATATTATGCCGATGGGTGCTCTTTATTTTTTTAGGGTGAAAACTACCCTTTAGTGCTAAAACCTATAAAACTATACATAAAACTTAGGTTGAGTAAAAATTATTTAGCCTAAAAAATGTATATATTATCATAGTATTTTGCATGAAAGTTTGAAAGTAAACTTAACTTACTCTCCTCTTTAAAATCTCTACTATGCTAAAGGTTGCTTTTTATATTTAAGGGTTGAAAACTACCCCTTATTGCAAAAACCTTCAAAACTTCCAAATTAAAGCTTAAGTCACATAAAATTAGGCTTATATAAACTAAAAAATAAGTATTTATTTTTTTTTTTATCTTGGGACTGTCCACGAAGGCTGATGCCTAAGTACTAACGTACCGTGGGTGTCTATAGTGTGGTAAGAGGGAGTTTGTTCACACGGGACTTAATTTTTTGGAGATTGGGAGGAGAAGAAAAAACTTCTGCAGGCAGCAGGTTCCATAGTCTTGACACTCTAGGGATGAAGAAACGAAGAAAGCGGGAAGTTCGGGGCCTCTCTAACTGATCTGTAAAAGGATGCATAAAAGTTGCACTACGTATTGCTCTGTTGGGAGCTGCCAGAGAAGGAATTATACTGGCCAATTCCTCTGAGCAGAAGCCGTGAAAATACCTATAGAAGAGCGACAGATCCCCTACAGCTCGACGGTGGGCAAGAAGAGGAAGCCTTTCTGTGAGCGTTGGATCATTAATAAGACGAACAGCTCTTCTTTGAATGGAGTCCAGAATGCTAAGTGTTGTAGGGGACGCCATTCCCCAGACATGAAAACAATATTCTAAAGAGGGTCTGATTTGGGATACATACAGAGTGTACAGATTGGAAAAAGAGAAATATTTTCTGGCTCGGAAGAGGAATCCAATCTTTTTTGAAGCTGCCGAAGCTATGGATGAAATGTGTTAAGGTTATTCTCAAAAGTAACGCCGACAAGATTAAATGACTCTTTGTTCTGCAGAACTTGGCCGCTCATATGTAAGGGATGAGCATTTGCAGACTTTTTTCGCGACAGCGAACATGACTGTGTTTTCGAGGCATTAAACTGAACTAGATTTTTGGCGCCCCAATTTAATATATTTCAACCCATGAAAATCAACCCTTAGGATTTAATATAACAAAAGTGTTTACCCTAGAAAAATTAACATATTGTTATAGAGTTGTAATTAAAAAATGTGACTGCTCAAAAGTATTACTAATTTAATTTTGTAAGTTTTTAATCCTCAAAAATCCACCCCTTACAATCTTACAATGCAAGAAATAGTACAAAATAGCGGATTAAAAAAAATGCATCGAATCGCTTTTAGAATGCTCCAAAAAATTGTTTTTTAAACATAACTTCTTTAGTTTTTGTGATAAAAAGTTCTTTAGAAAAACCATTCTGTTGGTTTTTCGAGAGCTATATGGTCCTATATACTAAAACTGTTAAAAAAAATACTTTTTTAAAGGGGTAAGTTTAAAGGGCTGAAACAAGGTAGTGCTTGTCTATACACACACGTTTTAAACGTTTATATCTCACTTAATTTCCGTCATGCAGTAAATTTAAAAAAGCGAAATATTTAGCAACACGTAGTGCAAGTTTTATGCATCCTTTTACAGTTCAGTTAGAGAGGCCCCCCGAACTTCCCACTTTCTTCCTTCCTTCATCCCTAGAGTGTCAAGACTATGGAACCTGCTGCCCGCAGAAGTTTTTCTTTTCCTCCCAATCTCCAAATATTTAAGTCCCGTGTGAACAAACTCCCTCTCCACACTAAAGACACCCACGGTACGTTAGTACTTAGGCATCAGCCTTCCATTCGTGGACTGTCCCAAAAAAAATTGTAATTTAAAAATCTACAATTTGATACCTTAGTAATTTTTACGTATCTTCCTTAGTTTTCGAGTTATTTTCAAGAAAAGGTCAATTTTCGTAAAATTCTGAAATTTGATTTTCACTTGCAGCCCCACTTTTTTCAAAATTAAGCAATTTAAAGCGGTTAAAAATTTAGAATGCATTTAAGTATTCTTAGATAAAGGGAATTGAAAAAGGGAGCTACGACTCATTTTAATTAGAGTTGTAATTATATAGTTGTTTTCGAAAATTTTGGTACTCAAACAATTTTGGTCTAACCTTATTTTAATCACTCAAATTTTATGATACATACCTTTAGGTTATTATTAGTTTTCCTCGAAAAATACGTAGATTTTGCGTTATTTGCCTTTGAAACTCTGATATTTTTTGTTTCATGAATAACAGCTAACCTTTAACAAACCACAACTTGGTTTGTATTGGTCCCACAGCAATTACAAAAAAACCATTTTATTCGTTTTTTTTTAAGCTACAATTTTGTTATTACCAGTTTTTTTTTTTGATAAAATGCATACTTATCGAGTTATTTGCAAAAAACCGATTAAAAACGTTGATTTTATCGACGAAAAACTCCGACTTTCGATCGCGAATAACTCGAAAAATATGCCTTTTACAAAAATGTTTTAAAAAATTTCCACCCCCGTGATGATTTGGCAACCACCCCCACGGTAAAGGCGCCCTTCGGCATGATATAGATTTTGATCCTTGGACTATTCCATACCTACTGTCAAAATTTCTAATCATTCTATGCATTTTGAAAAAATTGGGAGGCACAATGGTTTGTTTCCTGGACTATATGGTAATTTCGATAATCCCAAAAGGCCCGATTTTTTTTTGTGATGAAATTTTAATGTGTTCTCGTTTAAAATGTATATTTCTTAATGCTGTTAACGTATGGCCCTTTTTGCGCTTTCTAGGTCTATTTTCTAGTCAATAAACCAGAGTCATCCTGTAAAACCTATCAAAAAATGATCAGCGCATAGTCAATATTCACTATTTAAAGTTCATAATGGGTATGTTCTTTTTTCTTTGATGGCAGTCTATTAGCACAACAAAAAAAAACCTAATTATTATTATTTTTTAAATAATACTGCCTAAATTAATTCTAACCCGTTTTACACTTGAAATATGGTTAAACACCTTCAGCAATGTCAAGATCTAGAACAATCAACATCTCTATTTAAGGTCACGTATTTTTAAAACACCAACTAAAGTGTTTATGAATCATTTTTAGATTGTGGAACTGACCTAAGATAATAAAATGAATAATAAAACGCTCGAAGTATTTCCTAAAAGAGACCGGGCAAGCTTTATAAAATTTGTGTAGGAAATTATATTGGACACGCACCGCTGTTGTTTCTGTATTTGATCAAATGCCAAAAAAATGTTTGTCATCAATTAGCAGCTGCGAGATTTTTATTTGGAAGGATCTATAAGCACAGCATAAGCTGTGCTATAAGTTTGTTATAAAATGGTTAATTTTTAAAATATGTTCTATAATTGTGGCGCATTTATGTTTCAGTTTGTTTTCTTTGGAATACTCGCCTTTTTACTTTTTGGAAAAATGGACCTCTTCGGTCCAGGTCCCGGGGTATAATGAACTGACCCTGTTTAGCCCTATTAACCCCTACGAACTTGCAAATTACCTGCAACAAAAAAAAAGAAAACCCCCAAAAAACCCAAAAATCAAAAATATTAATTTACGTTTCGGTGGCAAGTCGGCCACCGTTGTTAAGATGAAACTTAAACATAAAATTAAACTTAATTTTAAGAAATTTTTGCTCTAAAAACTTGGAAATTCTGATAGCTTTAATGACTTTTTGTCATAAATGAATAGGTCATTTGACTGGTATATGTATAGTATTCAAAAAGACAAAAAAAGGTGGTATGCTGCGTTAATTGATTTTAAGTTTACCTGAATTTATTTCAGCATCAAGCATAGGTAACCATGTATTATTTAAATTAACAGATATTGATGCTACACATTTATGTTTATTTAATGAAATAAATGCACTTTCCTTTATTTTACGTTTTTTTGAACAAGTTTTCTTTGTTAAAACGCTAGAAGCATTCCAGTTTATTATGTGGTTATTATCAAATGCGTTTTGATAGATTTTTGATTTGTGGAATTATGTGTTTCTAATGTATGTTCTATTTTTTTATAGTTACTTTTTGGGTTCTGGCATCGGTTCTTCAATTTAAATCGAAAAATTTGTTTTATGAATTTCTGTTGTTACTAAATCAACTTGATCACGAAATAGTTCTTAATAAAACGTGTCCAAAAAATGAGACGCTTTCAAAGATGAACTAATAAATAAGGTCTTCCATTAAAAAATATTAATTTTATGTTGCATCTCTTTTGTTTAAATTTAAATTATTTTTTAAGTGTTCTGCTAGATTCTATGGGCATAAATACACAAAATGGCTGGTGCACTTTTTTTTTAATAAGATAAGTCACAAATATTGCCCTATTTAGTCCTCGTTGCTTAAAAATGTAAATATGGTTAATCCACAGGCACTTTTATAGTATTAACACCAAAAAGTACTTTTGTTGTCCCAAATTATTTACTTCTGCTTTAGCATAATAATCAAAGATTTCAAATAGTTTGGCCGAGGGTAGCTTTCACAAGGGTACATGTTGCTATCATTTTACTAATTAAATCAGCTAAATCATCCATCGCACCATCTCTTGCTTTATACCTTAGATTGCAAACTTCTAAAATATCCCTTAAATATACGATATTACCGCCCGCCCCTGTTTTAGGGCGTTCCAACTACTTGCTATATATGACCTCAAAGAAAATAATCCAGCAAGATCAAATCCGGAAAGCTTGGCGGCTATTGCATGGACTCATTAGTTCCTATCCACCGATTTGGATAATGCAGATCTAAGTCATTTCTAAGAAATGCTGCCTTAAGAACCGGAGCTTTATCTTGTTAAAACCAAATATGTTTTTTAGGTTCCATGGGCAACTCTCGACAACTCTGAAAGAACTGAACTTGAAACAAATGTAAAGGACCTATTTTTCCACTCCATTTCTCCTCATAATAAATCGACCATTTAGGTCGATTTATTATTCCGTTATTATCGAAATTCCCTTATCACCCCATATTTTTTTTTTAAATAATGTTTACTTCTTGGTCGTTTTAAACAGTAAAAATGGTTATAAAATCCATTTCTCTAGTAGGATCTCATGATTCTAATTTATGCAACAGCCTTATCTTGCATGAATTTCGGGAGTTCTCTTTTAATATCCTACCTGAGTTACACTCTAAGAAAATTGTCTGTATAGTTGCTATAAAGTAGTGCAATTTTTGCATTTTTAGGTATGGCCATTAAATCTATCAAATTTGTCAAATTTTGTCTTTTCTACCAATTTTTTGAAATCGTTTTTTTTACCTTGTTTTACTTTTAATTACCATAAATAAAGAAAAAGGTAAAATAAAATATTTATATTTTATAAAAACTAACAAATTAATAAATTAATTAACAATTTAATAAATCTAAACAGAATTAAATATCCTTCCAAACAAATTTAATATTTTACTGCGGCCTTGTTTTTTCCTAAGACAGAGTTTAGCCTTCCAGGCATCGAATTGCCCAAAGCCCGGGCGTTGTCCGGATTTCCTCGTAACTCATTCCACGCCTCTAAAATTTTATTCTTAAGTTCGTTTACATTTTGCGGCCTAAATATATATATATATATATATATATATATATATATATATATATATATATATATATATATATATATATATATATATATATATATATATATATATATATATATATATATATATATATATATATATATATACCTCATATTGAACCTTCCTTCGATAAAATAACATACACCAAGTCCTTGTGCACTCAGCCCCCCCAAACATTTACCGAAAATGCCCACTACCTCTGTCCTTTTGGGTAATTTTTTTCATCAAATCGTGTTCCTTGAGGTCTCTGAACACGACTGAAACACTTTTTCATTGGTGAATATTATATTCTCCCAATCGGTGGTTCCAAGTAAAATTGAAGAGTATATCCAATGCGTTGTTCTTTATTTGCATTTGTTAAAAACGGTTTTAAGGCTGCCGGGTGGCAGCGCAATTCGGATATTTGCGTTATTCTTCGCCGTGCCGTTCTAACCGATGCTGGGATATTGCTTTCCGTTTTTACTGTAACTACAGATTTAAATGGTTGGTTTCTCAAAACATGACCTAAATTATTGTCTTGTTCTTGATTCAATAGTTGGGGGCGCCCACTTCAAGCTCTTCTCTCAAAGGAGTGTGTTTCCTGCCATTTTTTTTTAACAAAATGAATAGTACTCTTTGGGATGTCAAGCTCTTTCGCCACATCCCTTTCTGGCCCACCTCTCCGCTCAATATAATGAATAATTAATACTTGTTGATCCAAAGTTAAGCTTGGCATTAAAAAAAAAAAATTTAGACACTGACAATGGACACCTGCTTCTTTATTGGGTTTTTCAACAGTTATTTATATTCAGTAGAGGACGGCATAAGCCTATATTACGAAAGGAAAAAAAAATTGCCCAAGATTTAATGGCCGTTACTGTACAAAATTAATTTAAATAGACTTTGTCAATATATTGACTTTTATAAGTTCAAATACATTTTTTTTGCCATAGATTGTCACAAAATGTTATAAAATGTTACAAAAGCGGGTAGATAAATTACGAGACTAATATTCCATGTTAAAATAACATGAAATAATTTGGATGTCATATAATATTATTTTGGCACTATTTCGTCCATGTTAATTATGATTTATTTATTTTTTGGGCAACTTTAAACTCATAAAATCGAGAGCTGTTTTATGTGAAACAGCTATTTTTGTCTATTTCTTTTGGCAGAACTGTATCGTCTACAATTTCCATTACTCTTCTCTAAATATACCAAAAAAAAATCCATTTATGAGGCTTGAAAAAAGTTCATTAATTTCATGTTAATTTGTTCACTTTTTATCTTTAATTATGTTATCCAAAAACCCGAAAGCGATGACTAACGAAATGATTTATCATTCAGTATGATTAATTTTAGTGGTGGGACGCTCCTAAAATAAGTTTTTAAAATTTATATGCTTAAAATTAGTTTGGTATGGTTTAAATGATATTGATTAGTTTTGGTTAAAAAAATGGTAAATAAATACAAACTAGACAGACCTTAACGATAATTATTTAGAATATAATTAAAAAATTAAATTATATTAGGACATTTTATATTTAGGGACTAAAGTGACTTAATTAATCTTGCAAAAGGCTCCTTGCATATAATTTATTTTGTTTAAAAACTACCGAATATACAGGGTGTCCCAAAATATGTGGGCAATCTCTCGGAATCTAATAGAAAACCTAAAAATAATATGACAAGTTCCCATAAACTTTTTTTCTATGACCCTCCCCTACGGATATACAGGTACATAACGGAGGCCCCTGGAAATCGTTTTTGTTTAAATAACTTTTAAAATACTAAGCGTAATTAAATAATTTTTCAATATGGTGGTTACTAGATAAGTTTTCTTAAAATGAACCCATTAAATCATATTTGGCTTATTTAGTTTGACAGGGACGGACTAGCTCTGACACAATTTTTTTTAACACCCTGTATGACAAAGGCTCAACAATATTATTTTTGGATGGCTTTAACCCTAAACTAAGAAAAGGTTTGTAAATCGCCTTGTTTTTACCTTGTTTTACTTTTAATTACTATAAATAAAGCAAAAGATAAAAAAATATTTATATTTTATAAAAACTAAGAAATTAATTAACAATTTAATAAATTCAAACAAACTTAAATATCCTTCCAAACAAATTTAATATTTTATTGCGGCCACGTTTTTTTCTAAGACAGTGTTTAGCCTTCCAGGCATCGAATGGACCAAAGCCCGGGCGTAGTCCGGATTTTCTCGTAATTCATTCCACGCCTCTAAAGTTTTATCCTTAAGTTCGTTTATATTTTGCGGCATAAACTCATTTGCCCTATTTATTTTTTAACTAATAAGCCCCAAACATAACATTTAAATCCGGACTACGTGCGGGCCACGGTAAAACTCTGATACGGTGCTCTTCCATCCATTCATCGATTTGCCGGGCCGTATGAACGGGACACTTATCTTGCTGAAAGATAAAATTTCTGTCCGGAAATTGATCCAGTACAGAAGGAAGCATAATATTCTGTAGTAGATCTATATATTCCTCCGCATTGAACCTTTCTTGTGCACTCAGCCACCCCCAAACATTTTCCGAAAATCCCCCAGTACTTCTGTTATTTTGGGTTTTTTTTTCATCAAATCGTGTTCCTTGAGGCCTGTATACCTTAAGTATCCCATTGTAGCACAACTGAAACACTTTTTCATCGGTAAATATTATATTTTTTCAAAAAATCGGAGGTTTCAAGTAAAATTGTAGAGCAAATCCAATGCGTTGTTCTTCTTTTGCATTTGTTAAAAATGGTTTTAAGGCTGCCGGGTGGTAGCGCAATTCCGATATTTGCCTTATTCTTCGCCGTACCGTTCTAACCGATGCACAGTGTGTCTTTTTCAAAATCTAGCTGGAATTAAATTAAAATTTGCCCCTTCCATAATTCATAAAATATTTATACAGTAATATTTCTGTACCCCTGTATATTAGGGGGTAATATATATCGAATTCTTTAGGAAACTAATTTGCTCACTGGGCACCTGTAAATAACATCAGAATTTATTTTTGGAAATAGCAGTTGTGCATTGTTGTAAATTTATCGTTAGTCCTAAAGCCGCGTTAACACGATGCCAGTTGAGTAGACAATTGTCGGGGCCAGTTGTCTTGGGCCAGTTGCGTGAATGTCTGAGGCCAGCCCAATTAAATGAGAACTTGTTCACACGGCGAAACTATTGCCACGGTAGTTGGTGACGAAAAATGGCGGAGTCCTCAACGTCTGTTGTGTCTCGTGATGCATTGAGAGTATTGTGTGATGATCTTTGTCGAGAATTTACCGCTGAGGCTTGCGAAATTCTCGAAGAAGAGTTAAATAAGAAGAGGGAGTGGTCAAGAAAAGGCTATTGAAAAGAGTCAGCATCATCGCAATTGATAAAAGAGTTACGAATGGAGGATCCATTGGAATATAAAGCTTGTTTAAGGATGAGTCCGGAGAGTTTTGACGAACTAATGCAGCTTGTTGAAAGTAAACTATTTAAACAAGACACAATAATGAGAAAAGCACTGTCTCCTAAGTAAAAATTAAACTTACAAACGTAGATGTCTCGACTGACAAAGGCAAACTGGCCCAAAACGAGATATCTACTGCCCTATCACGTTCACACGGCGCCAATTATCAAGACAACTACCGTGATAGAGTGGTGGGGGCGTCACTGCGCCCAGTCAATTGTACTCTGTCTACTCCTGAAGACAGTCGAATTTCAGGGCAACTGGCAGGGCAGTTGGCACGCCAATTGGCCAGAGGTGTTTACAAGTAGCCAATAATTTTATACCAGTTGGCTGTCCTCTGTCAATGGTCTCCTCAACTGGCATCGTGTAAACGCGGCTTTAGATACATTCCGTTAATCTTCTTAATACTCTAGAAGCTTTTACTGAAAAGGTAAGTGTATTTTTTTATTCATTTGATTTTAATTATTTTACCGTGGGTGCCGAGTTTTTAGATATTTAACTCATTTTCTACTAGTTCCGTCAACGTTGTCCAAGTACCAAAACATGCATATATCACCTTTTCACAGCACCCTTTAGACAACGCGGTAATGCCACCACCACACAGTATAAATTGGTACCAATAGTTTTGTAAAGATCTCTAGAATACAGCTTAATCACTCAACTAACTCAAATCGTCAATTTCGTCACCCCGATAGATCCACAACAAATGGACATTTAATTGGCACGTATCTGGGAAAAGCGACATAAGTCAAAAATATGATAAATAAGTATGTATTGTTTAATTTACAACCTACCTAAATTTAACGTTTTTGCAATTATGTGCTCCAGCCAGCACTTTAGTTCTTTGGGATTAAATGAACGTTTTTAGTCCCTGTCGGAAGTACAAAAAATACATTTAAAAAAGCTTCTTATACTAAAATTTAAATAATATCAGAGAAAAATATGCCAACATGCAATAAATGTCTGTTTTACATTATAAGCCTGTTAAAAAAATAAGGCCAACGAAAAAAGATCAGGAATCTGTTTTTAAAATAACAAAGTGTTCGAAAAATTAAAACAAATTTATAGCAGTCAGTTAACTTTATTTTTAAAGTGGGCGTTAACATGCATTTTCGTTAGATTTTCAAAATAATTGTATTTTTAGCCAATATACTTTTAGTTTTTAGTTAAAATAATAAAAATCGTGGTTAACGGCTCCAAAAGTTTGCCGGGGTCATTTGAAATATTAAAATGGATTGAAATAGTTTTGTGGTTTAGATTTAAACAGTTATATCAAAACACAATAAATTTATAAAATTTATTGAAATGGTGTTTAAAAATGATGTTATATTGCTGTTATAACAAAAGGTTTCTGTCAAGGGACTGTAGAGAAGTTTATTCGTTTAGTGTTATTTTTATACTATTCTCAAGTTCTCGTAAAATCGTCGTAAGTTAATCAGATCCCTTCGTCGGTTCGTGTGTCAAAAGCCTTAGAGATTTTTCTTTTTTTAAGTCTTGAATAAAATTTCATAGAGAAAAACAGACATAAAAATGCAACTGGGTATTTTTTATCTTAATTTAAAAAATTACCGAAATTATAAAGAATCTGTTTTGCTGAAATAATAAAGTTGAGTAGCTTTTCTCGATAAAATTAAAAATAAAGAAGTTTTACCTTTATATATAATATATATATATATATATATATATATATATATATATATATATATATATATATATATATATATATATATATATATATATATATATATATATATATATTCATAAAAATTGCACTTTAACTGAACCCCAAAATTGCAAAATTGCTTTTTTGAGCACTTACCTGCCCAAATATTATTTTTCATCAAGTAGGACCTCTAGCAAGATGTTTCCATGAGCGAACCAAAAAAATTTGAAAAAGGTTATTTTTTTTCCACTAAATATTCTTTTTTGCAAAGGATATTTTCGCTGGTTCGTCACACCTTAGCTAAGTACGCCAAAAATAAAGATTCCGTAAATGTTTAACAGGCAAAATTGGTACCAATAGTTTTGTAAAGATCTCTAGAATACAGCTTAATCACTCAACTAACTCAAATCGTCAATTTCGTCACCCCGATAGATCCACAACAAATGGACATTTAATTGGTACGTATCTGGGAAAAGCGACATAAGTCAAAAATATGATAAATAAGTATGTATTGTTTAATTTACAATAACTTATTTTTCATATTCTTTGAGTTATCCACTTGTCTCAGACACACGCCAATTAAAAGATAATTTAAATTTTCGTTTAAAGCATTTTGGCAATTCTGATTTTTTTTTTAAATTAAAAACCTCTCCAAATATTTTAAAGGAGAAGTTAAGTTATGATTTTAATTATTTTTTAATTTACATAAAGTCAATTTTCACATTTTTTGACTTATCCCACTTTTCCCATACACGCGCCCATTATTTCACATAACTGAAACAGGTCGCTTGAGTTTCTTGGCAAATCCCAGATTCGTTGATCTTAACATACCCAAGGCTTTAGACCAGATGTGGCATGATGCTCCCCTAAACAAACGACTCGATCTTTTCAAAAAGATTGTTCTGTGCTCTTTAGTTTTCTTTCTAATTTACGTATATCAATTACTGTAAAATGTCAATCTTTCAAAAATTATTGCAGGGGTTCCCCAGGGTTCGTTGGCCACTTTTAATGGCAAATCGCAATTTCTTCGAAAAACCCCGATTTAAAGGAAAAGAAGGGAATATGTAAATATCTTTTTTACAGTTTACGTCCACATGTTCTTCTTAAACAATAATAAACAGATTTCAAGGCTTCAACAGGCTTTCTGTTATTTTTTTGTGTTAATTGCGATGAATTTTAACAAATTAATTATTACCCCTTGAATTTATTATGTTGCATATTTAAATGACATTACTCTCAATTATCTTAAATCGGAATAAAGGGACGCGATGGATTTTTTGTTTTAGGTCTGCATGAAATAAATTAATGGAGCAAAAAAAACTAATATTGGAACTCGGCAGAATTTGTGTCGTCATAAGTTGTTTTATCCTGACGTCAAATTTAAAGAGCCAGACGTGAACTTTAAATCGTAATTACGCCAAAACTATTTTTTTCTGTGAAAAGCTATTTAGAAAATGGTTTTTAATAGGCAAAGATAGAGATTTAATGTGTTTTTAAATTTAAAAAAATATATACTAGGGGCTCATTGTCAAATTTACCATATGTTGGTTCTGCCGGTTAATGGCAACGACTGTAATAGCTGTAATTTAATTTTTATTAAGTGATTCCGAGTATAGTAAGTGCTAGTACTTCAAAACATTCTTCCAAGTTGGATTTTGATACTGAGGAAGTAATAAAAACTTTTTAAAAATTAGACCACCCTCAGCATAGTTTTGTTTCTTGTTGTAATTTTGAAAAATACTTTTTTTCGTCTATTAGAATTATATTATTTAAATTTTTTTCATTTTTTATAAATGTCTTTTTGGAAATTTGATACGAAAATAACCTAATTTTAACAGACTAAAACGTCATCATTAGCCACACGAAATCAAACGTTCTGCTTAACCAGAGATACGCTAATCGTCCTCTGAAACCACCTAAAAGTTAAGATTAAACCGGTGGTAATTCCTAAACCTGTGGAGTGTAAGTAGTTTAAGTCTAGTAAATACATCTATCAACAAAAAAAATGCAAACTATACCCATTTAAAGGAGACCTAAAACTAAAAATATGTTTAAAAAAGTTAGTCCAAAAACGTTAAACAAGTTTACATAAACTATTATGTTTAAGGTACTACCCAAGGAAGTTTAAAGGTGTATGGAAGCCCAATGCTATGGCCCATTCGATCAAAAAATGTCCAGCCCAGTATGAAAATAACTGTCAGAGTTGGTCCCGCCGATTTTGCGCAATAACGAAATTCCACGAAATATTTAATGTGTTTACTTACACACTGATAAATCAGTGTGTAGTTAGGGAACAATTATATATTTATAAAAGCCGTATTAGTTTCGATTGTTTTGCTTTGTGTGATTATATTTTGTGGTTGCAGAAGTTTTTGGATTAATAAAAACTTTCTTATTTTAGTGATTAGTGTTTATTAATTGTGACTATAATTTTGTGTTTATTGTTTGTTACTTATAATATCGTAACAAAATGACTAAAGGTTGTATGGTTTGTTTTCAAACTAAGGGTAACATACCCGGATTTTTTACTTTAGGTGTATTTTTATATTTAAATTATTTTTAGAGACGTAACGTTAAACCGAATAAATAATAATATATCAATAATTATGAATAATGAAAAGAAAATTTCATAGGAAATAAGTGAGAAAAGTAAGGCAATCTTAACATCTTTTAGATGATTTAAATGTTTGTGTATTTCTTGGATTATTAAAAAGAAATAAGGTTTACATTTAGGTTTTTATTTCATTTTAATATTAAGTACACTTTTAAAGGATCAAAATTATTAAATACTAACCCGGGAAATTTTAATATATAATCCCTCTAATTGAATAAAAGAAGTAAATTTTATGTTAAAGTTCCTTTTTGCTTTTTTGTATTTGTTTAAAAGAAATTGTTTTTTTGATTTCTTAAACAGTAGACAAAATTTTATTTAACGGTTCTTTACAATATTAGGAAAATTACTAAACATTTTAACCATGTTATTCTGTTTCATGAATGTTTGGTATTAGTGAAAAGTATATGCCTAAAAGCAGTTATAAAAATTTCACTTTTTAATGACAACCCACAATCTTGGGATTAGATTAAACCATTTACACTTTTCTTCCCTTTTTATCACAAAATTGGTGATAAGTAATGAAACTATCAACAATGTTTGAAATTTATTTTTAAAAAATCGTGTTTTTATTTATTTCAAAGATTTTGGAAAAATACAAAACTCCCAAAAATATTGACTATTTAAATAGAAGGCTGTAAAGTGGCGCCATCTATTTTTCCATATTATATCAGATGATAAAAAACCAATTACACAATAATTTAAAATATTCTACGGTAGTATCGTTTAATAACCAACAATTTTGTGCAAAAAATAAAAAGAAAACAGTGACTGCTTGAATTTGACATTTGATGATGTCAACTTTATAGATAGTAACAAAAAATTATGGAAGTCCGGTTCTGACCTACTAATCATTGCGCAAACTCCAGGCCAATCCCCGATTCCTGCTGCCTGCACGTACAATTTTGTTCTACAGTATTGGGCTTCCATACACCTTTAAACTTCCTTGGTACTACCTAGTCCACTTTAAAATTTTCAAAAAACTGATTTTTATTTTTTTGCATTTTTCACATCCTTGGACCTTTAAAAATCACCTTCTAAAATATTTTTAGGAAATTTAAATCCAACGCTGTAAAATAAGTGAAAGTGTGGCACGCTATATATATATATATATATATATATATATATATATATATATATATATATATATATATATATATATATATATATATATATATATATATATATATATATATATATATATATATATATATATATATATATATATATAAAATATATATATATATATATATATAAAATTTTAAAAAAAAAAATTTTAAACTCGTTTTCCGAAATGATTTTTTTGAACTGCGGACAGTTAATCTCCGAAACTATTAAACCGATTTTAAAAAACCTTGTCGCGTTTTGTTTATTAAGATGATTTGTAAGCCAATTTATCACAATTTGACAAAAAAAGAAAAATTTCGATTTTTTTACGGTGCAAAAATCGGCTGTTTTTTTTATATTTTAGATTAAATGTGGTAAATTGGCTTGTAAGAGACCTTGCTTTTTAAGAAACCATTTGGTTTTTTGTGTCAGACTTGTCGATCCGAAGATTATCTGTCCGCAGTGGAACAACTTTTTTTCAGCGGCTCCATTTTGACGCTCCGTGGAAGTTTTTTAAAAAATTAAAATTAAAAAAAGATTTTTTTTTAGTGTTTATAAAAAATAAAATAATATTATAAAAAAGATGTATGTTTTTATTTATTAAAACAGTTAAGATTTTTTTTTTTGAAAATTAGTGTTTTTTAGCCTTCTAAAGTGGACTAGTACCTTAATTAGATAGAAATAAAATGACACACCGGCTTATCTATAAACGAAAAAAACGTATTAACTTAATATATGATCCGAATGACATCGGCTATATACGAGGCGACGCGAAGCGAGAACTCGTAGCACTTTCTTTGTACCGAAAGCGTCGCGAAGCATGTTCGACTGCCAGTAGAGGTATCAAGAGCCCGGTAGTGTCGTGTGAAAACTTAAAATGTAGCCGTCCAAGTAATTCGTAATTTGTCGTTTACCTTTACTGTAGCAATACAGAAAAGAGTGTAATTTAAAAATGCTAAAAATAATTTATCAAAATTGGTCGGAATGTAAATTTCCACGCCATACTACGGTCCGTTTGATCAAAAATGTATTAAAGATGTCCAGAATTTTCTCAGTTAATAATAAGGACATTCGGTATATTATAAAGTGGGAGGAATTAAAATAACTCAGACACTCTATGAAACAAGAATATTTTTAAGTTTTCCACCCAATTTTCGGCTTTCGGCCGCGACAACTCTTTCAGTCGGTTCGTGACTTTCCGCCATTGATCAAAAAAAAAATTTTAAGATACTCTCCTAGTTTTATTGTTTTGTGGTCAGTTAGAAACAAAAATAAAGCGTCGATTTTTTGTAGAATATTCATTATGGAGTATTTGTTAATTTTTAATAATTTTTTTTGTTTCATACTAACATTTGAAACCAAAGTAATTTCTAAATACAATTGGTTTGTTATAATAATACTTTATAATTTGGGAAAAATAAATTAATTAAATGCGCCTTCCATACTGATTAAAATAAAATATTTTCTGAACACTGGTGATATTAACTATAAAAAGTTATTGTTTAATTTTAAAATTTAATATAATAATAGTTTAATATAGGAAAAAAATTTTACCCAAAGTTAAATAATTTGTTTTAAAAAGTGGGTCCCCTAAGTATACGCTACTGCCCCTGTCTAAGATATTATTATAGTAATAATTATTGTAATTATTGTAACGCTGAACTTTAACACAATACCCCATTTTTGTGTTTTGACATTTCAGGTATTTTTTTTAATTTAAAGCACAAATTTCGCATATGAATGAAATTAATTCTGTTGTTACTAAAAATCAATATGAAACCCTTTTTTGGAATATCAAGAATATAAAACATTTTTAAAAAACGAGCATTTAATAAAGTGACCCATTAAAAAATGTTATTTTATGTCGTATCTCTGTTTTTTTTTCAATTTTCTTAAAAATTTTTAAATTTTAAAGGGAAAAAAATTCACAAAATGACTATTTTACAATTTTTTTTAATATGAGGAAAATCGAAAATATGTAAATTTGTGATGCGTATGAAATGGAGGGTCATCTTATGCATCTATTTACCGTCCACCTGAAGAAGCCCCGAACTTCCAACTTTGTTTGCTTAGTTGTGAATTTAAAACACTGACAAAATATAACACCTGCAATGAAAATGAGTGGGAAAAAATATAAAAATTATTTCTTATTTTTTTTCCTTTTAAAAAACAACACTAATTTCAAAAAAAAAATGCTCTAAAAAAAAACCCGTTTTTAAATATCGTGAAACAACTTATAATATAGACGGTTGGTTATCGAACACCAAAAAACCCTTAAAAAAAAGCAACATTTCTATAATTGGAACCCAATAATTCGTCTACAATAATAAACCATTATGCCATTTTTTTTTAAATTTAAAACCAAATAATTACTATCCATTTATTCCTAAATTTTTCTTTTCGTTTATTTAAAAATATTTCTGAAAGCATAGTAGGAGAGCTGGTAAAAAATTTTATAGGTTTTTAAGGCACGTTGAAAATTTGTGTAATTGTCCAAAGGCCCCCTCCCAATCCTTGAATTTAAAAAAACTAAGGTTGGTAGGGGCGCTACCCTAAGAACCTAACTTTTTTGTTTTAATACGTCCAAGTTCCCGTATTTAAATGTACAATGAATTATTAAAAAAATAAAGGAAGGGGGTGTACCAAAAGAAAACTTCAAACTTGCTATTTTTATTAAATTTTGCAATTTTTTACGTTTTTAATCTTTTATTTTAAAAAAATTATGATGCGCTCAACGCACCAAAATAAATGCTAGTTTATGCTTATCGCTTTAAATAAATGATAAAAAAAACTTGAGAATAGAAAATTCAATAAAAAAGAAAAGTTTGAAGGTTTTTTAGGTACTTGGACGTATCATAAATATAATAAAAGGGCCCCAAAAATTGAAACTTTGATTTTCACAAATATAATGGGCAAAAAATGCCAATTTTACTTTACCTTCTTTGAAAGTGCCTCAAGACCCACTCAAAATGGTTCACCAGCCTTGACTAGAGTAAGACAGGTAATAACTAAAACACACTAAACTGCGAGTACTTTTCATTATTTTCTTTATTTTTGGGGACACTCCCCCACAGATTGAAATTCTTTAACTTTTTAATTTCTCATTTTTTGTTTAAAAGGGGCAATTAATATAATAATTACATGACTTAAAACATCGGTTTTGTCCTTTTACTTACTACTAAAAAAATAAAACACTTCATCAAATAAACAAACTTTGCCAGAACTCCAATGTCAAAATATTTTAAAAGGTAAAACTCCAGCACTTATTTAAAACAAAATAAATAAACAAACGTTTTGCTCTTTTTTTTTCAGTAAAATAAAAGATTTTTAAAACAACTTTCATCTCAACTTTTGGTGCCCACTATTCCTTTAGGGTTTTTTTAAATCAGTTACTTCTGCCAAAAACTCTTAATGTTTATTAATATTTGGAAGAGAAATTTTCCAAAATATTGACATATTCACAGGTAACAGTTATTTCTGGGGGGAAAAATTGTTAAATATTTTGTAAAAAATAATATTTATTCTTTTCTCAAGACATTTTACAATGGTTTTTTGGGAACCCCTTTTTTTAATAGGCAAATTAAGTGGGTTCTCAAAAATAAAAGAAAGGGAAAGTCATAATAAGGATCACATGTCCTTGTTGCTCTTAAAGGTAACCTGTTTGTTAATTTTTTTGAAAGATATAAAGAAAGGAATGTCAAAAAATGCTTCAAAATCGGGCCCCTGGTGACAAAAGTGTCTCCCACTGACAGATTATGGGAAATTTTTACCGGAAATGGAAAATTTTAGCTACTACTATAGAAAAATTTAAAAAAAATAAAGTTTTTCAAAACAACCTGACAAATTTTTAATAATTTTCCAGTTTTGTACTTTTCTTCACACCATCTTGAATTTAAAAATAACTTGTTTTTTCACTTTTTTTATTTTATTTTCATATAGAATATGCCTAATAATAGTCTATTTAAGAAGTAAGTTTCAGAAAAATTGTTAGATGGGGCAAAAAATATGGCGATGGCTCATTCGAAATTACCTCCCTTTAAGGATCTTTTTTGAATTTCCCTATCTTGTATAGTTTTTTTAGATATCATCAAAAAACAAAAAGCTTTTTTTTTTTTTTTGTTAATTGTAATTTTTATTTTTTTAGAAAAAAACAATAAAATTTTCAGAATTGCAATCCGCGTTGAATGGGCCTCGGGGTCATATTTTTTTTTACCTTTCGAAATATTTTTTCGCAGAAAACTCTCTTCTTTGGGCTAAAACTATAATATTTCCCCCAAATTTTATGCTAATTTCTCTTTTCTTTTTTAATAAATTCTTTTGGGAATGTTAATTCCAAAAATTTAAAAAAATGAGGCCATTCTCTTCCACCCCTCATTTTAAAAAAAATGATTAATTTTTTTTTTCTTGGGCAGTCCACGAATGATGCCTAATACCACCTGGGGGGTTTTAGTGTGGTGGGGGAGTTTGTTCCCCACGGGGCTTAAATCCCATCTATCTTTATTAATTTAACTAGCAACAAAAAAAAAATTTTAAATATAAAAAATTTTAGAGTTCTTTATAGATTATTTTGGGGTTACACAAAAAAAAATTAGTTTTTGACAAAAATAAAGTTGTCATTTTTTTAAAAGGAATATTGTTTTTGGGTTTTTTAAAAACCATTAATTTCTATTCAAAATATATAGTTTTATAATATTTTTTGGGAGAATAAAGGATATAATAGGTTTTTTTTAAATTTTAAAAAAATTAGGGGCACGCAAAACAAACTTAAAATGAATCTGTTTTTTTTTAGGAATTTTGACGTTACCGCAATAAATGTTTATTTAATAATAGGCTTTACGGAAAGTGAAAAACGAGATATATTTTAAAATTTTTTTTAAAAAAGAGTATAAGAAAAGGCCCAAAGGAAATATAGAAGGCTATAGGGGCAAAGAAGAATTCCTTCCAAAAAATTTTCAGAATACATTAAGATAATAACCAAGAAACAACAAAGTATTAATTTTTTTTTATTATTATTATTATTAACTAAAACAAAAATCAAAAATTACAAAACCCCATCTAATAACAAGAGTAATATTAATTTTAAATACCAATATCAATTAATATTATAAGCAATAGTTACTGAATAAATGCTCAACTTTGCACCATTTTTTTTCGTTATTTTCTGTATATTTTTTCCCGTTCATAAACCAAAAAAATGCCCTTT
>JAHBCN010000591.1:0-168200 GCA_019359885.1 Listronotus oregonensis
CCTTAACCACAATAAAAGGCCAAAATACCTAGACGTGACACTCTATCGATCACTAACATACAATCAACATCTTGGAAACGTGGCAGGTAAATTGAGAACGCGCAATAACATCATAGCCAAACTTCGGACAGCAGCTCTGGCCTTGGTATACTCTGTCGCAGAATATTGCTGTCCTGTCTGGATCAACAGTGCACACACCACAAAAGTAGATGTGCAACTAAACCAAACAATGAGACTGGTTACTGGAATTACACGACCAACACCAACGGGCTGGCTCCCAGTGCTTAGCGTGCTTAGTAATATCACACCATCAGATATCCGACGAACTGCGGCTCTCATCAGAGAATATAGGAAAATCATGACTAAGGTGGCGGTTACACTGGATAAGAATTT
This sequence comes from Listronotus oregonensis, assembly GCA_019359885.1. Classification (NCBI taxonomy): domain Eukaryota; kingdom Metazoa; phylum Arthropoda; class Insecta; order Coleoptera; family Curculionidae; genus Listronotus; species Listronotus oregonensis. The sequence goes on from JAHBCN010000591.1 coordinate 394, forward strand.
GTATGAAAATTTGTTCGTACGAATTCGTACTATTGCATTCATATGACAGTATACTACCAAACTGTTTACACTGGATGCGGGACATTCTGTGCGATTCTGTAAGAAAGTTTAGTTTTCAACACCCATATATTGGTCAATGAATCCGATATCTGAGTTATATTTTTTCGAAACATTCTGGAAAATAGCCGTAGTTGTTGGGTTAATGAATATTTTGAATCAAATCCCTATTATGGTAGTATTTACTGGATCCCATAAAAACCGCCTTTTTTGGATTAAAACAATCATTTTTTCACAATCCATTTTTACCACTTGCACTAAACTACCTACCACCACCACCGTCAAATGAATTCGTTCGTACAAACAACGGAAGAAAATCAACTTATTTTGGTCGTATGAAAACTTCGTACGAATTTGTACCAATTCGTACGAACAGATCGTGCCAATATAACCACTCGCATATAAGCATGAATTTTTGTTTAGGTAACTTCAACCGACTACATCCGACTTGCGACTAGTCCCGTTTGAACAGGATTTGTCGGACGAATTTAAACGACTTTTTTGTCAGTTTTCTTAAATATCTTGAACTGATATAGAATATGGATTGCGAAAAGCTAATTAGCTTGGTGAGAGAGTTACTTGGAAGGTTGGGATCGTTCGTACGTGTTCGTACGTATTCGCACGAGTAAACTTCGTACGAAAACGCGTCGAATGTGCGACCGGCCTATAATGCGTTACATCCAGACAAAAATATTACCGATAAGTACCTATGTGGCTAATTAATAAGAAAATTTGAAGAAACTGAATCTGTGTCTAATATTCGTCGTAATAGCCATTAAAAAAATCGACCAGTTAGAAATGAAGTCGCAGAAATACCAGTGTTGAAACACGTAGCACTTGACAACACCCAAAGCACTAAGCTGGCTGAGCACTGGCTTCTTCAGAATTTACACGCTCAATAGTACAAAGAATTTTGAAAGACAATTAATTTCACCCGTACAAGATAAAACTTTTAATCAACAATTCAAATCTGTTATTTAGTATATGTTTCTCGGATGTCCGTACGTTCTATTTACATGGTGCTGTAAATAGACATAGTATAATTGTCGATATTGGAGTGACTTGAATCCACATTTGTTTCGAGAGGTACACTCGCAATATTCTGAAAAAATAAATATGGTGGCCGGCATTTTCGTAAATCATATTGTAGGACCTTTCTTTATTCCTAGAAACTTGACGGGCAAGACGTACTTGGACATGTTAGAAAATACAATAGAGCCACGAATTACCGAAATATTAGAAAATGACGTTAATTATAATGAAAATGGTATTAATTTCCAACAAGGTGGTGCACCACCGCACTATATGGCTTTAGTACGACAGTTTTTGGACACCCATTTCCCTAATCAGTGGATTGAGAGAGAGTGAGATCTCCTGACTTAAGTCCTTTAGATTACTTTCATTGGGGGTATTTGAAAAGTATAATGTTTTTAGTACGTCGATTCTATTCAAGATCTTCGGGAGCGGATTACGGCAGAACGTAGACAAATAACTCCCTGCATGCTTGAAAATGTGAGGAATAGATTCGAACAAAATCTTTATTATTGCATGGAGGTAAATTGACACCACTTTCAGCATTTATTACCACATTGACCTACTTCTTTATAGAAAATTAATTTTTACTAAACCTTTAACTTGCGTATGACTGTAGGTTGCTTTTTGTTTTTTCAATACTCGGAGAGCTGTTTTTAATTTTAAAGTAAAGTCTTGTTACTATGGGAACTATTTGATTATTATTTTTACGATATACTTTCTTATTATAACTATTTCCATAATTTTATTATAAACTCAAATAGCTTCACAACGATTAAGGATAGGAATAAACTTTATTAACAAAAGTTACAAAAATCTTTATGGAGAATCTTAAAATTTAAAAAAAATGGGGTTTCCATTTACAAATCTAAAGTACACGCAATATCTTCTTTTCGGACCACCCTGTATTGTACGGCTATAGATGAAGAGACGTCCCCCTAGAAATTAAAATTGACGTGTCTAAGCGTTTTCCCCAAAATATACCAGGATAGTCACAAATAGGGGTACAACGTTTGCGTTTGGCCACCCTGTATAAAACTAAAAGATAATGCAACTCGATTGTAAAACCTCGATTTCTTACGCTACAACCTACGATACTCTGGAACTAAAACTGAACATCGCTGCCCGCGCCCGTTTTTACTGAATGGGTACTGTCACTTAAATTAAATTGGTAAAATACCTAGTTTACCCAATGTTTTGTTTTCCCCCTCAAGACCTCATTACCAAAATTATTCACTGTAGTAGTAGTTCTTTGTATTTATAGTTTTTTTCTTTTGTGAAAATTTCGGGTGGCGGGGTGTCTGACCCCCTGACCGCCATCCCCCCACTGGCTGCGGGCTTGTCCGGGTATAAACCAGATTATATATTAATAAACTCTGGTATAAACGTATTAATGAGACATATTAAGCCAGCCAGTGCAACAGATAACTCAAATAGTTATCGCACCGGAAATAAGACAACAAACGCAGTTTTGAAAATAATATGAAATGTTTTAAAGTGTGGTGTGAGGTGGTATTTATTGGTACAGTAGGTAGAGTACTTTTTTTTATTCGTGTAAAGTATCTTTATAAAGACTTACTTACTTACTACTTTAAATTACTTGCCATTGTGATAAATTTGTTCGCCGATTCAAATAATGCGACCACGTTTTCAGTGCTTTGCTTTATCCCTCCAGGATAGTGTATGCTCGAAGGTATAAACAAAGGTAAATGCATTTTGCCATCTATTGGTTAAAATCTAAAACGCTAGCTGCGGTTTTACAAATTAATCTATTAAATTTGAAAAAAACTAGGGTGAAAGAAAACTATACAAATCAGGTGTGTAACGTCAATTCTAAATAACCTGAAAAGTCAAACTCTCCAAAATAAAAATAAATTACAGGAAAATAATATAAAAATCTCACAAATATATAAGAGCCATTAGTTTTATAAAACTGCAGATTGAAGCTTTAAAAATTTAGAAAGTTTACAAATTTAGTAAAAAATCGTTCCGTTTCAGTGGTCAATGCCTCAAGCGGAATGACTCATACAAAATAAAAAAAAATCCAATTAAACCAGAATTTCAACATTTAAGTACTGTAGGTACTCGAAGAATAAAATATAATGTGCCTTAAATTATTTAATATAGTCCATATAATATAACCTAACTTTTAAAATTTTATTATAAGAGCTACATAAAGACTATATCTCGCAATGGATGAACGAAGAATAGCAGACTATTTTGTTGTGGCAGGATTACCAGAGGATCCTGAGCCGTTAGATGACACTACATTATCTGAGGGTGGTAATTTAAAGGTATAAAATTTTTGTTAACCAACCTATGTAATTTTTAAAGAACATAACAGGTTTATCTAGCTGTGAGTTCTGTATGTTCACCAGAAAAATATTTTTAGGCTAGCCATGGACAGGCACCCATAACAGAAATAGGTGTTATATTTCCAAGTTTAGATGAAGAAAAACCCGATGATTGGGAAATAATAACAAAAACACCCACCGGCCTAAGTGCTGACTTGAATCATGGAAGCTTACGTACAATGGAATGCTATTTATGTATTAAAAGAGGACGTGATAAACCACCTCTGGTTGATATTGGTAAAAGCCATTAGCTTTTTTAAATTACTTAACAATTTAATTTATTGAGGCCTTAACAGATTCTTGATCCGATGTTTTTATACTGAATTTTCATTGCAGGTGTTATGTATGAAGGAAAAGAATGGTTGATGTCTGATGCAGAAGTAGTGAAAACTAGTTTAGGTGGCAACATTGCCAATGTAAATAATTCCACTTCGCAAACCTTTATAACATTTCGAAGAGGTATACTTCATTTACTATTTATACAGGGTGTCCCAGAAGTAATGGGACATAGAGCAACTGCAAATTTCTTAGGTCAAAATAATGCAATTAATGTAAACTTGCCTTATCCCAAAGTTGATAATAACTAAGATACAGGGTGTCAAACTTTTAATTTTGTTTTCGTTTTTTTGTAAGAATTTCTAAATGACATAGCGGTACAAAATTGGGGATTTGAGGGTTCTTTAAGCTGAGAAATTTAAATTGTTTATGCTTTTAATGTTGCTAGTAAAGAGCGCCAGCTACAGCCTACCCTACGTGTTTTAGAGGGCATAACTTTTTTAAAGCTTACTATAGTGACCTGTTCATTAAAAAAGAAGTTACTATAAATCCCTCTGCGTCAAAAATGTATACTTCATTTAGGTCTCTAGAAGCAACTGTTTTGGAGATAAACGCACTTTAAAGGACCCCACAATTTTCCTATGAAAAATGGGTTTTGGCCAATTGTTTTCAAACTTTGCAAAGTATTAGTTTTCAACCCGCTGATCATAAGTCTCCACAGGCACCAGGCACAAAAGGCAAAAACCCCTCTAACCGCCCCAAAATCAGCCTTAAAGGTCTCCAAATCCCCAGTGACCTTTAAGGCTAATTTTTTAAAGTGAAGAAATTATTAAGAAAAAACGAAAAAAAAAATTAAAAGTTTGACACCCTGTATCTTAGTTATCAATTTTGTGATAAAGCAAGTTTACTCTAATTGCATATTTTGACCTAAGAAATCTGTTGTTACTCTGTGTCCCATAACTTTTGGGACACCCTGTATATTATTACCTAGTCCACTTATAATTTTTTAATGTTTTAAAACCTAATATTTTACCATTTTTAGGACATGCCTCAATGCCTTGCAATGCTCTAGTTGTCACTGACATCTGTGTTGTTATAGCAAGTAAAGGAGAATCCCCTCCTCATGCCTTTTGTTGTATTAACAAAAATTTAAATAAAGGCATTGTTGGTTCAGATGTATTTCTTTGTTATAAAAAGTCAATGAACAGAGCAAAATTGTTAACATATAAACCTGATATCTTAGCAAGGTAAGGCTTTTTCTTATTGTTTTAGATCCGTTTTACACATACAAAAATTCTGGTGAAATATATGCCGAAAATTATTCCTTAAAATTTATGTCATATGAATTTTGGTAAGAGTACATTAATTTCTGTTTAATACTTATAATAAGTTTGAGAAAAATTATTGCTACAATTTATGTAAAATGGTTTCGGTGAACTTTAGCTCCATTTTTAAAGAGCAATATTTTGATACAATTTTTTTTCACTTAACATAATAAAACACATAGGGTCTGAAAAAATTAATTTTTCACTCATCTTATCACAAAATAAAATAATTTCTTTATTTCGCATATAAAATACAGGGTGCCACAGATTCGAGTGCATGCATGGGGATCTCTGAAACCATAAGAGATACGTAGTCGGTTAAATTATTGCAAAGTTGCGCATTTAGGTGCCTAACAACATGCCTTTTAAAAAGTTGTAAAATTACGAGTACTTCCGGAGATATCCGGAAAAAAACGGAAATTTGCCGATTTCGTTTTTATTTTTTTCTGACGTTATAAAAGTTTATATGAAAAAACAAAAGACACCTTCTTATGGCCACTTTTTAAGCTCTACAAAACAGCGTTGAGAGATTTTCCGTACGACGTTTCGTTTGCGTTAAACCGTTATCAACTTTATTTTTTTAAATATGGCACTCAGTTGTTTATTGCATTTTTTTAAAGCAGTTGTAATCCCAATTAAAATGATATATAACACTTAATATTTTTCTGTTAAATAAACATATTTTTCATAAGAGACAATGAGTTAGACAAGGAACGCACATCATTTCTTATAGGGGGTTCCATATTTGTTAACAAATATTAAGTGTTATACATTTTTGTAATTTGGATAATAAGGGGTTCAAAAAAATTAAATAAAAAACCCCGGTTCGTATTAAAAAAAATAAAGTTGATGATGGTTTAACGAAAACGAAACGTCGTGCGAAAATCTCTCAAAGCTGTTTTATAGAGCCTAAAAAGTGGCCAAAAGAAAGTGTCTTTTGTTTTTCCATATCTCTTTAAATAACGTCAGAAAAAAATATAAAAACGAAATCAGCAAATATTCGGTTTTTTTCGGATATCTCCGGAAGTACTCGGAATTTTGCAACTTTCTAAAGTGGACATGGTTAGTTACTCAAATACACAACTTTGCCATAATTTAACCGACTTTGTATCTCTGACGGTTTCCGAGATCCCCATGCATGCACTCGAATCTGTGGCACCCTGTGGCACTAAAGTAATATGGCCAACTATCATGAAAAACGTGAGAAAGAATACCTACAAAAAGATGATACGATGCCATTTTGTTTACAATTCCCTCCTTCAATAAGCAATGTTGCCAGATGTTTTCTAATAATTTGTTATTATTAAAGGTTGTTTTTTTCCATTTACCAGGAATAAAGTTTTTTTATAGAAAGAACTAACCAGAACTAACAAAGAACAACTCCCAAACTATTACCTAATTCTGGTAAATTTTTGGTTAGTTGTCGTTAGGCTTTCCTCGTTAAATTGTAAAATTTCTTTATCATAAATGCACCTTCAAACAAAATGGAAAAAAAAGTCTGATATCTTAATTTTTTGATTTTTATAGGCAAAAATAGGGTAGACCTCACTTCCAGATAATTAGCTTATTTAAAAAATTATTTTTTCTTGTAATTAGTGCATTTTTATTTAATCCTGCAAAACGGCTTTATTTTCATTTATTTAATAAATTATACCAAATAAAAAACAGAAAATAGATAAAGAATGGTGAACACTTCAAGTTTTGAATAAAAATATGCTTATACCTTTTTATATTTATAGATATCCACTGGGTGATATACCAAACTTTCCATTCCCCAATTCAGTACCCCTATTTTGCCTCCCTATGGGAAATACTTTGGAACTGTGGCCTGTTGAAGCAAGCAAGCCTAGGCCTGTGTTTAGCATGTTTGTTTTGACTGTGTCAGATGCTAAACATAAGGTATATGGATCTGCCTTAACTTTTTATGAAAAATATCCTATAGAAAATGTTACAGATGAGCAAAAAGAACTTCTAGGTATGTAGAATTAAAAATCAACCGACTATATATTTTAGGCCCAGACGTATCTGTTTTTCATTGGATGTATGAGGTGACAGACATGTTTTTGCAGGCAACCCTTAAAAAAAATGTTTATAACACGAATTAAGATATACCCCTCTTAGAAAGGTCTAAAACATTTGTGAAATTTACAAAATGTTGTAGAGAAAAATTTTAAAATTAAATTTTCTACAAGATGGGATTGGTTAGAATGGCTAAGTAAAGCTAAAGTAAAGAAAAGCGTGTTTTTTGAACCTCCATATGCGGCCCCAAAAAAATATCATGCTATGGTGAAACATCACACCAAATATGGTTAAATTCGGTTTGATAGTTTTTGCACAATAATTTTGCAATCCAATTTCATTTGAAAAAAATTGACACTTTTACAGTTTGGGTGAAGTCTATAATATGAAACATCGATATTTGATTTTTTTTACATAAACTAGAAATCTTATGCTGTTTAATGTTTCTTGTTTACATGAATATCAGATCATTTGGTCGTTCTCAGCAATTTTTTTAAAGTTATAAAAAACATTTTTTGCTTAAAAACAAATTCATATTTCTGAAAAATCTTTGATAAAGGAATATATTAAAAATATGATTTAAAAGTATGTACTCGGAAAGATACTTTCTCTTGATATATTGAAATAGTCAATCGGTCGATAGGTTGCAAAAAGCAGTTAAAATTGATAGGTATATAGCAAATCTATAAGTGGTAGCAAATTTCAACTTTTTGCATATAGTTTTTATGGAATTATTGTCTTATTTTTATTTATATTTTACTGTTAAAATGATCTTAGAGCACAACATTGTTTTTTTTTCATTTTTTAAAACAATTATTTGCCTTAGCATTTTTTCATACCATTAAACAATTGCTGGGGGCGCCTAAATGTTCCACTTTTCATTAAAAAAAAATTAAAAGCTTGAGATATATATGTGAAAAAAAAAGAATGCCCAGGTTCAATATTCTGGACTCTACCCAATTCGCAAAATTGTCCATAAGAGGGTGATTCTACATGACAAAATAATGGTATAGCCTCATATAATTTTTTTTCAAAATGTCATTCGTTTTCGAGTTACAATTACTTGGTATCTGGTGGTAATGAAATGAGAAAAATAAATTTACCACTTAAATTTTTAAGGGCGATTAACGTCTAAACCATTGGATTTAGCGAGTTAAATGAAGAGCACCTATTTTAAAGGCCTTGCATCAATCTTTAGAAAACACACTAAAAACTTGTATAGCTGTCAAAACTAAAATATATTGACAAAAAAACAATTTTCAATGTAGGTAAAGTGCCCTCTAGCGGCACACAATCAATGTGAATTGTTACTAAAATGATGAAGCGCAATCGACTAAGTCTACGTTTCAAACATTAGTGGAATCGGTTTTTCGTAAACAAACAATTTAAAAAAAAAAAAAATTGAACTTTGTCGGCTTGTAACTTGAAAACGATTGACATTTTGAAAAAAAATTATATGAAGCCCTACCACTATTTTGTCATGTAGAATCACCCTTCAGCTCATCATCCAACAACATTCGTTTTTTACAGATAAAGCTCAATTACACTGCTCAAAAAAATTAATGAAACAATTTTTAATAAAGGTGTAAAATACTAGCTTGGTGTTTTTTAACAAAAAGGTTATATAGCTTAAATTAAAGGTCTTGTAAAAATTCATAATTCATGTCAGATAAAATTTATTGTAGCTTTTATAGTTTTTAAGATGTTGAAGTTTTAAATTTAAAAAATAATCGTTAATATCTTAAAAACTATAAGAGATTCAAAAAATTTTATGGAAGAAAAAATACAGCACTCTAAATTGTTTATATAAAAAGTTATATAAATATTTTTGATAGGATAAATAATAAAGGAGATATAAATTTGACACTTTGTTTTTTGTATTTTTTTAATCAAATAAAACATTCTTTGATTTATTGTGCGAAAATGTGTGTCTTTTGAAATATGTAAGCTTGATCTGAATGTAATAACGCCTTAAAAGTTACAAATGGTGTTCCATTAAACTTTTTTAAGCAATATATTATTAGTGTGTCTACGACAAGTTTGTTATGGGGATAAAAATAATTTGTAATAATAATTTTTGTTTACTAGGTATTACAGAAGATGATGATAGTCATGTATTACATGTAAATAAGAGCATTTGTGTATTAAGCCATTGGCCATTTTCAGATGATTTCCAGACATGGTTACATAACCTTTATGTAAGTAGAGTATTTGTAAAGCGGTATAGAGACTTAGCTTTTTATGTGAAATAAAAGAAAATGGAAAAAAATATTTAATGGCAGTATATTTTAAGATATCTGGTAAGATTCACAAAATCATCCATTTTGTCAATTATGTGACCAAATCTCTATTTGTGCTTCTGTAATTAAAAACTGGACTCCATAATAATGTTAATTTTTGGCCATCACTTTTAGCAAATGGTTACAGAAGGTGTTACACCAGTGCCCGTTGAAAGATTTATTATTCAACTCCTAGATGAAGTCCCTTTCCCTTCACCGCGTACTCTATTGCAACTGAATGCTGAAAAGCAGGATATTAGAGTAATTTTTACTCAACCTGAAGATTTGCCACTACCAAGAAATGCGGCTAGCTTTAAGCAATTGCTACTTAACTTGGGATCGGAAAATTGTCTTCAAGTAAGTGTTTAATTAACTGATGCAGTGCTTATGTATTTTTTAGGTTCAGCCAGTAAATACACTTTTGTGAAACATTTTTAAAACTTATTCAAAGAATTCAGTGTGATACCTTTTTTGAATTTTTTTATAGGTGTTGTTGTTAGCCTTAACCGAACAAAAAATCCTCATACATTCGCTTAGACCGGACGTCTTAACTTCGGTAGCGGAAGCAATAAGTTCATTATTATTTCCTTTTAAGTGGCAGTGCCCCTATATACCTTTGTGTCCTTTAGGTAAGTTTATAAATTGATTAATATAGCAGCTAAGTCTTTGTTAGTGACAAACTAGAATAAATACAAAAAATATATTTATATAAAATATGTCCATAAAATATTTGAATAAACTTTCTCAGGTAAAAATAGGACATCTAGTCCTAGTCTCCTAAACGGGGATTCATAAAAATGCTTTTTGTCAAATATTTTTGAAACTGATATATTTATATAATTTTTTGAGTGACAAAGTTTGCAATTTCACAATTTTTTCTCTTTTGAATTTCAACAATTTATTTGGTGCTGGATAACCCATTTTTGCAATAAATTATGTAACTTTTTATACAGAAAGGTTAAGTAGATATTGATATTGGCACTGTGCGCGATAAAAACAACATCTGACGGTTGCGTTAAATCATGCTTGAAAGGGTTATTTATAATTTTTTTTATTTTTCGTATACAATAATATACATATATATATATATATATATATATATATATATATATATATATATATATATATATATATATATATATATATATATATATATATATATATATATATTATATATATATATATATATATATATATATATATATATATATATATATATATATATATATATATATATTATATATATATATATTATTATATATATATATTTATTATATGATATTTATATTCCTGGCGTCATACATTGTAAATCCTATCTTCCGAGCGTCCGCTGGTTCGGAGCGTCCGTATACGGACGCCCGGAAGTTTTCCTTCACTATAGGCCTCAGAAGAGTCCCATCAGGTTATTGCAAAAGTTTGGGCTGGACGCTTTGTGGATAGTAAAATATGTAAATTTCGTATATTTTTGTATATTTTTAGTTCAGTGGACTAGCCAGTAGGCGGCAGAGCGCTAGCACGCCTTATATTCAGAATAATATACTTTTTTACAATTTGTCGATTTCGAAGCGTCCCTTTTGGTCTTAATTTTATGTCGCCGGTACCGAGTATCTGGCAACATTGAAGAAAAAATATTGTGGTAAATACTTTGAAAGTTTAATTTTAGCCTTATAAAAGAATTGTTTGATCTCCCAGCGTCCTTTACAATTTACTGTATATTGTTTTAACATGTAGTTAGTAGAGGATTAAAAAGGTGGTAATTTTTAGGTTTAATATTAAAGAAATTTTACATGGTAATGGCTCATACATAAATGAACTTTATATTTATCTTACTAATAGTGTTACTAAAATGTTTTCCCATTTTTAATTACGTTAACAATTCATAAAGTATTTAAAAAAAAGGTCTAGTTTGTGTAAAATATTCTTTTACTTCTTTAGGAATTAGTAAACGTCAGAGGTTATTTTTATGTTTTGCTCCTTAGATCAGTTTTAAGGAAGGATAAAGCTTTTTTCAGGAGAAAAAGGTCGTCAAGAAAGTCGAATGTACTGTTTTATTTTTTAGTTTTTTTTCCACCGAAATAACTGTTTTTTAGTAATTTGAATGTTCATAATAATGATAAATTTACGGAGAGACCCCAATAGTTATGTTTTTTATACTAAAAAGAAACCACAAGCTTTTAAATTATAGATCGTGATTATCTAAATTCTGTGATATAACCACAGAGCAAGTGCTCTGTGATATAACTATAGAATTTTAAAAATCCAAGCTCACAAAAAGTTTCTTTAAAATATCATTTTTAGAAATTGACTAGCTAGCATCGAGGTATAAAACTGATGCAATTAAACTATTATAGAGGTCAAAGATTGTTTAAGAATGGCATATAAAAAATATAGTAATCTCTGGCTTGAATGGCAGTAAATATTTTAGGTCGTATGCGAAAAATGTTTATATAGCTTTTATCTCAGTTCTTTTTCACACCTTGTTTTCGAGAATTAAATTATTTTTACGTCTGAAGAAAACGCTAAAGTTTTTTTTTGCCAATTCCACACTGGTTTATTTTGTTTTAATTTGGCACTTACAAAGTTTGCTTTCGTTTCTCATCAAACATCCTTAAAACTTTCCTTTAATATCAGAGGATCCTTTAGACTGGATGGCATAATACCAATCCTTTCAAACAAATTTGCTTCTAACTTGCACCTACTTCAACTCTTTTTTGAATTTCTTAAGACACGGATTTAAATATTACAAAAAAAAACAAATAATTATACCGAATTTCAACTGTAAATGGCACACAGTAATTTTTGCGTAGCTTTTAAACATTTTGCTTTTGGGTGCATATCTAAGGTGCAAACCTGGGTTTATAATGTAATCATATATAAAAAATGTATAAAAACTTTGTACATAACGCAAAAAATGTTAGTTTTAATGCCACTTATATTTGAAATAAAAAGTTATACATGCTGCTCAATTTACCCGCCACTGAATATGTTTTTGGTAAATTGGACATCGCTATAATTTAAAAATATTAAATTAAAAAAAAATGCGATTTTCATTTTTCCACTTGGATTTTTCCGTTTGGGGTCACTAAAAAAAAAGCTCATGGGGATCCTTTACCACCACTTAGAAAATTAAATAGAAAAGGCAGTTGGTAGCATCTTAGAAGTATTTCTAAAAATCCTGCGTACAGAAAACGGTAGTTGTATCCAATTCTGTCAAAAACAGGACATTTATAAAGCAGTTAATTAAATAATTTTTTGTATTTTTTTTTACAAATTGTTTAATAAAATGAATAATTCTGTTTTATGTAAAAACGATTTTACCCTGTTAATATAAAATTATTCTTGTTTATTAAAAAAAATCTTAATTTTTTTTAATTTTATTTTTTTAACCATAAACCAAAATGCAGTATGTTGAGCATTTTGGTTTATGGCATTCTGTAGGCAAAAAATTATTGTTTTTGCTAATGTTTACGTACATTACGTACCACTTTTTGAAATATTGGAAAATATTTACATCAAAAAATACGGTACTCTAAATAAGTGTAAAATGCCGATTAAGTAACGCAGGGCACAGTTAATAATTGGATGGTTGTCCTTTAGTTAACATGTGTAAGACGCAATATCTACATGTCTGTCATAAAGAAAAAAAAACGTAAAAAAAGTTTTTTTATTATTTTTTTAAAAACAAGTAAATTGACCGCTTTTAATAAGTTACTAGTGCAAGTTGTTAAAAAAATCATCGATAGCGACCGATAACCGACATATTGAAATTAGCTACAACGCTTAATATGCCTTCATTTTTAAAACAAATAGGATTTTGTAATATGTCGTCCAAAAGTAAATTTTAATTTTTATCTGACTGCCTTTAAAAATATACGTGATTTTATGTAAAACTTATGACTTAGGTTCACTTTCGACTAAACCGGTTGTATTTGACATTCGGTTAATGATGACTTCCCTATTTATACCTTAAATGTGCATCTTAAAATCCTAAAATTTTGTCTATAATAGCAAAAGTGTTAAACTGTCTAGCATACTTCCATTGTCACCCTGTATTAGGACGCCCGCAAATTTAAAAATCACATAGGCACACTAGATATTCAGAAATCATCAAATTAAGATTTCGCCAAATACAGAAGACTTCGGCGTTCAAAATAAAAAAAGCATTTTTTTAAAAGAAGGAATACAATAACGCTTAGAATAATATTTTTTTAAGAAAATCATAAATAACAAAAGTCTATAAACATAAGCATTGTTTAAGTTAAACAATTTTAATATCTTATTTTATGTTATTATAATAAAAAACTTAAGGTTTCCTTTTGGACCTACCAACTTACGATGTATCAAAACAAAAAGCACTTCTAAAGAGCATAAAATAACAATTTAACTTTTTGTAAAACTGATTCGAATACTGCAACATTATTTAACGTTACTAAATCTGTTCTTAATCGAACCACATTAAAAAAAATTGGCATCACCGCTGGACGCTTGGATATAATGAATATGTAAAAAGAACATTCATAAAAGACGCCGCCAGGGTAGTATAATGTACGGACGCCGTGTGATCTTAAAGTGTACAATATACGGCATGGACGCTTAGAAGATGCTTCATAAAAGGACGCTTCGATGGTATGAAAATAAAATATATATATATATATATATATATATATATATATATATATATATATATATATATATATATATATATATATATATATATATATATATATATATATATATATATATATATATATATATCTGGTCAGCATAAAGAAATTTCTGTTTAAATCTCCTAGGTGAAAATCGGCAAAATTTTAGGAATGTTTATGCAATTTTGAGGTTATGTCAGTGGGGCGTCATAACTCAAAAACTAGCGGGCTCCGACAAAAATCTACAATTGGCCCGATAAGTAAAAAATCACCTAACAAACTTACAAGTCTAGGGCTTTTCCATGTACACAACAACTATTATGCATTATTTTTATCTAATTGTTTACATTTAAATCAAGCATGATTTAACGAAAATTTGACCACAGCGAGCGCTGCAATCGATTCAGCTGTCCCAACCATACACTTCGCTCCTGTCAATAAAGCTAAAAAGATGTGTGCTACTTTAGAAACCATATGGTATAGGACTAGACAATAATTTGTGTTTTATTTTAAGAATAAAACAATTCTAACTGATTATTAAAACAATTTGTAACACACTGTAATAAGAATTTTAAGGTCTAAAAATAAATAAAAAGGTGATTTATGTCATTATCAACTGTTTTTATTACACTGACTATGTTTAAGGAAACTTGTTGACATGTCCGGGTCCTGGGCTTTAAAATCCTGGGTTTCACGCGTCTTGTCCTGGTTGCCAAATTTTAGAGATGACAACCCTAAATAAAAATTTTGAGATTTTATGAAGAAAAATATGTGATATTACAACATTATCCACTTTAAAGGGATTCTCCTTTTAGGAAGTTGTACACCTTCTTAAAAGCATTTTTTGTGTTCCTATTTTCATATGTATAAACGCCCTTAAAATATTATACGCCAATTTCGGAACACCCCTTATATACATTAGAGAAAAATTAGGTGGACAAAGAAAATTGATAACATTTAATTTTTAGTAGCTATTTTATTGATGTATCGATTATAATAAAATAATACGACAAACTGATATACCTATGAATAGATCTTCATATAAGTAAAGTTTATTAAAATGGTTTTAAAAAATGTATATTTAAATTTTAGGTTTAGTTGAAGTACTGCACGCTCCCTTACCATTCTTAATAGGGGTCGATTCTCGATTTTTTGATTTATACGATCCGCCACCAGATGTTAGTTGTATAGACTTAGATACAAATATAATAACGGTAAGATCTGCATAAAACCTATAATAAAATCCTTGTTTGGCCAAAATTTCTATTCTTTAATATCCTCAACTCAATTTTAAGGTCGCCGAAACTCAAAGACAAAACTTGAATACTAAACTGCTGCCTAAAAGAGCAGCAAAGTTCCTTAAAGCATCATTAGAGTATTTATATTATCAACATAGGAATACTCCTGCAACTGCTACAGAGGTTTCAAATCCGGACAATATAGAGGCAGAGTTTCAGAGGAGAAAAAAAGAGGTAAGTATCAGCTTTTGTAATAAAAAATTGTTGAGTACTGTGTATACTAAGAATGTGCAGTGCAAGTCTCTAACTTAGCATACATTTAATAAATCAAAATCAATTGGTTTTTGGGAAAAATGTCGATTAGCATTTTTAGTCAAGCTCTTTTCATGGTAACATTTATATCGTATGTCTCAAATTTAAGATATGACGTTATTGATGATTTTTTTAAAGTGTGTACAAATAATGGAAAAGTATGTAAGTGCAAAATTTTTAGTGAAAGGGGTTGTATAAGCTAAGCATAATGGAACGAAAAAGGTTGTAAGTGCAAGAAAAAATCCTACTAGTTTTAAGAGCAGTTTGGAGGTAGCAGCACTGTGCAGCATTTTTAATGCACATATCAAGTTATAGATAACAGCCCAATTTTAAAGTGTTTTCCGTGTCGTTTGCAAGATGTTAAATAAAAAAACCAATATTATGTATAGTGACGGAAATAAAATTTCGTACACTTAGATTAACATTTTATGTCAATTTTGAATATTTTGGTAAACTTGGCTTTTTACCTTTTTCTCACCTTAACTAATATTCAATAAAATACATGACTCCAAAATAAATATATAGTTTATTTTATTCAAATATTAAAGAAAAAACACTGGCCTAATATTTCAATGCGGCACCATTTTTTTCCACTAATAAGTTTAAACGTGTGGGCATTGATGCAATCAGCATTTGTGCATGGTGAACATTGTAATTATTCCAGGTTTCTTCAATTTTATTCCACAAATCATCACTGTTTTGTGGATGGAAATCATTGTTCTTGTTAATTTCCTTTACGATATATCCCCAAACGTTTTCGATTGGATTGGTATCAGGGCTTCTTGAGGGCTAAGGTAACAATGAAATGTTATTTTCCAGTAGCCAGTCCGAAACTCTCCTTGCTGTATGGACGGGGCAGTTGTCATGCTGGTATATAAAATTTTCTTGTTCACATATATTGTTTACCGATGGCAAAATAATATTTTGGAGTATGTATATATAAGCTTGACTATTAAATCTTTCTTGAATACGGTGACATATGCCTAGCCCTCTGAAAGACATATACCCCCATACATTAACAGAAAATATTCCACTTGTTTTAACATGTTGGGTATATCTTTCTTCGTACCGTGTATTTTGCGGCCTATACACTTTAATCTGCCCGCTGTAATAAGATTCAAAAATCTTCTCATCGGTAAATACTACCCTTTCCCAAAAATCCATACCTTGCGGTAAATATTCCAGTGCAAACCCCATTCTTTGCTCTTTATTCATATCGGTCAAAAATGGCTTTTTAGCAGCTACACTGCTTCTCAATTCCGAAGTTTTCCTAATACGATTTCTTGCCGTTCTTACTGTCCCAGGAAAATTTGTTTGGTTGTGTGCTTCTACAGCTGTCTGAAATGGATTGTTTCGCAAAAAATCTATCAGATCATTATCTTGATTTTCGTTTGGAATTTTTCTTCTACCACTTCCAGCCCTCCTGTCCAATGATCCTGTATTTTCCCATTTAGTTCTGAGGCTTTGAATAGTGCTTCTTGGTTTCCCAACTTGCTGAGCTATTCTTCCCAGAGAAACACCTTCTTCGAATAGAGTAATTACTCTCGCCTTCTCTAGTTCATTCATTTTCCAAAATTAAAAAAGTAAAATAATATAATTTTGAAATGTGTGACAGATAACAATTTGTCAAGTAAGGTATATTTCCAGGTGATCCAGGTACGCAAAAGCCAACATCACACTGGGAAAAATTAGGTGTACGAGATTTTAATTCCGTCACTGTACCATTAAAAATGGAGAAAAAACTTTTAGCAAAATGTATGTTTTAGGGGTTTTGGGGGTAAAAAAGGGTAATTTAGCCCTTCTTAACCCTCAAATGTAATTTATATTATTATATTTGAATTTAGTGGCCCAAAAAACCGATATGTACCTATAAAAGTGGGGAAAAAACTTTTTTTAGCGAAATGTATGTTTTAGGGGTGCAGGTGGTAAAACAGGGTGAATTCAGCCATTTTAAGCCTTCAAATGCAATTTCTAATATCATATTCGAATTCAGTGGCCTAAAAACCTAGAAAATAATCGTTTTTTTTTATTTTATGCTTGGGGGTAAAAAGGGTGAAAAATGGGTTTAAAAAAACCTATTTCTTTCCGACACTTGTAGTTGATCTGTTTCTAAAGAGAATGCAAAAGGTTTCATCTCGATTCATGACCTTCCAAAATTATTGAACGGTAAATTAGAGATTTACCCGGAATAATATATTTTTCTCCTCCGTTGGCTCGCTTCCCCACTACCGCTACTCAATCTATTTACATTAATTAATTTATTGTAACTCATATCATGTAATAATTATATTATTCACTAACTTGAAAATAATGTAACATCGGTGAAATAATGCTTTATAAACTACAAAAAAAAAACATAAATAATAAGGCTCGTTCCTTCAATTTGCGAAATTATTTACTTCCAAGTTTGCGCCCTTATTACTTACTGTACTCTGCTTCGCTCGCCGTTTTTTGCGTTTTGCACGACTTTCAGAGTCTTTTCACCGATTTCCCACCCCCTGAGCGAAAAATTCAAAATATGAAGAGAAAGATTTTGATCTCTAGATTCATATGCCGTTTTCAGAATTAAAATATATTGATCCGCCTTATAACGGTGAGCCTCGCAAAAAAACCCTTAAATTTTAGACGAGCCCTAAATCGAGAACTATAAATCCAACAGAAACCATCTTTCGCGTAGTTTAACTACACATTATTACCTATCATTTCCCGTAAAATTACTCCTTAATCTTTATGCCGAACGAAGATATAATTTTTTTTAAAAGGGTTATTTTTGGAGTTTTTCCGACATTTCTCGGCAGGAAATGCATGCGAAGAAAGTACTTTAAAAAACCATTTTGTAGGTTTTTTAACATAGAATATGCTTAAAGTAATCTATATTCAATTGTTAAATATCTCACATGTACTGATTTCTTGAAATTAATATTGTTATTGTGCCAATGACCATAGCAGTCGAGGCACGTTAAATCTAAATTAAAAAAAAAAAAATTCTCTAAAAAAGTTCCATTGACACCATCGCGATATCTCTAATAGTTTTTGAGTTATATGCAAAAAACTAAAAAATTACCTTTTGTTTACAGTTATTATTGTTTAAACAATTACTGTAAACAAATTCGCCGCAGTTTTCATCTATTTACCATGTTTTAAAAGGTGGCACAGGTTGGACTCGGCTAAATTAAGGTGTGCGAAAAAATTTGTATTGATTGGCCTATATATAAATGTCAAAATTTGGTAACTGTCAGCCTGTTACGATCGTTTAGGATGCCAATATCAAAAAATTCCATAGGCCCTTTTTTGTTCGCAGTGACATATTATGTTATTGAGTGTGTCTTTTGAATATACAGGGTGTGTCATAAAAGAATTAATTTTTTTTTGGAATTCCGCAATTTGGACATGTTAAATCGATTCATGAGGGTCTATTATTACAAATTTAATTTTAATTTCTATTTCATTCTTTATTTAAGTTAATCTTGATAACCTCGGCAGACTTTCCACCGAAACGTGGATAAATATTTGAACTTTTTGGGTATTTTTGGGAGTTTTTTTCTTTTTTCTGTTTCAGGCGATCTGTAGGTAGGAAGGTAGGTTTAAAGTGAGTGGATTTTTTACGCCCTCCACTGCGACCGCTGGGTCTATTGTGGCTCACACCTTTTTATATTCCCCCCAATAGAATCAGACTTCTAATGAATCCGATACCAGATTGGGAGAGAGTTCTTGCATCTCCTCTTACTCGTGTCGCTACCGGACACGAGCACAATGTGTTCGGGTGTCCCTGTCTCCTGGAGGGTATGACGAGCAGACGCTTAGATCCGTCATGCCCTCCTCTCCCGGTATAGTGACGTGGGTAGCTACAAGGTCCTTGTTACAGGAACCAGATGTTCTTTCTGAGGCCGCATCTCCGGCCTTACCCTATGAAAACGGTCCTATTCGCTTTCTGTTTAAAGCCAGGGAACTCTTGTCTCTATAAAGGCGGTTCTGTCCGCCTTCTGTTTGGATTCAGGGATCCCTTCCTAAGCACCTGTTTGTTCGGGATGGATTAGCCCTTCCCCATGAAACATTCGCCGGTGACTTCAGGGGCACCTTTTGAAACGGATTCACCTGTTTCGGTCGGCGCACCTTTGTTTGCTTGTGACCTTGAGTGGCACCTCTTGAAACGGATTTATCCGTTTTGGTCAGCGCATCTTTGTCACTTTTTTCCTATGAAGGCGGTTCTGTCCGCTTTCTGTTTGGAGCTAGGGCAGTAATAGTCCACCACGGCAAAGCCCCGCATTACCGCAGTAAGGCTAGATACTCTGAGAGGTTGCCCTGTATCTCAGAGGCACCGTTGGAGACACCTGTCAAAGGCACAGGATGGCATTCACTCATCTGCACGGTGTGCTAACACCTTGAGTTAAGCCTTGTGTTCATCTTAGCTTCGGATCCCGTTCCATACGCTAGCCAAAAGAGTTGCCGATAACCAGTAACTCTAGCGTATGTTCCAAAAGATCCTACTGGGCCCAACCACGACAATGTGAACACAGCGGTTGGGAGGCGATCTGTAAGTTTATTACGTTATTATTATTAAGTTAAGAGGTCAATAGGGCTGAGCACACTCACCCCTGAGCACCCGGAACCAGGACCGAAACGGTCCCATGGTATAAAAACTGGCGAGTTAACCCAACAAAGACTTATTAAGCCATATCTCAATTTGGCGATATAATGTATAAATATTTTTTTAATACAAAAGAACGCGACTTAAAATACTAATCGACGGGATCGCGCATTTTTTCAAAAAGAAGTTTGTTCTTGATTTATTAAATTTATTCCAAGTAGGAGACTCGCACTGTATAGTATTGAGAGTCTCAAATTTAGTTGAAACTAATTAAATCTTATCTCCTATTTTTTCTGGTTATTAATTTATCTAATTTTAACGTATTTTTTCAGCAAGCCGAAGAACTGGAAATACAAGAAGCCTTCTTAAAATTCATGGTTCATATTCTAAAAGGTTATAGATCTTATCTTTTGCCTATAACTAAGGCGCCGACAGTTGGAACAACAGATCCGCAAGCATTATTTCAGTTGGCAGACTTTTTGAAAAGTCGAGATAAAAGTAATGCAAAGTTTTTTAACTTATTGATGAAGACTCAGATGTTTATCAGGTTAGTAAAAAGTCAGGTCAATATAATAAGTTGTGTACAGGAAGTTTCATATTTTATCCTTTATACACTTCTCCAATAAATTAACGCACCTCCAAAAAGTAACCAAAAGTTTAAAGTTAATTTTTGTCGAAACCACTTATCCGATTTGGACTACTTTTTTTTAATAACAAGTTGTCTCTTTTAGAAAGTTAGTATACTACTCTATTGGCATAGAAACTTATTTTTTACAAATACTGGGTGTAACAATTATAACGGGTTTTTTCCATAAAATTTATAACACCCTGTGGAGTTTAGCAGTTACAGTATCAAGTTATAATTCAAAGAAAACTCTAGCCTTATCTTTTTATAAAATTTTGTTTTTCGATTTACTGTTTTATCTTAGCTACTACAAGAGAAACACAATTTTATAGCAGAACATGTTTTTATGGAGAAATAAATTTAACAAAAAAAAAAGAAACAAAAGCAAATATAAATGGTAAACGAAAGTCTCAGTAGCGAGTATTTCTGCCTCTGGCACGAATAACTTCTTGGCAGCGCCAGCCCATATTTAAAATAAAGGACCATATATCATTTTGGTCCATTTCTTCTCATATTTGAATCAGTCTCCGCCCAACGTCTTCCAAGTGTTTATATATATATATATATATATATATATATATATATATATATATATATATATATATATATATATATATATATATATATATATATATATATATATATATATATATATATATATATATATATTTGGTCCATTTCTTCCCATATTTGAATCAGTCTCCGCCCAACGTCTTCCAACGTGTTTAACTGATTAGGTTCCTCTTGTAGTCTTCTTCCAACAGTAGCCCCAAGGTTCTCTATGGGATTTAAATCCGGGCTTCGAGCTGGCCATGCCATGATATTGATTCCGACTTCTGCGAGATAATTGGTTACTACTCGAGCAACGTGAGGCCTGGCATTA
The DNA here is from genome assembly GCA_019359885.1 of Listronotus oregonensis. Taxonomy (NCBI): domain Eukaryota; kingdom Metazoa; phylum Arthropoda; class Insecta; order Coleoptera; family Curculionidae; genus Listronotus; species Listronotus oregonensis. Next base: position 22,028 of record JAHBCN010000591.1, read on the forward strand.
TCGGGCATCAACAAAAATCCTTGCCCTATATATGGCGCAAATGGCACTACATGTTGATCTAAAACCTCCAATATATACCTTTTAGCTGTAAGGCTTCCATTATTTATGACCACAAGTTCCATGCGACCAGTCAAGAAATACCTCCCCAGACCATCACAGATCCTCCTCCAAATAATATGTATTTAAAAAATTACACTGAGCACACCGTTCGTTAGGGCGTCAATATACACGCATACGCCTGTCATTATTGTACAAAAAAAAAACGGGATTCATCAGTAAATAATACCTGCTGCCATTCCGCATCTAACCAGTTATAGTGTTCCCTGGTAAAATTTAGCCTCGCTCTCCGATGATCTCTAGTTAAAGCGGGACCTCGAGCAGCAATTCTAGGTCTTAAATTATGTTCCCTTAGTCGACTACAAATAGTTTCTTCACAAACTTGTAAGCCACTGGCATCTCGTAACTGACTTTGAAGGGTACGGGCTGTTACAAAACGTTGTCTTATGGCTGAAAGTCTAAAAAATCGCTTATGAATCGGGGTCGTTATTCGCCTCCTTCCTTGTCCCGGTCTGCGAGCATGACTTCCAGTCTCTCTGTATCTTTCGATGACTCGTAAAATGGTTGTATGACATACATACATTAAATCGTACGCCAATCTTCAGTAATTCCAACCTTCCTCAAACAGAACTAATGCTTGAGCACATTCTTCGCGAGTAAGATTTCGTATTTCACGTTACATACTAGCAAAATTAAAGATTTCACAAAAAAACGTTAAGAAACACAGGAAACACACTTTTATCAACTACTTTTAGACAGCTTCAGTTACCTGATGACAATTACCGTTTATTTCTGTTTTTCCATAGCCTGCTACTTACTCTAGTGCTTTTAATGAAAATTTAAGTCAATAAAAACATGTGATGCTATAAAATAGTGTTTCTCATGCAGTAGCTAAGATAAAAGAGTAAATCGAAAAACGAAACGTTTTAAAATGATAAGGCTAAAGTTTGCTTTGAATTATAACTTGATACTGTAACTGCTAAACTCCACAGGGTGTTATAAATTTTATGGAAAAAACACGTTATAATTTTTACACCCAGTATTTATAAAAAAATAAGTTTTTATGCGAATAGAGTAGTATACTAACTTTCTGAAAGAGACAACTTGTCAATAAAAAAATCGTCCAAATCGGATAAGTGGTTTCGACAAAAGTTAACTTTAAACTTCCGCTACGTTTTGGTGGTGCGTTAATTTATTGGAGAAGTGTATTAGGAACTCCGAAACTAAAAAAATATAGAGTGAAGTAACTTGTGTTTAAAGATATACAAGCGAGTGTTCAACAATGTTCTATATGCACAGGTTGACACTTCTGATCTTATAAATAATATTTTTTGTGTTTTCGTTTATATTGTATGGTTTTGTTTTTGTTACTTGAGATCTAATATAGTACAGTGCATTTAGACATAAACCTAGACATCAAAAAAAATTCCTCCCAACGCCAAATTGTTCTATTCACTGGGAAGTGGGTGAAATGGTAGTTTTTCGCAAATATTTCAAAAACTACGCGGTTTAGCGAAAAAAATTTTTAACACAAAGATAATCAACGTTAAATTACATACAAAAAAGACTCTATACTTAATCACGATAAAGTGAACGGTTTAGGAGATATAGAGGGTTAAAACGGGCATTTTTGCATGTTTTCTAGATTTGTTGGGAAAAACATGTCGCGTTGTTCTCGTAGAGCAGCGGGACGTGACGTAACATGTGGACTCAGGCATAACCCGATCTTCTTCCGTCCTCATTCAAGCGGATTCTTCTTATTGCGCCTGATTTACCTGGTGGTAAACTCTAAATGAATGCTTCTGAAAGTTAGTGAAGTGGGGGGAAGCGAAGGCAATTTAAACAACGAATGTACAGGTTGTTTTTTCAATTGCCTGCAAGTAACACTAGTAGCGAAGAGAATCTATATATTTAGTGTTTTTTACTCCAAACATGACATGAAAGAAATGCTTTCCAGTATCAGCAACTGCATTTGGGTTAACTTTGGAGTCGTTGAAGACAAAAAGCTTTATGCGAAAATCCTTTTTAGCTGGAACTTTTCTAAATGGTGCAATTTTACCCTTGTTGTAGATAGCTGAGACAGTGTCACATCCTGTAAAAGTGTATACCGCGAAGAGCATATCCTTCATCTCCCCAGTGCCTCGCTGGATGTCAGAAATGGAGTACAGTTTTCCCTGTTGATTGCCTTTCTATGGTTTTTTCATTTTTAATGTTTTATTGGGGCGCGCGTGACCTGTCAACAAGACTTGTCGGCTTCATTAATCGCTGTAAGACCTATCATTAAGTCAGCTTCACCCGGTGCGTAATGTACTATGAAACCAGCTTTTTGCAAGTGCACTGTGAGGAAGAAATTATTTCCATTTCATTCTTAGCATTAGCTAGAAATTTACTTTGACTGAGATTCACGTGAATTAAGTCTTCTACTTTCACTTCAACGTGAGTAGTTGTCCGTGATCTGTGCAAGTGTTCCTCATATTTTGTGTTTCCTTTATTATGTTTTTCAAAACACCGGTATATTGCGGCAATATCCCAAAATGACTTAATATATAACTGGTGGCCTCCTTCAATGTTATAGGGCACTTCCTTGAAATCTCTGAACAGGAAAAAGTGTATTCCATTTCTGACATCCAGCGAGACATTGGGGAGATAAAAGATGTTCTCTTTGCAGTATACGCATTAACATGATGTGACACTGTCTTAGCTATCTACAAAATGGGTAAAATTGCACCTTTTAGAAAACTTAAGGTTAACAAGGCTTTCGCAGGAAACTTCTGGTCTTCAAAAACCCCAAAGCTGACACGAATTTATTTGCTAATGCTGGGAAGCATTTCCTTCTTGCCATGTTTGGAGCAAAGGACACTAAATATCTACATTCTCTTCGCTACTAGTGTTACTTGCAGGTAATTGGCAAAAGAGCCTGTACATTCGTTGTTTAAGTTGCCTACATTTCCCCCACTATTGCAGCTTTTAGCCGGATTCATTCAGAGCTCACCAGCAAGTGCAGTAGAGATAAACAAAGATCGGGGTATTTCTGAGATCACATGCTTCATTACGTTCCGCTGCTCTACGAAAACTACCTGTCCCTCATCGTGTTCGCATGCAAAGACGAATGCGTACATAACTATGAATGCAGGAAGAGTGGTTTTGAAAGACAAATTTAAATTTTTAAATACTAGCCGTTCTATTTCACTTGACATATAATCATTAGGATAAATTTGGCAACATTTGACGTCACACCGTTATTTAAGATTGTCGTGTTTCTCTTCATCTGTAGCAAATGTCTTTGTGGTTCACTTCTTTATGTGCCTCTTTTATCCTTATAACGTAATAGCCAAATTGTACTGCCTGTACTCGATAGAATGATCTACGAAGAGAACACCAGGTTTGTATTCTAAGATGTCACTGATTCCTTTTTTTTTTATTGAAAATAATCCGTACTTTAAAGTTTTAAAATACTTTTAGTAAACCCACGTAAACAAACCTTTTAGATTTATAGAAGAACGAAGTTTCGTAGTGGATGGTGATCAAGGTTTAACATTTTTTGATGATTGTATTGAGAGACTTAGTAGCGATGAGCATGACCCCAAGCTTATAGAACTCGAATCTGTACATAAAAACTGACTTGAACTGTCTTTGTTATTTTTACCTGAACTCTATTAATCCTACCAATAAATAAATAAATAGCAAATATATTACATTTTAAAATATATTATTTTTTAATAATATTTATATATATAATAATAATATATATATATATATATATATATACTATATATATATATATATATATATATATATATATATATATATATATATATATATATATATATATATATATATATATATATATATATATATATATATATAACAATTTCGTATTCCCCTGTACCGATACATTCTTTTAGTTTTCTTTTAGAGTTTTTTTTTATCTCTAAAACATAATTTTAGATTCTGCAGATAGAAAGTATTGGTGGTCAACAGTCGTCACATTTTAAAAATTAGAAAGTTTAAAATGGTATACTTTCTGATCGCTGGCTTAATCCGGCTCGAAGGACCAAAAATTGCGAAATATGCTTGTAACTCGACTGATTTTGTTTTTTAATACGTTTCTACTTAGTTTAGTTTATGTGATTTTTTTTTTAAATATTTGAACAATAACAATATTTTTTTATATAAAGAATAACATGTTTTTTGGGTGTTTCTGTTTATTTTATTAATTTTTAGGTGATTCATATACATATTCTCAGTTTATCTTGAATCCGCTGTTACTACTAAACGGCAAAAGGAAAAATCATTTGCCTTCCTTGTACCAATCTGGTGTACCTGGTTCACCGATGGCAAAAAGGACGAAACATGAAATAAAAAGTGCTCAAAAATTGGCAAGGTAACATTTGCTAAATCAGACATTAGGACAGTGGCGACTCTGTTAATTTGCATTACAGGGCGAATTTAACTCATGATTCCGCCTGACTGTACATTTTTATGTCAGAATTTATGACGTCAGATGCAAGATAGTAACGACCAAGTCACATATCTTCTTGACCACGTTCTAGAGGATGGTCAAGCTGATAAACTGTTAGAAGTTTTAAAAAAAACAATTTTTTATTTATTTACTTAATTCCCAACCAACTATACAGTTTATTACAGGGAATATAACATTTAAAAAATTAACAATAAATCCCTTTAACAAGAACTCATTAATAAGACAGTCAGTTATTTTTTAAAATTCTTATTGGTAGATTATTATACATTTTTATTCCATTATGTAGTATTGATCTCATTTCAAAATTACTTTTAATTTGAATTGTTTCTGATAAATCTGTTTGTCTAGTATTTTGCCCATGTAAGTTACTAATATTTTTAAGTATGATATTTGAATTTTTCTCTTTTAATTTCAGGGAATGAATAAATATACATGGTTTTAATTTGTATATATGATTAATATCCAAATAATTATTTGGTTTGTACAAATTAATTGTTGGTTCAAGATATGGTAATTTATGAATACATTTATTAATTTTATTTTGAAGTCTTTTTCAAGATATTAATAATTTTAAGTTTGCTGAACCTCATATTAAAATTAAATATTGCAATTTTGAGTGTACTAAACTATAATAAATACTTTTTAGCAATTTTAAGGGTATATAATTCCGAATCTTGAACAAAATTCCTATTAAAGGTGATAGATAATTTCGAAGATATTCAATATGTTCTCTATTACTTACATTTTCATCAATATACAGGGTGATTCATAAGGAAATGTCAATACTTCAAGTACGTAGTCAGGGTTCAAAAATAAACATAAAAGCCTATACAAATATGTGTCCGCAAGTCCTTCGTTTTCGAAATACAGGGTGTTAAAATTTTTATTTAATTTTTCTATTTTTTTAATAAAATCTATGATAATGTAAATATTTGGGTAAAAATTGGTATCCGGGGTTTTTGGTATGACGCATTCGAATTTAATCTTATTACGGCTCTTACTTGTAGGGGGAGCCACCTGCACGTCTTTTTACTATTTTGAACAATCACAACTTTTTGGTACGGCCCTGTATTACATTTTTAAGTAAATTAAATAATTGCTTTGTCTTCTTCGAAAGTATACTTATAATTGAATAAGCAACGTTTTGGTATTGATTTAAAAAATACGACGCATCCGATTTTATTGTAGCAAAATTAAGAAAAAAATACAACAAATTGTATAATTAAATAATATGTATTTTAATTTTCAATAAAATTATTGTTCTAAAGTTATGTTTGGCAAAACATAAGCTAGGTTTTATAATGTTTAAAAATTCCACCATTTACTTCTAAGCACATGTCAGCTCTGTGGTGAACACCCGTATCTCGGAAACTATGGCCTGCCTTGCCGACCCATATTTGTATAGACTTTTATGTTTATTTTTGGACCCTGACTACGTACCTGAAGTATTGACATTTCGTCATGAATAACCCTGTATAATCCTAAAAATTTTATAGTAGTAGAATAATTTATTTTTAAATGATATATAAGGCATTTTATCTCTTATTTGTTGTTTGCTGATTATCATGTAGGACGATTTATTTAAATTTAAAATGCGTTTATTAAATTGTAACCAAACAGGTACAATTTTTAAATCATATTTAATATTGTCTTGAATTTCACTGTTACTATTAGCAAAATATACGATGGTTGTATCATCTGCAAACAATTTTATAGTACCCTTTAATTTTCACAGAGGCATGTAATTTATACAGGGTGATTCACGGTCGATGGTAGGTTAGACGTTTATGGAAAACGGGACGCAGAATTTTTCTGAAAATTTAGCATCTTACATTTTCTTACCTGTTCTATCGATCTAAAATATTTTCAGCATTGCGACGTTGCCGCTTCTATCAAAAAGTCTTAGAAACTTTATTTTTTTAAATGGAACACCCCCTATATTAACAAGTTTTTATATTCGCCCTTTTATTATAATACTTTTTTGTTAATATTGCCCTATACCTATCTTTATCGGTTTTCGAGATAAAAAATAATTTGTATTAAATATGGTTCAAAACATGGCCCTAATTAAACTTAAGTAAATTAGTGCTTTCAATTCATGAAAAGTTGATGTTTTGGTGGTAGTTTAGACAGACACGATGTATTTAATTTACACCGAGAAATCGACTCCATATCATACAGGGCGTGCTAAAATTACTATTATTTCCGTTATTCTTAAAAGGGGTCAAAAGATCAGAGGAGATTTTTTTAAACACCGTTAATAACCGTTTATAAGTTACTTATAAAAGTCACCAAACTGTCATAAGCTTGATATTTTCATGGTTACTGAAAATTAAATTCTTTAAAAAATAATTTTTCACAAAAAAGCGGCTTTATTAAGAAAACTTGATGATTTAGGTATAGGGACATGATATGTCATCTTAAAGCGTTCTTCTTTATCTTTTATTTTATTGAGTAATATACAGGGGTTTCATTTGAAAAAATGATCTTTTGACCCCTTTTAAGAATAACGGAAATAATAGTAATTTTAGCACGCCCTGTATGATATGGAGTCGATTTCTCGGTGTAAATTAAATACATCGTGTCTGTCTAAACTACCACCAAAACATCAACTTTTCATGAATTGAAAGCACTAATTTACTTAAGTTTAATTAGGGCCATGTTTTGAACCATATTTAACACAAATTATTTTTTTTCTCGAAAACCGATAGAGATAGGTATAGGGCCATATTGACAATAAAGTATTATAATAAAAGGGCGAATATAAAAACTTGTTAATATAGGGGATGTTCCATTTAAAAAAAATAAGTTTCTAGGACATTTTGATAGAAGCGGCAACGTCGCAATGCTGAAAATATTTTAGATCGATAGAACAGGTAAGAAAATGTAAGATGCTAAATTTTCAGAAAAATTCTGCGTCCCGTTTTCCATAAACGTCTAACCTACCATCGACCGTGAATCACCCTGTATATATTACAGATAGTACTGGTATTCCACAATAAATTTATTTTAAGGAACTAATGTTTTTTTTCAATTTTAACATATTACTTTCTTTGTTTTAAATAACTAGTAAACACACAATTAATTTTTCCTCGTATTCCCATATTAAATAATTTTTGAAGCTATATATTATGGTTTACCTTATCAAAAGGATAACAGCACATTTTTTATTCTGATCTATATTTAATTGAATATCTGTGTCAAGATCTATTGCTGCTTCTTCTGTATCACTAAATTTACAAAAAGCATATTGATTTTTGGAAAGTAGTTCCTGATTTTCTAAAAAGTTTACTAATTTTGTATTCATATTTTTTTCCAAAATTTTTAAAAATACTGATAAAATAGAAATAGGTTTATAATTATTTGGGTTACTAGATTCACCACTTTTAAATATAGGTGATACTTTTGCTAATTTCATTTGTTCTGGAAAAACAGGTGTTTTAAAAGATAATTCTACCAAATTATCAATTACTAGATGAAAAGCCTGTTTCCGCCAGGCGAGAGACAATATTAAGTAGCTTCTGTCTCCGTAAGACGCCTTCCGTACGGCTAACGGTAAAAAAAAACACTTTTGCTCCTATTTTTGTCCCGGGGGCGAAATTCAAAAAACGGGTTAGGTTCTAGCCACTGCTAAAGACTACCACTGTGCCAAATTTCATGATTTTAGCTCAAGCCATAACTTCAGAATCACGTGGACAGACAAATAAATATATATACCTACCTACATATAAATATATCCACATTAGCAAATTATATATATAGATTTCTTTAATGTCTTTTTCACTGGTAATTTCATTCTTTAAAAAAAAAAAGCCATGAATTTTGTTTTCATTCCGCATTATTTTTTAAGTGTGTTTTATTTTTTATAAGTTCTGGTATAGGGGTGTAAAAGTTTTATAAAATTCTTTTTTTTTTGTGGGATTTTGATATGAAGGCTGTAAAAGTTTTCATCATTTAGAAAAATTATCCATTTTAGGATTAGATAAATATTCTGTTAGAAATGGTAAAAAGTTAGTATGTATGCTAAAATGAAAAATCGAATCCTTCATTGCCAAATAAGGTATACACAACAATTACTTAAGACATTGCTTGTGCATATAAATTACCTCGTATAAAAGATCTATAACCCAGTTTTGACCACCAAACTCTGTTCAAATCAAAAAATTAAGGATAACATTGTTTTACGTAGCACTCCGAATACGACACGACCTAGTCAAGAACATAGTCACTGAGTTAAATTCGCCTGTAATCCTCATAGAAAATTTTGGGACCATATTTGACAGTCTATTTATTTACATAATTTTTTAAATATAAAATTCAGTAATTTATGTATTATTGAAATCCTATTATCATAAATGATTTTTGAAAATTTTTAATTTAGAAATGTAAATACTATTCTGCATTCATATATCCAGTTAAATTTGGCTTTTCCCTGTTTATCAACGTTTGTTTTCCATTTTGTTTACCGTACCCTAGTTTTTTTTATTTTACCTTTTTATTGATATATTTTAATATTTGTTGCTGGTTTCGAATTTTATTATTTTTATAAGTTTATTTATTTTTTTTTTATCTTGGGACAGTCCACGAAGGCTGATGCCTAAGTACTAACTTACCGTGGATGTCTTAAGTGTGGTGAGAGGAATTTGTTCACACAGGTCTTAAATATTTGGAGATTGGGAGGAGAAGGGAAAATTTCTGCTGGCAGCAGATTCCATAGTCTTGACACTCTTGGGATGAAGGAACGAAGAAAGCGGGAAGTTCGGGGCCTCTCTAACTGAACTGTAAAAGGATGCATAAAGGTTGAACTAGTGTTGCTCTGCTGGGAGCTGCCAGAGAAGGAATTATATTGGCCAACTCGTCCGAGCAGAAACCGTGAAAATACCTATAGAAGAGCGACAGGTCCCCTACCGCTCGAAGGTGGGCAAGCAGAGCAAGCCTGTAAGCGTGGATCATTAATAAGACGAACGGCTCTTCTTTAAATGGAGTCCAGAATGCTAAGTGTTGTAGGGGACGCCATTCCCCAGACATGAGAACAATATTCTAAAGAGGGTCTGATTTGGGATACATACAGAGTATACAGTGGAAGAATAGAAATACTTTCTGGCTCGAAAGAGGAATCTGCCGAGGCTATGGATGTAATGTCCTTGTGCCAGTTAAGGTTATTCTCAAAAGTAACGCCGACAAGATTAAACGACTCTGTTCTGCAGAACTTGGCCGCTCATATGTAACGGATGAGCATTGGCAGACTTTTTCCGCGACAGCGAACATGACTGTGTTTTCGAGGCATTAAACTGAACAAGATTTTTTGCGCCCCAATCCAAGATAAGTTTGAGGTTTTGTGAAAGATATATCTGCATTGACCTGCGCTTGTTTTCCAAATCAGAATTACATGGTGGTTTAAGAAATTGAATACTAGAGTGGAGGGTACTATCGTCAACACAACTATGAATGGGCTTCATTGTGGAAGAGAGAAGATCGTTAATATGTAGAAGAAACAGCGTGGGTGCCAGCACTGAGCCATGGGGCCACCCCAGCATTAACTTGGTAGAAGGTGGAAGAATGACTATCTACAGTAACTGATATACGTCGATTAGAAAGGAAACTGGAGAGCCAAGAGCAAAGCTTAGGTGGAAGACCGTCAGAGGGAAGTCTGTTAAAAAGCCCGTCATGCCAGTCCTAATCGAAAGCTTTGGATATGTCAAGAGCAACGATCTGGGATTCACCAAGAAACTCAAGGGACTTGTTCCAGTTGTGTGAGACAAAGGAAAGAAGATCAGCTGTGGATCTTCTGTGACTGAATCCATACTGTCTATCATCTAAGATCTTGTGTTTTCCCAGATACTTTAAGATTTGGGAATTGATGATTTTTTCCATTACTTTACAAACAACAGAAAGATATAGGTCTATAGTTAGAAGGGAGAGTTTTGGATCCTTTTTTGGGGACAGGTTGCACAAGTTCAGCTTTCCAACTCTCCGGGAAAATGCCCGTGTCGTAAGAGATTCGAAAGAGGCGAGTTAGGATGGGTGCAAGATCGGGAGCACATTTTTTTAAGACGATTGCTGGTATGTCATCGTCTTACGTCGCCCAGACGATTTTTTAGTATTAGGAGAAGAAAGAATACGCTTGATTTGTTTGACTTTAAAAATGATATCGGACATTTTATAAGAAACAGGGGCAACTGTTGGAAGAGAAAGATTAATAGGAGGATCAAGGTAGAATTGGCAGCAAATTGTTTGGCAAATAGTTCGTCCTTTCCTTTAGAGGTAGAAACAATTCCATCTACAGGAATTAGGGGTGGAAAAGAATTTGTGCAGAAGTTTTGACTAATATTTTTGGCTAAAGACCAGAAAGCTTTACTGTCATTCGAGCAAAAGAGAACTTTATCTTTTATCCGATTGTTAAAACGGTCTTTTGCGTCTGAGATGGTCTGATTATATTGGTTTCTTGCTTCGATGCTAGCCTGTCGATTTCCGGGACTAGGGTTTTGGAGAAACTTTTTGTGGCCTTGAATTTTTAAAAGTCTGGCTTTGTCACAGGATTCAGAAAACCACGGTTTGTGATTTGAAGTTATGGGATTCTTTTTAGTATGGGAATAAGGGTCTCAATGCCTAGTTAAATTGTTTCGGTAATTTGTTTACATATTTCGGAAGGATCGTGAGTAGAAAAGCAGGTGGGATTCCAAGGGTAGCTGGCAAAAAAATCTCAAATTATCAAACATAAATGCTAGACAGCCAAATTTAGTTTTACTATTTTTACGTGTTAGCTAATTTAATACAAGGTGATATGGACATACTTTAATATATTAAAATGGGCGTCTCTTTGGGTAGGGCTAAGACACACTTTATATTTTTTATTTTTAATTTAAACATTTTTTTAATGTTTTAATACTTTTTTTTACCTGTGTGCGACGTCTCTGATCAGGTAAATACTTTGGGCAGGTGGGCTAGTTGTTAAAAGACGCATGATTTGAACTTTCCCTACGATGTTAGCAAACCTAGTATTTTGTATACATAAAACTATACAGTAACACAAATAATAAGAATAATTTTACTTTGTACCTAACATAACCTATTTTCGAAAAAAAACCTTAAATTTTAGGCTCAAATATCGTAGTAATTAATAGTTACCCGCCATTTTTCACAATTCTTTTTATTATTATTTTTTAAATAAGCTCCTGTGGTTTTTATGTATTTAAGTATTTTCATACTACCCTTTATATAGGTTTGTTTTGGGAATGAGACGTATGTTTAAGTTTAAATAACTTCTGCTTGTTGTATTTAGTTAATCAGTCCGTTAATACTTATTGTAGGAAATACCAAAGGTCACCTGATACATGGGCTAGATGTTTGTGTGGTACATGTCATACTCTGTATTTTATGATTCTGCCGAGCATGTTAAGTTTAAATCTCGGAAAAGAAAAGGCCATTTTACAGCAAGCCTATGAGCTGTTAGTAAGGTACGTCTAAATTTATATAAACCATCTCCAAAAATCCTTTCTTGCCCTTTCCTATTTTAAACTAGTAAAATTTTAAAATTTTTGTATATAAAAGTATGTTTTTTATTCAGGGCAACATCTTTAAAATTACCATGTGATGAGGTGTGTTATAGACTGATGATGCAGTTGTGTGGCGAACATAACAGACCCCTGTTGGCTGTGAAACTATTAGTTTTAATGAAAAAGTATGGGCTTCAGCCTAATGCATTGACTTATGGGTAAGTTCAACTAGTGATATTGTATTTAAGCAAAGGGTTATTTGACCTACTGGACTTTAAAATCAACCGATATTTTTGCGTTCCGATTTGTTTATTGTTTAAATTTGAAAAAAAAGTGAATGTGCTTTTCCACTGGTTAGGAAGTAAATAATTTTAATACATCCGGAAAATACATGTACAAAATTTTATGACAGTCTATTGCCATCAAAATAGGTTGATGTGCTTTATAAGATCTGGAGACATTAAACCCTATGTTGAACATGTTGTTAAAGTTGCATATTATCAGCAGGCATTGTGGCAGTTCTGGTTATTTCTGATTACGTATTGTTGGTTTTGTTCCCTGGACCTTTTTTAAGTGCCATGACATGAATTTTCGAGCTTCTTTCAAACATCTCCATCACAATATTCGTGTCATGGCACTTAAGAAACCATCCAGAAAGCATAAGTAACTTTAGCTAACCAGCTAGTTTTAAAATATGCGTGATTCCTTTTTGTTGTGTGCTCTTAAACAAGAAATTTACAAGACTCGCAAAAGATAACCCATTAAAAAGGCAACAAAATATATTTTTTTTATAATCACTAAGGCTTATTTACTTGTCTGTCTATTTAAATGACTCGGGATTTCATCAGGCCCCCACATTCCATGGTTTGAATTTTAACAACGGGAAAGCATAAAAATAATAACAAAAAGTCCTAAATTTCTATTTACGGGCACATCTAGATACTCGGAAGTGACAAAAAACAAAGTTGGTATAACGGTTTCAATCATGGCACCCAAATGTTACACAAAATATGTATTCTTGACCTTTTAAGGTTATGTATCTACCTGTAATAAAGAAAGGGAACCACCCCATTAGTTCTAATTAAAACTAGTTAATTATGAGCCTTTATTCGCAAAACAGCTCTATACAACCCTCCATTTTCTATACCTATTTCAGGCTGTATAATCGATGTGTCCTAGAAGCAACGTGGCCTGCACACACAGGATCCAGTCAAGTTCTATGGAACAAATTACGTAATGTGGTACTTGGTGCTGCTCAATTTAAATTTGCTGCTAGAAGAAAGGCTCAAAGGAATCATTTAGGTGCTTCTACAGAGGGAGGTAAGCAAATTTATATATATTACATGATTAACTTTGACCTTTAAGTAAATATTTAGTAGATATTTTACAAGGTTTTCCTTCCTTCTATATTATAGGGTTATTTCTGTAAAAAAACTCTAACCTTGACATTTGACAGCACTGATCAGTTGAGTATTGAACCTCTAAAATTTTTATTTTTACTTTCTTTGTTATATTGGAAGTATTGTGATCGCAAAAAAATCACATCTTAGCAATTTTATAGATCTTCACGTTTTACTAAAAGCAAGGGTCCCATTTTCGTGTGTCTGTCGGTCTGTCTAACTCTAGAACGGAATGAGATATTAATTTCAAATTTAAAATCTGTGAAATACGTTAACAGATTAGGCGATCTATTGTCTTTGTTTGATATTGCTTTAAAGGAAGGCAGTGAGAGAAGTAAATGTTGATATTTAAATACTTTTTCTTCTCTTTTTACAATTAAGATGGGTGAAATTTTTGAATTAGTTTGTTTCCGGATAATAGCGATTCTTAAAAGGGGCTTAAGAGAGTTAAAAGGGAAAATTTAACTATATTAAATTGTATGTCTTCTTTTGGGGTTATTGGGGTCAAAAATTAAAAAAATATATAATATTTTTTAAAAATATTTCTAGTTTTATTTAAATTGGGGAGATAGTTATTAAGTTTTTTGGTGAGCTTTTAATAATTATAATTATTTTTTATTACTTCCGATAAAAATTGAGCTGGGCTTTGTAATCCATCTTTATTATGTTTAAAAAAATTAAGTGGAAGCAAAGAGTTTACCAAAGATAGTTGTGTTTTAACAAATAGTATCTATAGAGTTTTTCTTGCCTAAGAGTATATTTTGTGTTAGCAAAGAAAGTTTTTAAAAAACAACTTTTTTATAATAATTTTTAATTGTTTAATGTTTTAAGAGGTTCTAAAATTTTCATCATTGACTTAAACTGTTATTTAGCCTTATTCACGCACCCCTTGTTTATTGAAACTTTTTAATATTGGTTCTAGTAATATATTAATGTTTAAATTATTGAATATTGAAAAACTGTTATAAATTTAGTTTTTAGTACCAGCAACACCGCAGGCGCATCTGTTTTCTGTCAAAAACGTGTCAAAAATAAAAATCCCGCCATATATTTTAAACTTAAAAAGGTGAAAACACCGTTTTTAGCAACGCTAAGATGAAGATTTAGGTCACTTTAAATACACGATAAAGTTTGCAAATCCTTCGAAAATTGACACAAAAAATACGGTGAAGGATTAGAACATATTGTTGAGGCCATAAATGTAGGTGTAGAAGCGATAAAATATTTAAAAATATTGACATTTTTATTAAAATTATTTGATACACATGTATGGTATATTTTTTTACTTTAAAAAACTTAACAGAATATACCTGAGGTCCCAAGTAGCTGATTTTTAATATGTTCCTTGGGCAAAAAAGTGTAGGGCGTACAAAATCAAATAGCCTTTGGTATTTTTAGTCCTAGAGTAACGTGTTCTTTGTAAATCTGTAAACCTGCATAAATATACTATCCGTCAAATCTAAAGAATTTGTGCTATTTCCAAGCACTCTTTCTGGCGATTAAATTCGATATTATAAAATGTTATTCTAATCAAGAGTCTTCCCTTACCATCCAAATATTTAAAATTGCATTTCAGGTAATTTTGCATTTAAAATATTTGAAAAGATTGCAGTTTATAATTTTAATTTATATAAACTATCTTAATATCTGTTAGATAATATTTATATATATATATATATATATATATATATATATATATATATATATATATATATATATATATATATATATATATATTTTAATGGTACTTACCTTTGATTTTCATTTTGTATTGCCGCTAAGAACAAAAGAAAATTTGAAAATTCTCCAATTTTATAAATGATGATAAAAAAAACAATATCAATGTAGTAAGACGGACTTTTTCGGCCGTCTTATGATTTATGAAACATTACTGTTCTTTTTTGATCCGCGTGGATAACAAATATTGAAAAACTCCTCAACATCCAAGTTGTGAACCAATAACTATTATTCAATACAACATCCAATGCACATCTAAATAAGAATCGGTCATTTTCTTAACAATCTATACAATTACCAATTTTCTTTTTCCCCGTGAATTGGGCTAATTATAGGTTTATTTTAAGATAATGTTATCAAAACAATTTGTTTAAAATCTAGGATCTAGCTTACTGGACACGACTGATAGAAGCGCTTCTAGAAGCTCACTGGACTCTCACGAAGGGAATCCCTCCGAAGGAAGTCTTCTGGATAGATTTAGAAGAGTGGCAAACAGTATCGTTAAAGGTAGTGTCAAAGGTAAATGTTTAATTGTTAGTCAATTCTGAATTAAAGTAGATTTTAAAGGGGTGTAAAATTTAGGGGTATTACAGTCTAGAAGCTCGAATTTCGGGTGTTGTTCGGTCGATAAAAAAAAACTAATAATATTTTGGCTATTCATTGTTTTTATCATTCATTTAGTTATATTTTAAGGATTCACAAAATAAAATATATTTCACCAAGCTACATGCTGTTAAAGTAGAGGGAAAAAAGAGCGTGCCCATCTTGTCACGATTCCCTCTCTTCTGGTCATCTAAAAAATAAAAAAATGGTAGATTCTTTATCAGTACAAATGTCATTATGGCAGGAACCAGGAAAAATGAAAAATAAATTTCTCGCGAAATAGCGGCTTCCCAAAAAAGTAGTTTTTTTAGTTACTTTTTAATTTTTCCAAATTTTTAAAAATAGTAATAATTAAAAATTTTCATTTTTTGTTAATGCCTGCCATAGAATACAAAGAAAATTCATGCTAACTTCAAGAAAATCGGTTAATTGGAACATGAGATTATGTGGAAAACGTTTCGAAAAATGTAGTTTCGAGAAAAACGTGTTTAAAGTTTTGGTTAGGTTTCTGGTATGACTTATATTTCTTTAAACAACAATTTCGGTTGCTTATACCGGACTTTCTTCTACTTTAAATTAAATATTTAATGAATTTCTGTCCAAAAGACAAGCACTTCTTCCTTTTTTGGAGCACTTGAAGTTTGAAACTCAGAACTTTCGATTCTAGCTTCATTACGCCGAACAACAACTTCAGCTATAACTTTTAAAATAATTTAAATTTCGAAAAATCCTTTTGAGGAGATATTCTTGAATATCTAAACTATCGAAATATGAAAAAAAAAAGATTTTTTAACTTTATAGACTAGAATACCTCCTTAATAATAGACTCTGGGATACTCCATTTGTACAAAACAAAAATTTTGTCAACCTAAATTGTAATCGACCAAAGAGATGTCGAAAAAAATTACAGAAGATTTATGGAAAACACAAAAATTTGTTTGCACTTTTAAGGGAAGTAATTTTTTAGGTTAAGTTAACATAATACCAAGAAAATAAGACCATCGAATTAGGGTAAAACATATATTCATGAGGCCAGAGATTTTTTTAATTTTGACCCAATACACGAAGGCTTAAAGCCTAAATATTAACTTACCTTGGGTGTAGTAAGTAAAGTAAGAGGCAGTTTATTATTGCCGTACTTTAAAGTTTTAAGGAGAAGGCATCTGTAGGCGATAGATACTTTAGGGAAGAGGGTGCAGACAGGGTTCAGGGTTTCCTCAGATGGACTATTAAAGAATACATGAGATAGGCACTTTGTCTTGCTGTATTGAAACTTGCTAAGGTAGAAATTGTACTGGATAATTCTTCAAAGCAAAATTTCTTAAAATGTTTTATCGACCAGCTTCGCAGTGAGCAAGAGGATAAAGCTTTTTCATGAAAGTGGGTGTTATTGATAAGGTTATCAAGTTTTCTTTTAATAGAATTAAGAATGAAGAAAGAGTTGTTCAGAGCTAGACGAGTGACCATCTACAATTATAGGTATTCGTGGATTAAAAAAAAACTGAAATTCCAAGCACAAAATTTAGGTGGAAAACCGTGGAAAGAAACTTTGTTGAGGAACGCGTCGTTCCAGATCTGATCGAGGCCTTAGATATGTTGAGCAATAATCTGGGAATCGCTAAGTAACTGAAGTGAAAGTGAAACTTTTAACTGCAGAAATCTGTTGAAAATATCCTTTGTCCAGTTTTTTAAGGGGTAATTATAATTGTTTGCAGTAGCGGATTTACATTAGGGGCACTTGGGGCTAATGCCCAGGGCGGCAAATTTTCTGGGGCGGCGAAGTTGCTCTAAAAAGTGCATTTGTGTTGAAATCATCATGATAAATAAAATACACATAATACATAAGTACACAAGTATGAAGTGAAACTTCTTCATAAAACATCATTTACCAACATAATTTCAAAACACAGTTACTGACAATTCTCAGATTTTGATTTTTTTTTGATTTGCCCTATGAAAAAATATTGTACTGTAAAATATTGATATAATAATTTTTGGTCAGTCTTGGAGGAGCGTCCGATGCTTTTAGTTTTAACGGAAAATTTTCTGATGACACAAAGAGCTTCCTGAATCTCGCGCAATATTTTTGATAGGTGTAAAGTGGTCCAAATATTAAAAAAAAATCGGTATGATGATCCGGGGTGAGTCTGGGCGGGGGGCGTGCGATGCTTTTAAATTTCACAAAACATTCTGGACGTACAAATATTTAAAAAAACAACTTTTTTAAATATTTTGCCAACGATATCTCTCGAACGACTTAACCAGTTTTGACAGGTTTGAGGGCGATCTACTCGTTTATTTAAAGTTAAAAGCTGATTAGTTTTTGGGATCGGTCGTTACAGCCGTTTAAAAGTTATTTAAAAAAAAACATATTTTTGAAAATTTTATGTTTCAGATTTCCTAAAATCTACCGGTCGGAATCGTTTCGAATAGTATAGAAAATCTAAGTTTGGTAAAGCCTTCTTTGATACAAATGCCTAAAATGAAGTAATTTAGTAGGCTTAAATCTTAAATTGATGCTCGAGTCTAAGGGACCGACACATTCACAGCGACATCGAGTGCGCTTATCCCCACTAGTCTGCGGCAGCCAACAGAAAAGGTGTGAAGAATTTTTTTAACATTGCCTTAAAATTTCTTCCATACGTCGATAAAGAAGTTTGTTTTAAAAAATTGTACATCAAATTTCGGTGATTGTTTTTAGTACTCCGGGGGCTGCGCAAAGGTTAAATCCGGCCCTGATTGTTTGGGGAAAGGCAAGGCAGAAGTAATTGGCAAATATTAGTCTTTATTATTAGCTCTGTGTCAAAGGAATATTGTGTTTGAATAACTTCCATATCGGTACTTTTGTTTAAAATAAACGTATTGTGCGAGCTAAGTAATATCTCTATTTTTTATTAAAATTTTAAAGCGAACCGAATTTTGTTCACCATATATTTAACCAACGGTTAACTGTATCTTAAAAGCTATAATTATTTTGGTTTATTTCTTAGAACTGATAGAGACCGAAGAACCCGATGGCCCAGTAACAACTGATGAACAAGAAAAGTCGCAATCAACGCTTTTGGCACAAAATAGCCCGTCTGAATGCAGAATATTATCGAGATCGGAAAGCGCTGGAGATGCAAACCTAATCGATAAATTTCAAAATACAACAAAGAAATGTTCAAGAAATTTGCATTTCGAAGAAAACAAAAATGGGGACGTTTTTCCAGAAAATGAGAAGAATTCTCCAACAAAGTAAGTACAATATAACCTCTTTAATCTGGACACATGTTAATCCAGACATCAGTAATTCGGACGTTTAATTGCCTTAATCATAGTCCAGTCCAACTTTAATAATCCGGATGGGCTTGGGGTTTTTCGAGTTGAAATCTGTGCGATGGGCCTAGCGAGCAGAAGCCGGCGTCTCAGCTAAATTATTCGGTTAGCCTGCTGCACTGCACCGCGGGTCATAATAAAATAGCGTACTACATGCTAAATCCATTTCTGTATAGAAAAATATGGATTATAATTTTACCTATTTTTTGGTCTCTCTATTTACAACACAATATTTTTTTACATACCTTTTTAAAAACCCACCAACTTTTATTAAAAAAAACTTCCCTATGACTATTGGGCCTGTCATAGTATTTATACAGGGTGTTTCTTTAATATTGCGAAAAATTCTACATACAGGCTCCTTGGCTAGAAATACGAAAAAAAGTTCCTATAAACATATGTCCTTAACTTTTGTATCATAGGGCGGTAAATTTTAAGACAAAAAATTTAAAAAATATTTTATAAATGTGTATAAACATAAAACTCTCAATGGTTTTTTGTACCGGCAAATTTTTAATGCTGACTTGTATTTTTTTACTCGAAAACGGCCCAATTTACAAACAAAATGCACGAGACCAAAAGATGCTAGTTAAGTAAAACCTTCGCAGTTTCTTTAATTACAAATTTTCAACCTCAGAAAACAATGCCACCCCAAACCATTGAAGGTTGCAGATTGCCACCGTTTTCCAGGGTGGCAAATAATTAAAAATGTTGTTGTAAGAAAGTCTTGAAAAAGCATAAACATCTATCCCAAACTTCATGGGTTCATCCACATTTATAAAATTATTTTTTTTCTTTGAACTTTAACACCCTATAATTCAAAAGTTAAGAAGTTTAGTACACATGTTTATAGGAATTTTTATTCGTATTTTTATCCAAGAAGTCCGTCTGTGAAAATTTTTCCAATATTATAGAAGCACCTTCTGTATATGTAAAGGGTGAGTCAACCATAGAGTAAGGTTCATTATGTTATTTGTTTTAAAAATTCCAAAAAAATGTTAATTTTAAGTATACATTTTTTAACATTCGACATGAAATTCTATTTATTTTTTGAAACTTGGTTGTGGCTGTGTGCACGTAAGAATTTAGGGAATGAAGAGACTCTGTATTTCGTGAAAATTTTATTTAAAAATCCTAGCAGAGCGCTTTCGGTAAAACCATTATCAGTGCTATTCGTCGTCAAGCAGGAGCCGCAGCAAATTTAAGCCAACAAAACATGTAGAGGGCTTTAGTAAATTATCACTATATTACACAAATTAAAATAAAAGTCAAACAACATTAATATTTGTTACATTTTCCCTTATTAAAGGGTGAATTTTAAAAAACTATACCATTACACATGTTCATCTTTCCACAAAATGGTATAGTTTTTTAAAATTCAAAAGTTTTAGAGAATGTTAAAATTTTTTTAGTATACGGGGTCGTTATAAAAAGCCTGGCGAATATAACATTAGGTTTTTTTTATATGGGCTATTTTTTATTTGTTTTTAGAATCTACATGTGGGCGAGCTGGTGTAGTGACAGCGTACCAGCCCGGGTTTGATTTCCGCATTGTCCATTGGACTTTTTATAGCTCGTCACCTCACAGAAGGCAATGGCAAACCACTGTGTAGTATTTCTGCCTAATAAACCCTCTTACATGTGCTTCGGAAGGCACGTTGAGCCGGTGGTCCCGGATATCAGTGTAAGTTGGAACGCAACACAGATACGTGCGAGAGGGCGCCTACACTCTTAATAGAGTATGGCACATTAAGAAGAAGAATCTACATAAAATTCTATACATTTTTTGTTAATATTGTTATATACCTAAACCTAGCAGTTTTTCCAATATTTTAATTTTTTTAGAAAAATATTAGTTTTTACTTTTATAAAAAATTGACAGTACTGTCCTTATTTCTGAAGGTCGAAGACTCATATTTGATATAAACGTTCTATGGGGATGACAAAAAAGATATATATGAAGAAATTTAAGTTAGATGCTACAGGGCCTTCAAAATAAAGTTATACATTTCGACTAATTTATTTTGAATGCCCTGTTCCAGCTAACTTAAATTTATTCACATATATCTTCTTTGTCATCCCTATAAAACGTTTGTATTAAATATGACAATTCCATCATCAGATACAATGGCGAAACTGTCAATTTTTTATACGAGTAAAAACTAATATGTTTCTAAAAAAAATAAAATATAAGAAAAACTACTAAGTTTAGGTATATCACATAATTAACAAAAAATAAATGGGGGAATGAAAAGACTTTGTATTTCGTGCAAATTTTATTTAAAAATCCTAGCAGAGCGCTTTTGGTAAAACCATCATCAGTGCTATTCGTCGTCAAGCAGTAGCCGCAGCAAATTTGAGCCACAAAACATGTAGAGGGCTTTAGTAAAATATCACATTATTACACAAATTAAAATAAAAGTCAAACAACATTAATATTTGTTACATTTTCCCTTATTAAAGGGTGAATTTTAAAAAACTATACCATTTTGTGGAAAGACGAACAAACCTAATGTTATATTCGCCAGGCTTTTTATAACGACCCCGTATACTCAAAAAATGTTTTTAACATTCTCTATAACTTTTGTATTTAACGTTTTTTTGTAATTCTCGAAGCAAATTTTATTTAAATGTATATATGTGGTAAATAAAAGTATCTAAGAAGCAAATATCTGGCGATTTTAATATCACAAACATATACATTTATTTCATATGTTATGAATGCAATTTTGTACTTTTAACGTACTATTAAATTTAAATTTGAATTCGGTAAGCCGGACATGTTACTTATTCGTACACAACTCTTCCATTAAATTGACCAGATTAAAGAGTTTCTACTGTATCGCTTTTCCGGATAATTTCATTTAATTTAAAGTTAATTTGTTTATTAATTCTTTACATGATTGACCTTACTTGGATTTTGTGTATAATACTTTTAAATTTTGCGCAGAGTATCCCCCAGAGAAGTCGTCACTGAAAACGATCCCTTAGGCGCCTTCCAGCAACCCTTAGAAGAAAAGTCTCAAGATCAATCTAAAGAAAATCATTCTGTCCCGAATACCGAAACAAATCCCGTCCTAAGCGATGAACCCGTGCTTTTTAGAAATTCCGTCCAAAGATCTGCCACTTTTGAGGGTGAGAGATTTTTTTTATTGTAATTGTGTCTTATAGTGTTGGTTTATCATAGATTTATCATAGAAATATTGGTAATCCAGATTAGCTAAAATTATTGGAATAGGCTCCTTGCATAAAATGTATTTTGAATCAAAAACACCTTAAATCTCTTTCTTTGAACCAGCTGCTAAATATTTTCTTTTGAATGAAATCAGTTTCGACGTAGTTAACGTTTATATTTCATTTTCGGGTCCTTTAAATCTGACTTCAGACCAAAACGTCTTGTGAATGATCTTAACGCCTTTGCCCAGCGTTGCCACATTTATTAGATGTCTACTTTTGTGGTAGATTAACCCCGGTTTTTGTAAATTCTGAAACTTTTTTTGGTAGATACTTAATAGATTTTTATCTTTTTGTTATGATTTGATATATCGGCACACAAAAATAGAAGTGGTCTGTACATTTAACCACACCCTTCTATTTATATGTATTTTGATGCGTTAAATCCAAATCCGAGTTCCGTTTGGCCCATACACCCTCAAAATTTTGAGTAAATTGCGAAAAACTGCTAAAAATGGCTACAAAATGCGAAAAAATGGCAATTATGAAAACAATTTTTTTATGGAACTCGATCAAGTATGTTTTTATATATTTTAATACGCTGAATTCAAATCCAAAGTTCGTTTGGCCCGTACACCCTCCAAATTTTAAGTAGTTGCAAAAAACTTCTAAAAATGGCCGAAAATAAAAAATAAAGAAAAATTTTATTAAACAAGATCAAGTATGTATTTCGATACGCTGATTTGATGCAATTTTTAGCCATTTTTAGCAGTTTTTCGCAATTTCTCCAAAATTTTAAGAAAGTATGGGCCAAACAGGCCTCGGATTTAGATTCAACGCATTAAAATACATATAGATAGATAAGTCTAGTCAAATGTATAGACCACTTTATTTTTTTTTTGTGCCGGTATAATGAATGAAACTAGACCCTTGTGTAGCAAACTTGCTTGTTTTATGCAGAAATGCAAATATTGTCTTAGATAATTTTGAAGAGTTCTTGCATACGATAGGCCTATTAAGAGATAACGATGGAAAATTGAAATATTAAAACATCTTAAATTTTGCAAAACAAATGGTGTGTTTGCTCGTTTCGGACGTAAAATGTGAAATAATTTTTTAAGCTTTAATCACATTAAAACTAACGATCGTAATAATTTTTTAAATAAAAATGCCAAAGAGGATTTGTGAATTTAACCAGATTAGATCTAAATTTACAGATGTATAAACCAATGGTGGAGAAAATAATATATAAAATTATTAAATATACCACTAATGAATGGTTAAAAAGTACATTTTATTTCGATGTTAGAGTATCATAATATTTGTATTATATTTTTAAAGTAAAGTTATTTTTTGTTTTTTCTTAATGCCTGTAAATTTGAACAGAAATAGGAAATACATTACATCAAAGAGAAGGTGATAAAAATACATAAGAATTACTCTGAATATTTTACTCATGTATAAATTTTCCCATAAGACACTTTAAAAATCATAAATTTCAGCGAAAATTTCACGTTGCCTAAACAACGTGGTATTTCCACTTACTTACAACAATCGAACCTGTTTGTTTGTATTGTCAATTAGAAACGTCAAAATCAGTCAAAATGAGTCGATTTGGTCATGTACACGATGTAGAAATGGATAAAGTAATTAAAAAAAAAACGATTTCAGTTATAGTTTTAATTATGTTGCATGAAATTAAAAATTGTATGACAAAAAAAACATTTTAATAGTATAATACTCCCATATTTCTTCATTCTAGAAATATTCTCCCTAAATACCGCTTGTGCATAAAAATTAACCTGATAATTTTCATTCAAGCTTGTTATTTATAATTCCACGAGTTCGAAGACCGAGTGGAATGAAAATTATCGGTAATTTTTAAGCACTCGTGGTATTACCGCCGAATATTATTACGGAGCTGAAAATGCAAAAAATATAAAAATCTTTATTTTTTGTTTATGTAAGTTCGTGTATTAAAGAAAACTTTTAAATAATGTACAGTTATATTAATAAATTTTTAGTACATTTTAATTTTAAACTTTTGGAGGTTTTCCTAAATAAAAGTGGCAACGCTGCCTTTTCCGGTATGGTGAAATTTGGCGTTTGCATTTTGAACATGTTGTTCTTGTGTTATTTTAAATGCATTTTTTTAATTAAATTGATGCTTTTTATAGGAAGCCCGCCATCTCAAAATAAACTAAGTCGTTCAGAAACAGTCCCAGCTGCCACAGTTGCTTCAAGTTTAGCTAGTTTAGGCTCAAGTTTTAAAATGAGCTTTAGGTAAGTAAAAAACGTGACTTTTTTATGAATAAGAAACTAAACAAAAAATGCCACTGCTTTAGATATGTAAAAAAGTTTTCCCTAAATATCTTATTTTTTCCCAATCATTAAGGCGCAAGGGAAAAAGAGGCATTTCGCACCGCCACGTGAGAATGCGTGCAGCTGTATTTGGAGAAAAATAACAATATAATTTAATAAAAAAATAAGGTACTTACATACCTTCCGCTATTTCAATTAATGTTGGAAATATTGTTGGCTTGTATGCATATTTTTTTGTACTTAACTAACGAATTTTAGCATACTAAACTTCTATGTTCTCGTCACAAACTGTTAACAGTAGTGATTAGGCGTTGTGTCTGTGAAACAAATATGTAAGTTATTTTACAAAGCTCATAGTCCTCGAAGGCTTCAAGTGCCCTCAAACCCTGGATCACACCGTTCGAAAGTTTAAATTTAGAGGGTGTAACTTATTTATGAGGATTGCTCGGCTGTAGTCTGATACGAACTTCGGTGCTGGTAGGTTGCCTCGTAGCAGAGCTATATTCAAAACCAAGATTAACAGGATTGTTTGGTTGGTATCACTTTTAATTAAACTAATATGAAAATTAAGTCACTAACAAAATTTGTGTTCTGTCATCTTTTAAAACAAACAGAAATCTAGACTTTCGTTTTGGCCTCCATTCAGTGAACTACATATTTTTAGTGCTGCAAAGTTTTCTCGGGTAACGATCGCTGGCGGCGCGAAAAATTGGGTATCTGAAGACCAAAGAGGAGTTCATCTGCCGTCTAAAAGTGCAGAGTGTTTTCGACGACGGGGTTAATTTCTAAAGCTGTCTTCTTATCACGCGTGGAGCGCGGCCAGCGTTGGTCAAAGTACATATTTAGGGACAACAAAAAAGGGCTCTGAAGGACTGCTTAGATGTGCCCTAAGATAATATATAACAAGGTATTCAAATTCTGCAATGCATAATGGGAAATGTGTCAAGCTGTCGCGCCGCCACGAGTGTGTCTGACACACTAAAGTATTTTTATTCCAACTTCCGCAATAATAAAAATAAGGATGAAAATACTTTAGTGTACAAGACACACACGTGGCGGCGCGACCGCTTGACACATTTCCATCATGCATTGCAGGATTAGAATACCTTTCTTATACAGGTGTTGAAAATCCAAAACCGAACATAGGGATAAAGTGTAATGTATCAAACAGAAACGGACAACCCCTTTAACTGTGTGAAAGAAGTGCGACAAAGCTTTGCAATGTGTCCATACTTGTATCAAGCGCTGTCTCGAATAGCGAAGACAGCGATTCGAGGCATACGGCAACCTTCGTCGAGCGTCCGAGGTTTAAGCTATTTTGGCGCGTATGTCCTGGTTTAAATTCGATCTCACTCTGTTTTAGTGGTTTATTTGTTTTCATTGTTCTACTTGCGAAACGTCCATGTTCGGTTTTGAACTTTCCACACCTGTATATTATCTTAATGTGCCCGTGTGTCCGTGTAAGAATTATTATTATTTTTTTAATGTTTGGATGATTTTCGATGGCTTAAAGCCAGACTCGGGAAATTATCCATGAAATGTGCTGGCAAAATAAGTACCTCAAGGAAACCCGTCCCAATTAATTATAGCAAGCAAACAGGCAGGCAAACCCAAATTTAAAAGTGTGTGTTACAGTGGCATCTTTTGTTAAATTGTACTTTTGTGTGCTGCTTTGATTGTAAAACACCTAAAATTATTAACATAGCTTATTTATGGTTTATTCATTTAAATATAATTAGAATATTTTTATACATATTTCCTGTTATTGTATTATATTTGTGTTTAATGTTAAAACATTTTTTTATAAAAAAACCATGCTACCCAGAGCTATATAGCTATTTTTAAAAGTATTCTAGTAAGTTTGTGTTTATTTAAAATGCACTTGCATGCCTAGTTTTGCTAGAATAGTTGTTTTATTTTAGCCGTTACACCACGCAAAGATTATCATTCAAAAAAAACCACCTTAAGGGACCTCAGCAATTTATAGAAAATGCCATAGGTAATTTAAGGTAAGTGTAGATGTTTTTTTATCACATAACTTACTATTATTATTATCATTACTTATTAATTGTAGTAGATTGCTGAAAAACGACAAAACTATCGTTTCTTAATAGCCGTTAGGTTGCAAAATGATGCACTAATATTATTTGACTATTAACCAAATTTTTATCTATCTAGTTTTTAAATAAATTTGTTGACACTGCAGTTACAATCTTTCCATTTAGTGCGTTCCAGAGATACACTACTCTGATACAATTAAAACTTTTATCCTAGTAGCTTTACACAAGATTCTGTATTTTATTTTCGGCTATGCCCTTTTAACTTAATTTATTTTATTTATTTATTCAGGTAGTACACTACAGAAAGTAAAACTTCTAAATGGTAGAAATTCCGTGTACAAATTAAATATACAACTACATATACCTAACACGGCAACGAATACAAGATAAATTATTTATATTTTAAAATCGCCTTCAACGTGGCTAAGCTAATAAAAAATATATCACAGTCAGAATAAAATCTATTATATATGTACATTAAACGGTGTGCAAAACTATTTAAGCCGTAGTTTGTTCTGTGATACCTTTCATAGAATAATTGTATTTGCCGTGTGTTTCTACCAGGAACTAAAAACAATATTAAGCTTAACAGACTGCTACAATTCACATATCCATTAATTATCTTATACAAGAACAACACATGGGCACCCCTTCGCCGAGTCTGCAAGCTTTGAAGACCACAAAGCAAAAGCCTTGTTGCATAAGGTACATTCTGGTAGGGAAAGTGATGCTTGTACAGAAGGTACTTAACAATTTGTTCTGAACTTTTTCAATTCTGTCTATGTGACAAGCATAACCCGGAGATCATATGACTGAACAATACTCTAAAATGCTGCGTACTAAACAATTATAAATACTGGTGAGTGCTCGAGTATCGCTGATATGCTTTGTGTTCCTCTTAATAAAACCCAGAAATCTAAATCCTCTTAAATCTTTGTCGAATATTACACCGAGGTCATTAAATGACGATACACTTTCGATGACCGAGTCATTAATTTTATATACCGTTCTGAGAGGATTGCGACGCTTATAGAAACTAATAGCCTTACACTTAGAAACATTAACATTCAAAAAATTAGCTTCACACCACACAATGCAATTATCAAGGTCAGACTGCAAATGACTAGAGTCCGTAGAAAAAGTGCTAAAAAATTTCAAGTCATCCGCATAAAGCAAGCAGCGGGAAGTCTTAAAACAAGAGATGACATCGTTTATAAATAACGAAAACAGTATGGGACCGAGATGTGACCCCTGAGGAACCTCCGAAGTCACAAAAATTTCACGCGAGACAGAACCACAGACAACTACACGCTGACGTCGCTGGGACAGATACGATTCAAATGCCTTAGAGAGATCGGTATTAATGCAATCGACCTGCTCTCCAGACTCAACCGATGTAAAAAGATACACTGCTAGGTTGGTCGCTGTAGATCGTCCCGAGAAAAAACCATGTTGCTCCGGTATTATATAATTCTCGTAAGTGCCGAAGATCTCATCGGTAACCATAGACTCAAGAAGCTTAGGGATAGCAGAGAGCGAAGAAATTCCACAATAGTTAACTACCATCGTCCTATTGCCAGACTTGTATATAGGAATTAAATTTGAATATTTCTTTGATAAAGGGAAACAGCCAGTGTCGAAAGATTTCTGGAAGAGGAGTTTTAAAGGAGCCAAGAGTGAACTGCAGCAATTTTTCAAAAATATAGGAGGTGTGCCGTCTGCGCCTGCGTTTTTAGAAACATCAAGAGACATTATTTTATTTCTAATTTCATTGACAGTAAAATCGTGAACAGATAAAAATGATGAAAAATCAATAGGTGAAGCTTTTGATGTGTTCAAGTTCTGGTTAACTGAATAGCATGTGTGGCAAAGGCATTGGCAATATCATTAGAATCACTAAGTGTCAGATTATCAAACCGCATAACATTTGGAAGTCCAGATGATCCCTTCAAAGTTTTGACGTAAGACCAGAAATGCTTAATGTTCTCCGGAATCAGTAGTTCGGTATTGGTAATAAACGTCAAGTAACATATGTCTGTTCGAAATTTGACCTCGCGTCTAATGTCTGAGTAGGAGTCCCGATTGTTTAAATTTTTTGTAAAGTTTTTTTTTGCGATAAGTTTACGGAGGTCACGATCAAACCAAGAGGGATATTTCTTACCTTTAATAGTTTTTTTTTTGGCAAGATATCTATTCCTTCAAAGAGAACCGAGTAAAATATTTCAGTTGCCAAATCGATATCGGAAATTGATGTAAGAAAACCCCAATCGGTATGGTTAAAAAAATCAATTTAATCTATGAAGTTTGCATTATCGAACTGATAGTAGGTAGATATGTTATTGTTTTTTAATTCCGGAACATCGTAAATATTGAAGTAACATTCAAGCGCAGGATGGTAAGGGTCAATGTTGATTAAAGAGTCCGAGCACACCAAAACCGAGGTCTCCTGAAATTCATTAGCAAAAACCAAGTCTAAAATTCGACCGAGACTGTTAGGGTGGGGATTGATTTGTTGTAATTCTAAAAAGGCCATGGTATCCAACAACATCCCTCAGTAGGAGAGCGCAAGTCAGAAGTAATCAACAAATCGTTCCCAAGAGTCCACCGAACATTGGGGAGGTTAAAGTCCCCGCACAAAACAAACTTATGATTATCATACTTGTTTCTTATAGATTCGCAGGTATTACAAAAAGATTCATAACATTCCAGTGATGAGTTAGGAGTGATATATACGCAGCAGACTACAAACTTAGCTTGAACTGTATATAGTTCAATCCAGACATCCTCATAGAAGCTAGTAGCAGCAGTGTGAATAAGAGAAGAATTAAACCTGTTGGACGCCGCAATAAGAACTCCGCCACCACGTTGACATTCGAGCACATCGTAGTTTCTGTCTCTGCGATAAACGATGAAGCATGCATCAAATATTTCAGAATCGGAGATGTTACTATTCAGCCATGTTTCAGAAATCAAAATAAAAACGTAATTGATGGAGTATGTGGACCTTAAGAGTTCATCAGTTTTTGTACGAAGGCCCCTAACATTCTGATAGTACACTGATAACTTGGTAGAGTCGATAAGAGTCAAAAATTTGAGTCGTTTATATTATTAGATTGACAAGCATCAGAAAGATTATTATCCATAGAGTCAGCTTGTCTTAACACTGCAGAAAGTAGTCGCATGCAGCCTGGCGCACACATAATTTACTAAACTAGACTTATCGCTATTATTCAAATATCCATAGGAGGTATAACAAAGCAAAGGCAAGAAATAAACACTCTGATTAGATATTTCTAAATTCTTGATAATAACATTGTTGTGCTCTTCAATAATTTTATTTAAAACTGGCCTGTTTAGACGAAGAGGAAGTCAACAAGATTAAATGATCCTTTGTTTTGCAGAACTTGGCCGCTCATATACAACAGATGAGCATTGGTAGACTTTTTTTGCGACAACGAACATGACTGTGTTTTGGAAACATTAAACTGAACTAGATTTTTGGCGCCCCAATCCAAGATTAGTTTTAGGTCTTGAGAAAGCAACATCTCCATTGACCTACGCTTGTTTTTCAAATCAGGCTTATGGACTGGTTTAATAAATTGAATGTTAAAGTGAAGGGTGCTATCGTCAGCAATACTATGAATAGGATTGGTGTGGAAGAGAGAAGATCGTTAATGTGAAGTAAAAACAGATTTGCTGTCAGTACTGAGCCCTGGGGTACCCGGACATCAATTTGCTAGAAGCTGGAAGAATGACCATCTACACTATACTTCAAGTCCAAAATTTCTGTCAATGACGCATCGCTCGCTTTTAGAGTGCCACGGGTTGTGTGGGGTCAGGGGAATCAATTCCAGTGGCGTATGCATTTTAGAAAATAAATGATAACATTTCGTCAAAACATGAAAATATTTTTTACAAGCAAAAGTTATTTTCTTACATTTTCATCAAGCCTTTAAATTAGTAACAAGCCTATATTATTTTGGTATTATTCGGATTAATGAAAAATGTATTTTTTTTTGCTTAATTTTGCACACCTCCTATTTTGAGGTCATAGATCACAAATTTGAGTTTTTTTGGCGATTTTTCAACGTTTTTCCAAAAAAAATACATTTTTTACTTTAATTCTACCTTCTCTGATTTTATTTTGCTACATGAAAAAAATAATAAAATTTTAGTCTTAACATAAATTTAAAAAAAGATGTAAAAGCAGAACGATAGACAATCCAAGTTACACCGACTTGCCAATTCACCACCGATCTTGCAATTTCAATATTAAATACGATATTCACACGCATTGCTTCATCAAAAATATCCACTATATAAGGAACACGAAAGCTCTGAGATCATCAGCTTGTAGAATCCAATAACTATTTCGGGTCTTTCGTGTTCCATATTTAGGATTTCCATATCGAGAATATTTTTGATCAAACATTGCGGGTCGAGCGAAGCAAGGTTCGCATACCTTATAAAAATGTCATAAAGAAAACTATTACAACCTGGTAACAGGTCAACATTTTTAGAATTTCGAGTTGAATTCGGACGTAAACGTTTTACCTACTTTTTATTGAAAATTAAGGTTTTTTCCTTACTTTTAAGTGTTTTTTTTTAATATTAACATAGTATGCGTTTTTTAAATATGTTTTCGTGCAAATGATAGAATTTAAAGGAATATGTCGTAAAATGGAATTAAACAATTCAATTATTATTATTTTTTAAATACTATAAGAGGCAGCCAAAAAAACAGCTTCTGATTCATGTTTAACAATCGAAAAGAAAAAAGTGTGCAAAAAAATAGCGAAAAAATCGCATTTTCCAGTATCCGAATAATTACTAATATTGATTTTTTTGCCTTTTAAAACTCTGAATACCGTACGCGAAAAAACTTTTGTTAAAGTTGCACATATCTCTGCAGCATCCAAAGTGGTTAGTTCTGGATTTCGTTCCCGAATCTCATGGTAAACATTTTTAACCATTATTCGTTCTTTTAACGTTAACTGAGTTTTTTTTTTGTAGGCGGATAACTAGTTAAAGGTTGGTTAATATTCATAGTTTACAGAATTAAATCTTTATATACAATTATATACACTAAATAAGATAAACTATTATAAAATTGGCACAAAACAATATCTATATACTACAATTATTAGAAATTTATAATATTTAGAAAATACCCTGTATAGCAATTAAAATTTAAACTTACAAAATCTGTCCATAATCAATAATAACTAAATAAAATCATCGAACAGCACGAAAACCCTGTCGATACGCTTATTTTCATGTCTGTTCAAGTTGTAAACTTAGGAATGTGTGTTGCCACTTTTATTGCCTTCTCGATAACAATGATTTCAATACATATTGGCGTGCTATTTTAAGTGCGATCGCTGGCTGGTAACTTATTTTCGCGAATTATGACAACGTGGCGATGAAACTTTTGGCCGGTTCACTGAAATTTGAGCGGAAAAGTATATCATAGGCTTAAAAATCATTTACTAGTGTTAGATTTTTATTCAGCCGCTTCGTCGGTTGGGTGGCCGGTATTAAATGAGTCACTGACAGAAATTTTGGACTTTAGGTATACAATAACTGATATTAGTCGATTAAAAAGGAAACTGGAGAGCCAAGAAGAAAACTTAGGTGAAAGACCGTAGAAAGAAAGTTTATTACGGTCTGGGATTTACCAAGAAACTAAAGGGCCTTGTTCCAGTTGTGTGAAACAAAGGAATAAAGATTACCTGTGAATCTTCTGTGACGGAATATTGTGTGTCGTGTAAAATTTTTTGTTTTTTTAAATACTTCAAGACTTGGTCAGTTTTTGTAAAACCTAGCCAGTCCTTATCGTGAACATTAAAATCCCCGAGGACGATTACTTTGGCCAATAGAAACTGGGAAATAATAGTCAATTTTTTATTGAAAGGAAGTCAAAAAACTCGGTGTGGGAATTGTCAGATGGGGAACGGTATATACAGTAGATGGATTTGGTATAAGATCTGAAGGTAAATTTAAGCCAAAGAATATCAGGCCTACTTGATTCGGGGTTAGAAACTCTAGCACAAGCTAGGCCATTGCGAACGTAAGCCAAGGAAGTTTAAAGGTGTATGGAAGCCCAATACTGTAGAACAAAATTGTCCAGGCGTGCAGGGCAGCGAAAATAGGGGGTTTGGCCCCGCGGAGTTTGCGCAATGAATAGTAGGTCAGAGCCGGACTTCCATAATTCTTTGTTACTATCTATAAAGTTGACATCATCAAATGTCAAATTCAAGCATTCACTGTTTTTTTTTCATTATTTTTTGCACAAAATTGTTGGTTATTAAACGATACTACCATAGAATATTTAAAATTAATGTGTAATATTGGATTTTATTTCATCTGATATAATATGGAAAGAAGCCTTTTATATAAATGGTCGGTATTTTTGTGAGTTTTGTATTTTTACCAAAAATCTTTGTAAATAAATAAAAACAAGATTTTTTAAAATAAATTTCAACTGCTTTTTAGGCATTTACTTTTTACTAATAACAAACATTCATGAGAAAGAATAACAGTGGTTAAGAATGTTTAGTAACCTTTGGTACCTAGGTATCCATTGTAACAGTATCCGTTAAATATTATGTGTCTACAGTATGTCGAGCTTAAAAAGTTGATAATGTAAGTTTAAGAAATCAAAAATCTAATTTCTTCTTAAACAAATACAGAAAAAGCAAATAGGAACTTTAGCATAAAATTGTACCTTCTTTCATTCAATTAGAGGGACCTGTATATATTAAAATTTGCCTGGTCTGCCCAGTAATTAATAATTTTGATCCTTTAAAAGAATGTACTAAATTATTAAATGAAATAAAAGTACCTAAATGTAAACCTTATTTCTTTTTAATAATCCACAAAAATACACAAACATTGTGGAAATCATCTAAAAGATAGTTAAGATTGCCTTACTTTTCTCACTGCTAGTTCCTATGAAATTTTCATTATTTTATTATTCATAATTGATATATTATTATTTTTTCGGTTACCTAACGTTACGTCTCATAAAAAGCACCTAATTTAAATATAAGAAACCTTACCTAAAGTAAAAAATGCCGGGTATGTTACCCTTGGATTTGCCAGACAAAACCATACAACCTCTAATCATTTTGTTACGATATATCGGCCGAGTGATGATCGCGTTGTTAAATTTAGCGATGCACTTAGCAATTGTTAAAAGTTAACAACCGTTTAGAATGTTTAACAAAACGTCATTGTCAGTGTTGTTCAATGATTTTAGTAGGCAATCTGTCAAAATCTGACATTTTGTTAAACATTCTAAACCGTTGTTAACTTTTAACAATTGCTAAGTTCATTGCTAAATTTAACAACGCGATCGTCACTCGGCCGTAAGTAACAAACACAAAATTATAGTCCCAATTTAATAAACACTAATCACCAAAATAAGAAGGTTTTTATCAATCCAAAAACTTCTGCAACCACAAAATATAGGTACTCACACAAAGCAAAACAATCGGCGCAAAGGGCACAAACCACAACGAAAATGACGAATGATGAGACGACGACGGTTGACGATACAGCGCGGATATAGTTTCATACGCGCCGCACACGCCCTCACACCAAAAACCTTAGACAACCTAAGACCATTACGGCTCTCATAAAAGTATAATGTGTTGCCTAACTACACACTGATTTATCAGTGTGTAAGTAGGGAACACATTAAATTATTTCGTGGAATTTTGTTATTGCGCAGAATCGGCGGGGCCAACTCTGACAGTTATTTTTATACTGGGCTGGACATTTTTTGATCGAATGGGCCCTAGCATTGGGCTTCCATACACCTTTAAACTTCCTTGACGTAAGCACATACACCGCCCTGGGTTCGAAAAGATGAAATGAGTTCGTAACCTGGGAAAAGGAGGTTGTTGGTTGATGTTTTAGAACTTATTTGGGTTTCGGTAAAAAAACAGTATCTAGGGTTTTGAAAATTAAAGGTAATGGTGAACAGAGTTCGCATTGATGTTAGGCCCACATATATTTGTAAATGATATTAAACTTTTCTATGGCGGCCCCCAAATGCACCCCTTACCCGAAGATCCGACTGGAGGGGTATTTTACCTCCAGAACACTTTATTTTCGGGGAAGCCATTATCATTGTTTTCAAATTTTATAGAGGAGAAAAAAAGAAAGAAGAGAAAGAAGGAAAACTAAGTCACCAAAACAGTAGTGCCCTTGGTATCTACAATAAGAGATTGTATCGTACTGCATAAGGTCCAAGTTAATAATAACCGCCTGAAAGGGACCTTGTCAAATGTTTTTTTCATAGTGTAGTTATATCATTTAGGTAATTTACGTTAATGAATATTAAACTTTAAATTTTTCCAAACTATTTTTGTTATTTTTTTTTATTAAATATTATTTTTTTGTCGCAGCCCTTCAAGCCTCACGGGCAAAAAATCAAACGAGCTCATTCAAGGTTCCCTCAGCACCATAAAATCGGCCGCAAGCACGATGGTCAAAAAAATGGAAGAAATCAAGGAAGCCATATCGACGTCGGCTAATTCGACTCCTGTCAAACTGGCGTTGCCCGCGGGCGATAAAATGGCGTCCGGTGATGCACTCAATGAAATTGACGGAGATAGTGTGCATGGTAGTGAGGATGGTGAAAGAATCAGAAAGGTAAATTAGTAATAAACAGAAATACCGGAAGATATTTTTATTAAGGTATATTACTAAAGATGAATGTTCACAGGTCAATTATTCTATACTAATTATTGTCTGTCACCCAACGAGGGCTGAACAGGGCTGTATTTGTGGCTATTAATAATTAAGATATTTAAAAAAAAAGAGGAGAAAATTTCCAATAAGAGTCTTTAAACAATTGCTCTATAAACTTTTTGCTACTTGTATCACGTTATAAAAGTTTTTTAAAATTGCTTAATTTTGTGTATTATATATTTTTTTTAATTATCATTTTTGTTAATTTATTTTTTTTATATAAAAAACAAACATTAAAATTTTTTTTTCTCTTCAATAAATTTAATTTAATATAAATTTCTTTTCTGTGGCGTACTTGCTTTGGGGGAGGGGGCATGCCGTAGCGGTCGCACGGTGCGCAGTATTTTAATTAAAATTATAAATAATAAAGATAGAGCTCCGGGAATTATGAATTTTCTGTAATTTCTTAATTAATAATATTTTCGGAGTTATTAACAATAAACGAAAAGCCTTTACTTTCAACTTAATTTGTTAGTCACTTTTGCAGTTTTTTGCGTGCTGAAAAATCCTTCAAATACATTTTTCTATACATTATTCCTAATCCAATGAGCTATCGCTCATATTTTTATTTTAAGGAGCTTTATCTTGAATTAATAGTTTTTTGAACTTGTTAAATATACTATTGGGTGTGATAGTCACCTTAAAAATTTAAAGCAAAAGCCTTAATTACGTGAGCCATTTGGGGGGGGAGGGGTCCGAACTGAATCTCACCTATTCTCACGTGAGGGAGGGAAGGGTCTCGGCAAATGTCACGTAATTTTTTTCCGCAAGACACTGAAAAATTGCGAGCAAACTTGTTTAAAATAAGTAAAACATATTTTCCACTAAAATAATACGATAAGCTAATCTTACACAATGATATTTTCTCACTATAATTCTAGACTACATTTTTCGTAGTTTTAAATACTAGTCTTAATTAGCCCTAAATAAATATATTAAAGCATTTTTTTTGTATAAATCCAACGCAATTAAGCACGGATTAACGTATTTACAATAAATATACGTATTTTGAAAAATCTCACGTGAAATTAGGGAGAGAGTCGAGCCAAATCTCACGACATCTTACCAAGGGGGGAGGAGGGGATTGAAAAATTGCCAAAATCGCCTCACGTAATTCATGGACGCCCCCTTATATGAAATTTAAAGGTATTTAAACGAAAAACAGTTATTTACAAGGAAAGATTGTTCAGTGAGATATAGTATATTCGTCCCTAGTGACTGCTTTATGTATGTCTTTTATCTCCTTTTTTTGTAGGTGTCTGCGGAGCTAGGGAGTTACAGAGGCTCGTGTGCAAATCTTAAAGATTACGACGAGCCATTACCGGAGAGTTTATATCCAACACCGGAAGAAAGTAAAGGGGAAAGTGAATTGGATATAACCCTGACTACTTGCTCACAGTGTCATAATTGCAACAGGTAAGTCGGTACCAACAGTACTAGATAGTCCAGCATTCAGACACTTTTGATCGTGTTAATTAGTTCTTTTGAAATTTAATTGGAAATGGTGCTCTAGTATTTGCGGATAGTAACAATGTAATAAAAACTGTTGTTATTATAAATTTACTATTTTTTTGTTTTTACAAAGAGTATACTTTGTCTCACTCTTATACCGAAAAACGACAGCACAAATTTAAATGTCTTTGTTTTTTATTTAAGATTGCCGTGTTTTACACAAAAAAAAACCTTATGTTTGCAGTTTAACCTTTTTTGTACAAGTTGTTTTAGTATTTTAACAAAACACTAAAGGGAACTTAAAAATTATAATGAGATGTAATATTTTTATCAAAAAACGATTTTTACCAAAGAAAAAGATTATTAAACATCACCAGAAATATTTCTTAGGTTTATTAAAAAAAGAAATAGGCTTTATTACCAATAAAATTTTAAATAGGAAATCCTTAATTTTAAAAAGACACTCTTTATTGCTCAAAATTATGACTATCTAGAGATAATCGATTAATGGTGTTCATTTGGTATTTGCGTTAATACAGAAAGTAAAGTTTTCATTTTCTTGTTGGTTTTTTTATCAGTTCCAGTTTTTGTTACCGTTATTTATTACCACTGATTCATTTATTTGTTTTATTTCGTGGAAAAGTGACAAGTCTGTTAATTAAACTGTAAAATGGATAATTTTATTCTACCGGGTGTCCAAATAAGAAAGAATGCCGGCTCGAAAACTATGTATCGCTGGGAAAAAATATTTTTAGTAAAAATGGCCAAGAGAAATAGCTGGCAATTATTTTCAAGTTTCTACCACGAGATGACGCAACCGCAACGGTAAATTAAAAAAGCTTTTAACAAGATCATGGGAGATAGAGCTATTTGAATGTAGCATTATTTATCATCTTCCCCCACCCTTACTATTGGAAATACGACAAAAAGTCATTAACCAAACTGATGCAGAGGTTAGAGTTTTTGCTAATGTTATTAAAATTGTACCTAATACTAGCAAAAAAAATATATATTTACCGCTGTGGTTGTGCCATCTCGCGGTAGTTTTAAAAACTTGAAAATTTCCAGCTATTTTTTTACCCCTTTTACTAAAAATATTCTTTTTCCAATACTGTGCGATAAATAGTTTCCAAGATACAGCCGGTGTCCTTTCTTATTTGGACACCCAGTACATGATTGTCTTGACGTACAAGTTCTTACTGTGTCTGTGGTAGCTGTTAACTAAGGATCATTATGAATATGTTTTATGTTAACGTTAAAAAATCCATATCATTTTTGTATCATTGTTACATTTCTCGTGTTCAATAAATTTTAAAAAAATTTATTGAATTTTAAAAAACTCACGTTTGTGAGTGATAACTATCTGGGCACAGCGAGTAGATATATGGTACAAATAAAATTAAGAGTTTATTATTAAATTTACATATTTTTATTAATTAAGTATAATTATGTGAATATCTTAGAATTCTTTATAATTTAGACTTCTATACGACGAAGATATAATGGCGAACTGGTCTGCTGAGGATTCGAATTTAAACACCCTGTGTCAAGCATGCAACAAACCAACAGTGCCTCTGCTAACTATAACAATAAGCGGGAGAGAGATAGAAAAATGCGATCCATTTAGCATTCCCTATTTGAATCCGCTGGTATTGAGAAAAGAATTGGAAAACATTTTAACTCAGGAAGGTGATTTGAGGTAAAAATTGAATTTTTTCGTTTTCACTAAATTTATTTATTTATTTATTTAATAACCACTAAAAAGACGGCTCTCAGGAAAAAAAATACTATTGGGATTTGTGTAGGTCCACATACGCCAGAACCACGGAGAAAAATATGTGTCATTAGAAATTCTCATAAAAATTAGCACAAATCGTCTGCTAATTTATTATTATCCGATATCTCTTGGTCTTTAAGCAGATTTTTGACAAAAAGAAAAAGTTAAAAATGTGTACTAGTGTTGCTAGTTTTTACGTGAGGCATTTAGGGGGACGATTCGAGCCGAATTTCACCTATTCGCACGTGGCGGAGAGGAAGGGTCTCGACAAATATTACGTAATTTTTTTTTCACAAGACAGTAAAAAATTACAAGAAAATTTGGTTAAAATAGGTAAAGCATGTTTCTTCACTAAAATATAGCTAATCTTATACAATGATATTTTCTCAATATGATTGTAGACTAGGTTCTTAGTAGTTTTAAATACTAGTCTTAACTAGGCATAAATAAAAATAATTAAGCGAATTATGTTTTTTCTTAACAATTTCAACGCCATCAAGCACGGATTAACGTATTTACACTAAAAATACACTTTTAAAGTTGAGCCAAATCTTACAATATCTCACCAAGGAGGGAGGGGGGTCGAAAAATTGCCAAAATCGCGTCACGTAATTAATGGCCGCCCCCTAAGTCCAAATCATATGGAGGATGACTCAATAACTATTTTTGGGTTTCACCTTTATCACAGCGACTTACCTCATTTATTGTAGATGGTCCCTCTCCTAGCTTTCACAGAACTATTGCAAGTATACCAAGACATTTGGCTAGGTCTGGCAAAATGTGCTCCTAAAAACCTTTTTTTCCGGTCTTCCATTAAAACTTTGTTTTTGCCTCTCTAGGTTTCACCTTTATCACAGCGACTTACCTCATTTATTATTAGATAGTCACTCATCTAGCTTTTACAAGACTATTGCTAGTGTACCTTAGAGCTCAGTACTGACACAAACTCTATTTTTTTCTTCACATCAACGATCTTTCTTTCACAATCAATCTCATCCATAGTTTTGCTGACATAATCAGTTTCTTAAGTTAGTATATATCCCAAATCAGCCCCTGCTTGGAACACTGTTTTCATTTGTGGGGAATGATTCGTGCGAGAAAGCTTTCTTCTCTTACCCGCTGTAGTACTGTGGGGAACCAGCCGCTCTTCTACAGATACTTTCACAGCTTCTGCTGAAGAGATGATTGGTTGAAGGTGTTATGTGACATTCTCCAAATTTCTAATATTTATACTAAAAGAAGATATCTGCCTTTTTTAACTTATATCTTTCTTTCAGGGATTATCGATAGTTACCTGTTTCTCGAAAAGTAACTATTGATAATCCCTGAAAGAAAGATACAAGTTAGAATAGCTATTCTTTTAGTATAAATATCAGAAATTTGGATGTCACATAAACCTTCATCCTACACCTTCATCAAATTCGTTTTTTTTTTCATAAAAACCGAAATCAAAAATCCAAAAAGAGGAATCGATAGGCAATTTCAAGACGAGCATTAAAAAAAAGCTTAAACGGTTGAACTATATGAGCTGTAAAGTAATTTGGGTGGCACAGTGACGCTTCGTCCCACTGTACGGCGACTGACCAACTGTACTGGATACTTTTGCGTAAACTTTTTAATACCACTGTCGCGATACAACTACCTTATATTGTTTCTTATTTTACTCAGCTCAACCACCGTACGTCAATACTTATGTGTGCAGTCAAATTTTCTAACTTTTTAGTATATCTGAATCAAAATTCATCGATGAGCACCCAATCATCTATTGGAACCTAATCTGGGCGTTCGAAAGGATAAACGTTCAAACACATCTGCCGAACTTATATCTGAAGAATAGGGTGGACGCCCAAAGCAATTCGAGAGAGATGAGCAAGAAAAATAGCGAAGTAAATTTGGAGGAAAAAGGTAGAGAGGAGAATGGAAGCAGTAGGAAGTTGGTGGAGGAAGGGACTGATCCATTAACACAAGAGTTAGCTACATTGGGTAAGTTGTTAAAAATGTAATCTAGTCGTGCAATTGGTATCTATACCGCAAACAAGCATCCAAACGCGACAAAAAAATGTCTTAAATACATTTATACTTTAAATCTTTTGGTTTTATTTCAAAAAGATTTGAAAAGACGTGATAAATTTAAACTTTCTGGGGAACCAGTAAATGCAATCAAAAATAGGATATTATACAGGGTTATCTAAATTAAGTGTTCTTTATTGGTAATTTTGTTATTAGTGAAAATTAAAAACTGTTTAAATGGACTCCCTAAGTCGTGACGTCACGCTTGGGGCGAAGCTAAACAACCTTTCCAAACAAACGGATAATAACATGTAAAAGCCGATATGGCGTGGTTTTGCTTTGAAATAAGGGTGCTTACGTTTTGATTTTGTTAAAGTGTCATTAGATAAATAGTTTTATATATAATTTTATAAAGTTTTTAAAAAATTGTTATTTTATGGTATTACCTGCTTGCTATCTCTAACTCTTAGGATGTGCACAAATCACCCGAATAATTACCTTGACAGTCTTATTTGCGATCAGAACTTAAGATTAACTAAAATTAAAAATCGCTTATGGGCATTTGTCTGTTATTATGGCTTCGTTTGGAAAGGTTGGTAAGCTCTGCCCCTCCCCCACCTGATGTTAGACTTAGGTAGTCTATTACTTAAGTCCCTAATGCAAAAAACAATTAACGATCGTGTTTTCGAGTTTATTAGTAAAATACTTTGTTTTTTCGAAGAAACACCCTGTATACTGTATCGCCATTACAAATACCTTTCAAAGAGTTTTAAAAGAGTGCTACATTTGGTATTTATATCTTCAATACTTTCGAAATTATGAGCATCGAAATATGTATGTAAGTAAAATAATAGACATTTTTTTAATAGAATATCCTGTGTATTGTCTGACCAATAAAAAGATATTTAATTAAAAGAGCTTTAAAAAATACCACATTCGATATGTTTATCTTTAATAGTTTTCGAAATATGGTCTTCTAAATCTGAAAAATACTTCCTAATTTTCGTTATATCTGCAGCTGTAAGCAGTAAGCTTACAGCTCATTCAAGCTTTGATACGAGGATGGGATAAAAAGTTTCCAGCCTTAATAAGAAAAAAGCAAAATGTGAATTAAAAACAGTTTTTATTTTTCTACATAGTCTGCATGTGGCTCAATATCAACCACGTCTAAATGCGAGTCACATTTTTTATCAGCAAGATTTTTTTTTAGTCTAATAATGAATTTTTGGTATGCTAGTTAGGGATTTGTAACAAGGTGTATTGTCCTGGTGGAACAGAATTTTCTTTTTTGCCAAACAGGGACGTTGTCGTAATACTCAGAAATTATAACTTTTTTCTATCAAGACAGTCTATAACAATTATGCCTTTGGCATCCCAAAAAATTATTGCCATAACTTTTCCTGCCGATGGAATTGTCTTTGCCTTCTTTGAAATCGGTTCACCCCTCGCTGCCCACTGTCTTGATTGTTGTTTAATCGACAGTAATAACTTCGCGAAGAAATTCAGTTGATAAATGCTTAAACAGTGTCAAACACTCTTCTGAGATGGTCATGCAAATGAGTTTTTGTTTTGGAGTAAGCAATCCCGTCACTATCGACCGGATAGTTTTCTCATCTCTAAAACATCAGTTAAAATTAATGAGCAACATCATAGATAGAGAAAGCATTTCATTTATAAACGCAATCGAGAGCTGCGGCCAACGTGTTCTTGTTTATTATTGGCGATAGAATGGTACAGGCATAGTTTGTACTTACTTGTAAAATGATAATCTAGGAATCATATTCGTCACTTTACACACTTGGCACTGCCTTACCATTTTAATTTATTAAAAGTACTTACACAAAACTAAAATTTATACAATTGTCACAAAAATTACCCAAACAAAAAACATTTGGACTAAAACGCCATATTGAATGTGTCATCTGTCGAGCGAAGCTGAAGGTGGCGGAAGTACGCTTCTACGAAAAATCCGCTGTTGTCACGTTGTCGCGCCTTTATTAGTAGCTGTCCAAAAAGAAAATAGTATTTTGGCATCATTACTTTTCTGTGTTATACTTCCTAGTAATAAATATAACAAATATTATTCACACTTTAAAATAAAATAGTAGAGCTTATTTTGATGTAATTTTAGGAATAAATTAAGTAAAATTTAATCATAATATACTATCAAGTAAATAAAACAGAAAAATACTTAAGAGCCACGCTTTACGACAAAATGGTATCTGTAGTAACCATTTTCCCGGGTTTTGGTAGATTTTGGTACTTTTTATTGGTTTGAGTACAGAGGTTCATTTATCCCTAGGCAGAACCTTAGAATGTGCGTTTATGATGCCACGCTTATGCCAAATCGATGCTTTCTCCAGTTAAACTAACAGCTCATTGGTTAAAATATGGTGAATTAGCTCTTTCGATTTGCCCCTAGCGTCAGCTATATTATTTAACTTTAACCGGCGATCATTCAAAACGATTTTATAAATTTTTGAACAATTTCTTTAAACGTTGCTGTTTGTGGCCTGCCTGGAACGCGAGGCATCTTCAGTGCTCCTGCGACCACGTTTAAAGTATGTCACCCAAAATGTAAAACTTTATAAATTTAATCAACTATTAAAACTAGCGAAGCATGAGGCCAATTAAATATGCGTTATATGACGGCAACACACGCCCTCTATGGGTTAGGCTGGAATCTTCTTATCCCATCCTTGTAATAAAATTATTTTTCAGATTTGAATGCTCATAGTTCGGAAACTACTAAAGATAGACTTATCAAATTAATATTTTTTTAAGCTTTTTGAAAAATCTTTTCAAAGGTCATGCAGGGTACGGGGTGTTCTATTTAACAAAATGTTATCTTATTATTAAACTTGAA
Organism: Listronotus oregonensis; assembly: GCA_019359885.1. NCBI lineage: Eukaryota > Metazoa > Arthropoda > Insecta > Coleoptera > Curculionidae > Listronotus > Listronotus oregonensis. The sequence continues at coordinate 65,543 of JAHBCN010000591.1, forward strand.
TACACGATTGTCAATTGTTTTTTGCATTCTTTAATCTTAAAGGATGTGATGATGATTTTGTCTGATAACAAAGTTACCAATGGCGAACTTAATTTGCATATCCGGTATTTCAAATAGCAAGATTAGAAAAATGTGTTGTAAAAGTTTTCAGATCTTATAGGGCGATTTGGATAAAAATAAAAAAGATTGTTTTTTTATATATTTTTGTGTTTGCAAGCAGCTGATGTCAAGGACTATTCAAGTAAGCAACGTTTTTTAATGTTATATTTTTAAAGTTTGGGTCGTATTAGTGAAAATGCATATAATACATTTGCATCTATTTAAATTTTGAGGGGTGGGGAAGGACTAACAGTACTAGACCCTTAAAAAAATACAAAAAAAAGTTATTAAATACATTCATAATTTACCATTTTTGAAACCAGTAGCAAGCAAATTTATACAAACCTAAAAGACACTTAGATATATAATCTCTTTATAAACTGAAATTAAGCATTTAAAAAAAATTCTTTATAACTATTTGCATTTTTTTGTATATAAATATATTTTTTATGGTTGTATTTTATTGACTTTTATGTTTGTTTTTATGAATTATGTAAGAGGACATGTTTTTAGATTAGTTTATCCCTTTAATGAACTTTGTTATAAGTTAATTGAGATTGATTAAATTAATAAATAAAAAATAACAGATATTCGTCAATTAAAAAAGAAACTGAAAAGCGAAGCGCAAAGTTTGGGTAGATTTTCGTTGTCAAGTTGTCAGCAACTGTTTCTAAGAATAACATTTTCTAATAATTAAAAAATTTATATTTTTTAAACTCTTTTCACCACCCTGTGTATAGATCTATTTTTTTAATTAATAGTAATATATATTATGATTTTAATACTAATACTATAATAATTTTATTTTTCTGCGATATCCAGAGCGATTAGCAGCAAGAGTAAGAGTTAAATGTTTATGGGACGAACCCAAATTTCATAACGAGGGACCTCCAATGTACGTTTTGTGGAGACTTAGAGATAGTAACCAAATTATCTCTAAGGATAGAAGTAAAGTAACGAAATCGTAAGTATTTTGGTAGATTTTAAAGGCCTAATAAGACAAGTAATTTTAATCTTTTTCATCAATGTACTAGTGTCTGAATGAAAGATGTTTCTTGGACTTTCATTGTCTTCATTACCGTTTCAACTGGTAAGTATCTTCAGCCGCCCTCAGGTAAATACTAAATAAGTTCCATAACTACAAGACTATTTATAAAAAACTAAGTGCGCTGAGGCATAAAGGCAATTGACGTGCGTTCAACGGGTGGGATTGCCTACCCCTGTTACAGGAGTTTTGAGAAAAAAACTCCAGGTGTTTCGCAGAAATATGGATGCCGTATATCAAGTGATCCTTGGAATTTACAGTTGCTATGGTTTCGCCATTTCGATAAATATGTTATAGTTGTTATAATTTATTTCGCAATGGCATACAAGCTAGATATTTGAAGAAGTATTTATAAACTAGCTGGGCAAATGCCCTCGGTATATTGCTAGAAGTGGTTTTAAATACCGAAAAAGAAAAAAGGCACCCAAATATACTGATGTTCAGCTAGCAAGAATAACCAGGTGCTGTCGCAATTTAAGACGAGTTCACTTGGCGAATACAGATCGATTGTCATGGATGATGACAAATATTTCACCCTTAGCCATGCAGAACTACCAGGAAATTGTGGATTTTACACCGACATTATAGAAGAGACCCCAAATGAAGTTATATAAGTTATAAAGCCAAAGCTAAGTTCTTAGATAAAGTATTGGTATGGTGTGCCATATCGGAAAGAGGTATATCCCGGCATTTTGTTGGTCATGTAAGAGGAGAAGCAGGCCAGAGTTACACTTGACCGGCTGCAAGAAATATTTCGTATGTGCCCAGGATTGATAACCCCCCTAATGTCCTCCAAACCAGGCCAATTGAAACTTTCTGGGCTCGATTGGCTCAAAAAGTCTTTGATAACGGCTGGGAAGCACGAAACGAACAAGAACTTCGGCAGCGAATCTTTCAAAAAGTAAGAGAAATAAATATACATGATGTCCAAAACCTAATGAGACCAGTTAGGCATATATTACGAGTCATAGAAGAAAACGGACCCTTAGCGGCAGTAATTTAAATTATTTTTGTATAGCAATGATTAATTTAATAATATAAGTTTGAAAAAATAAAAGTTTATTTGAATAGAAACAAGTAGTTTCAATTTGTTTTTCTCAAAACTTATGTAACAGGGGTTAGGTCTAAGGCTAAGATTACATTTGGTTAAAAGAGGTGACCAATTTTAATATCTAGGGGTTTACTGAAGTATTCATGGTTTTGACTAATGACTGCTGCTTTCTAGAATTGTTTTTTTTCAATGCTACGCTCAGTGTATGCTTTTATCATCTGACCATCTTATATGATGTCCTTAGGTCCAAGCGTGATCAACAGCACCAGTCTTTTTCGTTTCTCGTCTCGTTGTTCATCTCTGGTGTTCTTTACTGCGTACTTCCATTGGTCTTTTCTTTTTGCATAAAATTACACAAATATGGTGCTTCTGGTTCTTGAAGCTTTTCTATTTAGTTTTTGTTGGGTAGCTTCTTAAAGATTTACTGGCTTCAAATACTCTATCGATGTTATGGTTCTTTCCAATTCTATTTTTAAGAAATGCCCTTGACATATGGGATGTTAACCAGAGGTTGTTGTTCTTAAGTCCTTAATGCGTTCGTTCTATGTCTACGCTGTTCCAACACTTAATCGACTAGTTTTTAAATAAATGACGTCAGTGGAAGTTGTAGAAATATCTTTCATTCTACCTACATCATTGTTTATAAACTTTAAACAATGACTACTTGTGTGTCTGTTGTGAAATTCTAAAACATTCGTTTGCCAAATTATTATTTTTATTATGTAAGCATGCATTAATGTATTTAAAAACACTAACCTTCCAAACTAAACATTTATACTCTTTTTAGATTTATGCAACAAATCATAAATTTTATTCGAGTAAACGACCTCGTGGAACCAATCAAATGCCTTTCACAAGAGAGAGAACATATAACAAAAAACCAAATTGCCAACTCAATATATAGGGACATTCTGTTTTTGGCTTGCAAGTCTTTAGGAAGATCACAGATTGACATCAATGCGTTTGATAAAGAATATACCAACGCTTATTCAAGGTAAGACTGAAATTTTTGTATTGATTTCCAAGGTCTGGTATTTGTAATAGACATAAAGAAGGGATCTCTTTTATTCGCAAATTTACCATTCTGTAACTCTGTAAATTCTGATTTCGCATGTTCTCGGCTTTACCGAAGGTCTTCCGAATTTATTTATTAATTTAAAACAAAGACGTATTAGGTACAATCGCTTTTATTTACATTAAATCACTATCTTTGGGTTTAGGGACCTTGTTTTAATCTTTTCTTTTTTTAGGTACAGTGAAAGAGCCACATTGGAAATACAAGACAGACCGATCAGCCTGAGCGCTCTATATTGTAGACAATATTTTCGTCCTTTACTACTTCCCTAAGTATCGCGTAAGATAAAAAAAGTAGGGATAACGAGTTTTTAGCGTTTACAGTTCGCAAGTGATATTGACTGAATTATATATACATTTTTTCACCCCAGTAATATAACGTTATAACACTAATTTGCTACAAATCTTAACACTTTTAATGTGGGCAGTTTTCCAATAAATATTTTTTAACAATATTGCAAAATAATCCTAAAATCCTTACTATCTCCATGCTCTCACCTCCGTTACTAAATTTAAGTAATGGAGGAAGAGAGATTGAAATTGGTTTGTAATTGAGATCGTACCTATTTAATAAAATTCTTTATTTATATGAATTTTTATTATTTTGAATAATATAGTATTTAAGAATATAAAATTATCTTAAATCATATTTTTATTATCCTCTATAAATTCAGTTATACAGGATGGTCTGTGAGATATCTTTTGTCCGTCCCCTTTTATACAATAGTAAACTAATATTGATAATACATATATACTTTGCGAACTTTAAGATGTTCCTAATAATTCATTATCCAACTATATTTTTATTGTAAAGTTAAAAAATAACAATTTTGTTATATTTTATAAATTACCTGCATTGTTACTAAAATTTAAAGCCCTGATACACAGACTCTCGAAATTAAGGCGCGACCAGAAATTTACCACAGCATGTTATTATTTTTTATCTTATTTTTATTTTGTGTATAAACCATTTTTGTTGGTCGGCTTGAAAATTGCAACACGCTGTTAGGTAAACTGCGCCATTATCAACTGGGTATAATTTGGGTATATAAAAAATGTCTTTAATTTATTGCGCCACCTTGGGCGTCAGTTGTTGATTTAATGCCCCACGCTGGACGTCAATTATTAATTAAATGTCCCACGTTGGGCGCCAATTATTAATTTAGTGCCCCACGTTGGACGCCAACTGTTAATTTAATTCCCCACCTTGATCGTCACTTATTGATTTAATGCCCTACGTTAGACATTAATGATTGATTTGATGCCTTATGTTGATAATTAATTGTTGATGTGGGGCCGAAGGTTGGGCGCCAATTATTAATTTAATATCCCACTTGGGTGCCAATTAATAATTTAATGTCCCACGCTGGCGCCAATTATTAATTTAATGTCCTACGTTGGTGCCAATTAATAATTTAATGTCCCAGGTTGGGCGCTAATCATTAATTTAGTGCCCCACGTTGGGCGCTAATTATTGATTTAGTGCCCTACGTTGGACGGCAACTGTTTATTTAATTCCCTACATTGGGCGTCACTTATTGATTTAATGCCCTATGTTAGGCATCAATTGTTGATGTGATGTCGTAAGTTGGGCGCCAATTATTGGTCTAATGACCCACGTTCGGCGCCAATTCAGGAAAAATGTAATCCAACTATTTCAAAATTTAGATATAGATGGATATGGATGTCTCTTTTTGAGTTAAAATACAATAAATAAATGGGAATAATACTTCCAGATGAATTTTTAAAAATATAAAATGATGTACTTTGATCACTAGAAACTATCGCCAAATATCGTTTATTTCTGGTAAAATGTCTAATATTGATTATTATTATAATTAATTTATGCGTATGTTTAATTTGAAAGGTCTTTAATAAATTAGTCAGTAAAGGAGGCCCCGCTAACCAGGAGGAGCTGCCACAGTAAGTAAACATGGTTTAAAATAAAGATAAAAACCAGTTAGGTACAATTTTATTATAATCGCGTGTGTACTCCACTAGGTGTTGCAAACTTTCTGAAACATAAGCCAAAGCCTACCTTTTTACTAAAAAATACAAGACTCATTACCAAAGATTGAATTTGCAATAAAACGAAAGATAGTTAAGTAGGACTACAGGATGATAAAATTACATCAAAGTTGTAGTAGTTTTCGGGTTGTGCGTTATTTTTGCGGGTCATTATGGTTTTTTTTTGTGTTCAAATTTATAATTATTTTGAAAGTGGCTTTTTTAAATAATTTAGAAGCAAACTGTTTTAAAAATTAAAGTTACGAAATGGTGCACGTTTTTATTATACAGATATTTAATGTTTAGTTTGTTCACGTTTAATATAAACTTTGTTTTATCAAAAAAGTATTTTTAAAATTTGTATATTGGTAAAAGTATTGTAATATAGTTATAATTAATACTGGCGTTTTACAGAAAGGAATGGTTAGTATTTTAGGGGTGGTACTATAAACTATAATAATAAGCCCATTTTACACGTTTCTATATACTTCTCTCACTTGCAAGAATTACACATTTTGTTACAAGGTGGTCAAAAAAGTTGGAAGCAAATGGTTTTCTTTTTTTCATTAAGTTTTTTTTTTAATATTTTGACACTCATCACATGACTGATATTATGACGGAAACTTTGAAAACTGATATAAGATATCAAAAAGTGAGATTTGGAGTTGAAATATAGAAAAAAGTTGTTAGACAAAAACTAAAAATAAAGTTTTAGGCCTATTAATTAAGTTAAAAAAGAAATATAAACATTTGGAAAAGTGTGATGTTTGCGACATAATGTATTCATACATAATAAAACAAATAAGTTTTAAAAAAGTGTCAATTTATTTTTAAATTTCAATTTAAATTTATATACTAAAATATAAAGACTTTATAAAATTTTCTTTTTTGAAAAACGTATTTAAAGTGCCGCTATCAAGTATTTGCTTTTAGATACGGGGTACTTAAACAAGTAAGTTATCATATAGTATCACGTAAAAATCACAATTTCTTAAATATTTATATCTGTCTTTAAAATTTTTTAAATAAGGCTAAGACTTTTTTCCACTACAGTTTTGTCTAATTACCTTTTTCAATACTCCAACTCCTAACCGCACTTTTTGTCATTTTTTCACAAATTGCAAATTTGCCGCCATAAGAGCACTTTTATGTGGCAAGTATCAAAATGCTTTTTTTTAGGTATTCAACAACCAAAACTAAAAAATAATATTTTATCCATTACCCATTGTTTTTGTGACTTCATCGCATCTTTTTAGCAGTGAAGCAACCAGATTGTTTATTACTCCTGCTTCTATAAAATTCCATGCTAAATGCACTTCTTCGAACAAATGTTCGGCATTTATTTTTTGTTATCGACGAATACGTTTTACTACTATTTCCATAGATTTTCTATGGGATTTAAGTATTCCGGCGGTCATATTAAAATGCGAATATTTTTTTAACCACTATTTTACAGTTTTTGCAGTCTATTTGGGTCATTGTCATGCTTGATTCAAAAGTTTAAGGGCATTTTCCATTCTGCATAAAAACGCATTATATTCTCCACTATATTTACATATAAACATGTGCATTGTGCCCCCAAATCTGAAAATCGAACCCATTCTACAAGCCGAAAAGCATCCCAACGCCATAATATTTCAGCCACCATGTTTTACACAGGTATTTAGCAAGATGTTTTGAATCAAGCCTACTTCAAAATAAATTAAACCAACATATTTAAAGATTTTAGATACGGGGCACTTAAACATGTAAGGCATCATATAGTATGTCGCTAAAATCACAATTTCTTAAAAGTTTATATTTGTTTTTTGAGGTAATTTTGTAAATAAGTCTAAGACTTTTTTCACACAACCGTTTTGTTTAATAACCTTTTTCTATATACTAACTCATCACTTTTTGTCATTTTATTATATATTTCAAATTTGCCGCCATAAAAGCAGTCACGTGACATGTATCAAAATATTTTTTTGTATTCAACATGCATAATTAATTAGCGGAAAACCTTTTTTAAATATTTTAATAACAAAAAAGGCCCATTTGTTTTAAACTTTTTGATCACCCTATAAATTTGTGTAAGTTCAGTGATTGGATTATAGATATTTTTTAACTTTAAGTATTACTAAAAGCGTTTTACGCAAGTTATGTATATTGGGCTAGTATTAGGTTATGAAATAAGTTATTTGAAATTCTACTTAAATGTATTACCTTAATAAATACTAATCAATCTTTCTGCAAACGTCATTACAGATTTGTTAATTTCTTCAATTTGTGTTTTATTTCACCCCGCATTTTAAATAACTTGTCCTGATCTCTAACTTGTAAAATATTGATTTCTGACGTAAAATAGTTCCTAAAATATGTTTTATGATGCTAAAAGGTCTAACTACAAATAAAAAGTAGCATCTTAGTTTTTAAAATCATAATATTAAAAGTCTCATTACATGAAATTATTGCAAGAAGCACTAAAGTCAGCGTGAAAATGGGAATAATATTAATAATGCCTTTGTGGGCTCGCATGCACGTTAGCATATTTTAAAGAATATACAATATATAAGTTAGGTCACTTGTTTATAAACCTTTGATGTTTTGGCTTCAAAGACACCGTGCCGCGTCTCCGATGATCGCGAACCGACAAAAAAGTTTCAGGAGATATTGTGTAAACGATACCAATTTATTTAAGCGTTTCCACTAATTGGGATTGTCGAGGAACGAGGAGTATATTTTTCATTATTTGAATGATTATTACGATACTATAAGCATAATGTTGATAATATTTGTTTATGGTCACCAAAGTCACTGTAAATAAATGGTAAATTTTTTGTCTCTATTACCAATTAATAATTATCCCTAGAACTACAATTTGGGGTAGATATCTACCCCGGGAAAATTTTGATAAGTAAATAATAATAAGTAAAATCGTAACTGTACTTTTGAATATTTTTTATATCTATTAAATTTATCTTTTTGTTTTTTCATATTGTTTATGAGAGAAACAAGAATAGATTCTTGAAATCTAATATTTTATGGATATTTATTTGATTTTTTTTCATTGATCGAATTCTCAATTTGTTTTAATTTTCAAAGTCCCAAATAAATAGACTTTTTTATCAAAACATCATGGTATATTTTTTCTTAAAGCCTTATGTGTCCTCTTTGAATTCCCGTTGGAAATTTGAAAATCGGTTGTTTAGAAAAATAGTTATAAATTTTTGTTTGTTAAATGACGGGTTGACTGTTTTTGAGTACTTATAGCTATTCAAATCAATTTTTAACCAACTAAATCTTGATAAAATTAAATTGCTCTTTACCATTTTCTTGGGCATAAAAAAACAAACAAAATCGTGTACTCATAAGTCAGAGCTGCTTTCAGAACGATTTTGAAAGCCAAAATCACGCGGGGTAAATGTTTACCCCGATTTGTAGTACAGGTAAAAAAATGGGTTTATAGTTCTAGGGTTATTTTATCATTACAAATAAACAAATAAATATTTATCTATCTATCTATTGTATAATGTAAACCGAAATAGAAATTTATTGTAAACATCTAAAAAGGTCGACCAGACTTTCACGAATAATTAATGGGTCACCACGATAATTGTTATTTGTGTATTAGGAGTGCAAAATGGAATATTGCAGCTGTTTTTTATCTTAAGATAGTCCATGAAGGGCGAAGGCCTAAATACCAACGTACCGTGGGTGTCTTAACTGTGGTAATATGAAGGCTATTGACACGAGACCCAAATACTTGGGGATTTGGAGGAGAAGGCAAAACTTCTAGTGGTAGTAGGTTTCACAGTGTGGACACTCTAAGGATGAAGAAACTAACAAAGTGGACAGTTTGGGGCCTCTCAAGCTAGACTGTAAGATAATGCACAAAAACGACACTTTGTGTCGCTCTATTGGGAGCTGTCAGGGGTGGAACTATACTGGCCAACTTCTTAAAGCAGAAGCCGTAGAATATCTATAAAAAGCGAGAGATCCCCTACAGGTGGGCGAGAGAAGAAGGCTTTCCTGTAAGCCTGGAATCATTAATAGAATGAATAGCCTTCCCTAAATGAAATTAAGATTACTAAGAGTTGTGGAAGACGTAATTCCCTAGACATGAGAACAATACTCTAAAGATGGTGTAATTATATGTATATTAGAAGGTACACATAGTTAATTTTACTCAAGTTTTCAATAGAACAAATGTTAAAATTTACCCTCTCTAGCAGGCTCACTAGGTAAATCTACAGATGGAATCGCATATGAATGAATGCGACTCCCAAAAAGGGTTTGAAAAATCCTCCTCTTTGAAAAAGCACAAACTCTAGCGTATAATTAGCAAATTTGTGGAACTCAGTGAATCCCAAAGCACTTTACCAAGCTTGACATTGGAAAGTTTAATATATTTTTAATACAAATACCAATAAAATAGTCTAATCTATATGATTTATATTAATATGGTCCTTTGGGCATCTAAAAAACGATAAATCGCCTTTTATTCAACTTTCACAATTATCCACTAAACAAATATTATTACTAGACATATTCAACAACTTTTTAGGGACACGATATACCAAAGCACACGGTTACAGCAGAACGATTTCTGGCGCACTGCGTATCAGTCGGCTTCACACCATAAACTGGTACGAATATATTGGACAGGCGGGGAAAAGAGGAGTGCGTTTTGAGGAGCCGCCACGAGTGACGCAACTCATATATTATATATTTTTTAAACTATGACCCAACTGACAACAGCTGATTTTTTTGTCACCCTGTACTTTAATAAAAAAATTAATTTCTTATTATTTGGCTTAAGTCTTATTCAAGCAGCTTATATAAAATAGATATTTATAAGAATTAATTTACCGAAAGCGCCTGTTATTTATTTAGGATAATTTTACGTTTTCTGCGCAAATCAAAACATCCACAAAGCATCCTTGAATAGAAGGATAATTGCAAATTGCAAAGCAAACCGCTATCATTTTCAGGAATGCTTTTCGAGATTATACAGGAACCGCGTCGGAATTAGCGTGAATATTATTTAACATGATGAGAGTTTTTGCGTAAATATTCTTAACGTTATAGTAAATTTCTAATTATGTTTAAATAGTTATTTACGCAACCAGTTAGAAAAAGTTTTATTTTGTGTAACGAGCTCGATTTCTGCGGACCGAGCGGAGCGAGAGCCTGCAAAGTAGCGCGAGTTACACAAAATGGACTTTTCCTAACGTGTTCCATACAATATTTTTTTAATTTTAAATAAAACTGTTTTCATTACAAGAAAATGAAAAAATTAAGATCAATATAATAGTTTTTCGAACCCTGTATTTAGTTCGGTTGCTAAGCGTTGTTTAATAGCGGCGTCTTTAGTGCCATAGTTAGTGTCAGAAAGTTTTTACATTTCTCAAGCCAAAAACTGTCGAAACCTAGTTTGGATGTTCCTAGTGATGTGAAGGAAGCTACTCAAATTGCAATGTCGAGTCTCATAACTGAAAAATCAAAATCAAAGTACGATTTGGCCCATTAAAAATTCAATAATTGGCTTGAAGAAATACATATTTGATCATATTTTCTTTGTGCAACTGGTGATGAAATGGACTTTTCGCAACTAATTTTGAAAAGTTTTACTTTTTAACACTAGTGTTAAAAAGTAAAACGTTTTAATACGCCGCCGGTCAGTTTTGAAAAATGTCACTTTTATGTCAATTAGGTTTCAAATTTTAAAGGTTCAATTCAATAAAGTTATTATAGGATTATAAGTATCGGACAAAATTAAAAACTTTAATATCTATTTTAGTAGCATTTTAATCTGTAGATGCTTCGACAAAATTAAATAAAATAAAACCATGTAGTATATTTACATTATCCACAATTATAAATTTGAAAATAGATACAGTTTTCATCCGACAAATTGAGCACTTAACACTTTTTCCAAATAAAACTAAAAAAATAATATTTTATCCATTACCATTGTTCTTAATGACTTCATGGCATCTTTTTAGCATTGAAGCAACCACATTGTTTATTACGTCGGCATCTATAAAATTCCAACAAACGCTCAGCATTTCGTATTTGTGATGGACGAATACGTTTTACTACTATTTCCCATAGAATTTCTATGGGATTTAAGTCCGGTGATAGCGGCGGCAATTTTAAAACGCGAATATTTTTTTAACCACTCTTTTACAATTTTTGCCGTGTATTTTGGTTCATTTCCATGCTTGATTATGAACTTTAGAGGCTTTTTCCATTTGGCATAGGAAAGCATTATATTCTCGAATATATTTACATACTTAAACCTGTCCATTGTGTTCCCAATTATGTAAATGGGACCCATTCTATAAGCCGAAAAGCATCCCCACACCATAATATTTCAGCCATCATGTCTTATAGAGGTAACAACATACTTGGGATCAAGCCTGTTTCCTGTACAACACCGTTCAAGATGTGTTTTGTCTCTTGAAATGATGAGATATGAAGATTCGTCAGAAAAACACTTTTCTTCATTCGTTGAGGATTCAGTTTTGATGGAATCTAGCAAATAACATTCTTGCATCCCTAAGGCAAGTAAAGTTTTTTGGCTGGTTTTCTTGCTGGTATCCGATTGCCACTAAACGACGTTGAATGGTCCTGGAAGATGCATTAACGTTACCAAGTTCAGCTAAAATCTGCGATAAATACATTCTCGGATCATTTAAAATGAGTCGTTAAAGGCGCCTGTTAATTTTTTTGGTGGTTATTCCAAGGAAGTTTAAATGTTTATGGAAGAACAGGGCCTATTTCATTTGAATACAACCCCATTGACCAAATTGCTGGTGCCAAAAGGCAAGCGGGTATAGAGGAAAAGGCCCTGCGAAGTTTGCCCAATGCATAGTACGGTCAGGTCCGGACTTCTATAATTCTTTGTTACTATGTTAAAGTTGACATCATCAAATGTCAAATTTATACTAACTACACTTTCACTGTTCTTCTTATTTTTTGCACAATATTGTTGGTTTTTAAACGAAACTATTAAAGAATATTTAAAATTATTATGTAATATTAGATTTTATCATCTGCTTTAATATAGAAAGAAAAGATGGCGCCCCTTGACAGTATTTTATTTAAATGATCGATATGTTTGGGAGTTTTGTATTTTTATTAAAAATCTTGATGGAATAAATGAGAACAGGACAATTTTTTGATAAATATCAATGATTGTATGATAGTTTGGTGTCCTTATCACCAGTGGCGTAGCGTGCGAGGGTGCCCCCTCGCCCCTTTCTTTTTTATTCCATTAGCCCCCTCAACTAGTTGATCTTGCAAACTAAATAAATCCCATTTGTTGCACACTTAATAAACCTCATTATTCTAGCGCCATCTGTACTCTTTATAGCTAACCGCTAAACTTAGGCAGCATATTTATCCATCGTCTCCTCTTTTGGGATACCCCGGAAGTCGGGCGCCGCGCATCCCTTTATTTACAGGTGATTTACAGTGTAAGTTTTGTTTCTTACGGGAATACGCAATAATAATTTCAGAAACTCATTGGTTGGCAACGTATCTTATTAAGAATGGAGTGACAACCTCAAGAAAATAAATTATCTGGGGTACATTTCCGCAAAGAAAGGAACAAAAAAGTTCCTTGAGGCTGCTGACTTAAGACATTTTCGGTAAGTGTTTAGAAAGTTGCGGCAACGTTGATTTTGAACATTTTTGGCATACGGAATTTTTTGGGGCGCCGATCACGAATCTAAAAGAATTTGGAAACGTGTCATTTTTAAGATATCCATCATCAAACTTGTAAATCAAACTAACTTCTTTTTCTCTATTTATCCTTCTTTTTGCACGCATTCTTGATTTTTACACTGAATTGGCACACAATATTTTATAAACTTCTTTTAAAAATTTGTTTTTATATTTATTTTACGATTGTTTTTCCATTTAATAACTAAGCTTAACTTTTAAACGCCGGAATCATGTATACACGAGAGATTTTTTAAGCAAAATGGCCGCGGCATCTGAAAGTAAAGCTTTGCAATTTAATGGAAAAAAGTGTAAAATAATTTAAAAAAAAAACAAGGTTTTAAAATACTGTGTGCCACTTTGGTGTTAAAAAAGAAGAATTGTGTACAAAAAGCAGGGGAATATAGTGAAAATGAGGTTAGTTTGATTTTGAACTTTGATGACGGATATCTTGAAAACAAAACGTTTCCGACTATTTTTTTTTTAAGGTTTGTAATCAGCGCCCCAAAAAACCCTCGTATATTAAAATTGTTACAAATCGGTGTTGCTGCAAGTTTCTAGGCAATTACCACAGTTTTAAAATGAATTTTATTTTCGTCTATTTCTACTTATTATTTATTTAAATAGTTAACTTTAGCATCGCTCTTTTTGTAATGTTATAGAATAAAAGTATTATGATTTTGATTTATACAGTTTAAAACAGATTTAGGTTCTTACTGTTAAAAATTCTATTTGTGGCTCTAGAAAATTTTATATTTTAGCTTTCTTATCGTTTATCGAGTTAATAAGGCTTAAAATTTAAAGTAGTAAAAAAATCTATTTTTTCCTTACGTTTCTTGACGTTTCTGGGTCTAAGTATTACGAAAAACACATTTGGAAGAAAAACATTTTTCCTGTCCGTCTGTCTGTATGTCGGTAAAGGCGATAGTTTCCGAACAAATAATCGTAGAGACGTCACTATTGGTACACACATAGTTTTTTTTGGAAAATAAATGTCTATAATAGTTAATTCATTAATGAACAAAATCCAGTGGGTTTAAGGGCGACCAAAGGGGAAAAAGGGGTTAAATATTTTAAAAATTCTCAACTTCTTAAAAAATTAAAGTAGAGACCTCAAATTTTGTGGTTTTCATTTGTAGCGTTATATAATAGCAGATGATTTTTAAATAATTTTTATTTTTACTTGTACCTAACTCATTTTATTGTACCTGTCTCGGTACCTGTCAAAAAATATTTTTTATTATACTGCACTATGAAAAGTTAGGCTGCCCCAAAAAAAAAGTTTGCTCCCCCCGCCCTTTGACCTACGCTACGCCACTGCTTATCACAAATTTTGTGATAAATGAAGGGCAAGATAGTGGAAATGAGTTTAATTTAATTATCATATTTAATAATCAATATCTCGAAAATAAAACGTCGAAAAAATCTTATTTTAGATTTATAAATTACCATATTTTGGATTGGTTGTTTGTGTTTTAGGGTCATACAATATTGTATAAATTTAGAATTTGTATATTGAATTTACCCTTTTTCCCCTACACCCCTAAAACAATTTTCGCTATGAAAAAGTTTTTTCCATTTTTTTATGGTACATATAGGTTTTTGGGCCACTGAATTCAAATATGATACCAGAAAAAATAATAAGAGGGGTTATCTACCCCTATTTTAATTTGTTTTACCCCATTATTTTTTCTAAAATTACCGTTTTTTTAATTTGCGGGGATGATGTAGGTTTATTGAACATGAATACATTGTTTTTTCGTCAATCTGTAAGTATCTGGAATTTCTGTTTCAAAAACACAATAGTTTATTATAACTTATTATTATTATTATTACTTACACTATTATTATTTGGATCTATCAGGTTTTTTCCACAGGGATGTAAATATTGCCGAATAGCAACGGCAAAATAGGTCCCATCATGCATCTACCATAGTTCCATTTGTAATATGTGTATATTCACTGCTTTTTAAATTGACTATACTCTGTTATTCTTTCTCTTGTATACTGGTGATCTCTAGAGCTCTATCACTCCTTAATAGGTATTTTCACAGCTTTTTTCCAAGGATAAGCCAATCGAATGTCCACTTTGGTCACTCCTTTATCCCCAGCATCTTCAAGACAGTAAAACCTACTGCATGCAGAGGTATTCCTTTCGCGTCAAACCTACATATCTTTAAGTTCTTTATCAATAAACTGCCTCTTACTTTACTTAAGACACCCACGGTATGTTGGTACTTAGGCTTTAAACCTTCGTGGAATGTCCTAAGTTAAAAAAAGGTAAAGCAGTGCTTTGAAAAAGATAAGAAAACCCTAATATGTTATATTGACAGTTTAAAAGACATAAGCTGTATCAACTTTGTTTTCGGAAAGCCTTTGTGCTAAATCTCCACGTTATTTATCCAACAAAGGGCGTCATTTCCGACAAATGTCGCATTGATTGGCCCTAATTTGACACCCGGGTACAAATTTGCAACTATTATCTCCTAACGAGGCCTATTACTGAAACCAAGATTGGCGACCCTAATGTATTCAAAACATCTTATTTACTGTATAAAGTACCCTATAACTTCGGGCATTAGGGGTTGATTTAATCTTTTATCTACGGTTTTTGTAAAAATACTTTTACGCTTTTGTTAGTACATATAAATATTATTATTTAATTTACGCCGTTATTTGTAATCGCACAATTTTAGTTAATTGCCTAATTATTTACTTTTTACATGTCCGCCCGGACAAAATAGTACTGCTTCGCCCTTTTTTTTTATTTTGAAACAGTCCACGAAGACGTAAAGTCCAAGTATTAACATATCCTGAGAATCTAAAGAGCAGTAAGAGGCAGTTTATTAAGACGGTCCGATTTGAATTTTTAAAACGGTTTTTTAAAGTTGAGCGCGTCGACCAAAAATTGGGGGGCACCGCGCCCGATGCCCACAACCCGTCTCTTGCTTCTCCTTCGCTGCTGGATGCCCCCTCCACGGTCGACTCAGCACGTCTCGGTCGCGAATTTTCGCTCGACGCTGTAGGTTCACAAGCATTTTTAACAATGTTCTCCAAAATTATATGAAAATGTGAGGTATACAATTTGTAGCTTTTAATCTCAACATTAAAAAGCCTAATGTTCACGGCACTTGCAAGATAAAGGCCTAATTTGTTTATAATGCGATTGAATAAAAACTATTAATGCGACAATTTTCATCTTTCGGCAGCTTAAAGTATATGTTATTGACTATCATTTCCCAAAAATCAGCCCCAATTTAAAATTGGAGGGAGAAACAATTTTGAAAATGTTTTAAGCATTTTTCCGGCTTTTCTCGGTGAAAAATAGTCGCATAACCATTTTGTAGGTTTTTGAATTCTCTACAAACGGTTTTTTATGAGTGAAATGATATAGCCAGTACGTTTTGTTATATTTAAAAAAAAAAAACAAAAAAGGCCCTTTTTTAATAATTATTGTTTTAAAAAATTACCTGAAAAAAAAATGGTTGGATTTTTGATTTTAGTAATCTACAGGTTATTCCAGAAGTCATGGCGTCAGATATCTGTTAACATTAATTACAAAAGAAATCTATAATAATTGGCCTATAAGTGATTTTGTTTGCCCGAGAGATAAACAGCCTGATGGTTCAGAAGTGGAGATTAAATTTTGTAGCCTTTGGTGATTTATACATAGAGACCTAGGCTTGTAACAGGTAACACGCGAGTTCGATTCCCACCGACGTGCAGTCCACTTTTTACTTTACCTCTTTAAACAATAAACATTTAAAAAGTATTATTACCTTAATAAAATATATTGCTCTGGTAAAGTTTCATTAGTTTTGATTGGTTTAGCTTTTTTAAAATTATGCTTGAAATATTATACAAGTGCACAATTGCCTAAAAAGAACCAGCTTTGTTATGAAGTGCATCTTCGTTTTTTTTTCCTTAAAAAATGTACTTGTTTAATTTTCAAACAAAATAGTTTTCGTAAGAAATAAAACATATAAAATAAAAAAACTCTTTATATCATTTTTAGAAAAATTGGGATAAAGACCACTAGAACGTTATGTCTGCAACACCGTTTCAGAATACCGTACGATCGTAGCCAGCGCAACCTATCGTTTTCCAATAGAAACGCTATAAAGTTGGACACATTTTTCAAGGTTAATCCGCTTCTTTTCCAATCCTTCCCCTAGTCCTCCGTGGTATGTGGATGTCATGTGTACCAATTAAGGTTGTTCTTGAAAGTAACACCCATAAGGTGAAATGACTTTTGTTGTGTGTATTGTGTTTGCAGGAAAATAAACAGAAGAAAATTTTTAATACACCATATTTGAAATATTGAAGAATATCTATTAAAAGTTAACGTAAATAATTCTATTTTTTTTTTGCTTTGTTCTGTCTCTTCACATCTGCTCTTTTCGGTGAGAACATAGGAACTTTTAGGCGTGTGTCAATTATTGCCAAATCAATGCTTAATTGGCTAGAAACTACCCCCTTAAATGTAAGGGTGGTAACACCCTCTTTAATATCAAAGTAATGCTACTTTAACTATAGGATCAATTTGGTTTAATACACCCCCTGTGATGATCTATTATAAGCTAAATAATAATTAGTGGAAAAACGTGTTGCCTCGACTACACATATGTACAGGGTTTTTCCGTATAATTTGGCATGTTTTTAAAGGTATTATTTAAGGGAATACAAAATAGTGATTTATACAAAAGTTTTAGAATTTTTTATGATGGTTTTAGACATTACATTTAAAAAAAACAACTGACGATCGAAAAATTGAAAAATTAAGAATAATATGGTTTTTAATAAAACACCCTGCATTTTAATGAAAATTTAAAATCTTCGCGTTTTTCCTTTTTTAAAATACATAATATGTGTCTCTGTTTAGATAAGCACTTTTGTAACAATATGACTTTAACTTTTCATTTTATTTGCAATGGAGCACCCCTCCGAAGGTGTTTCCTTGTTTGGTACACTCGCGTTTCGTACACTATAGAAATTTACCTGAAATATTCTCGTTACGTACACTGAATTGTTTAATTAGTTTTATGCTTTTCGTTTTGTGCACCGGCCATTGTGACGACCCAAATAACCCGTCAAATAAATTAGACTAGTCAAGAAGTGTGTTTCCTGCAAAAAATAGTTAGAAGGCTTCGAAAATTATGAGCGATAGCTCATTCGACGCGGAATGCAAATCTGAGAAAGCCGTTTTGAGATTTTTTTTTGCCAATAAAAATTGCAATTAACAAAAAACGAAATAAAAAAAAGCCACTTCTATTTTTGATGAAAAGTCAAAAACCATAAAAGATAGCGGAAATTGCAAATAAGATCCTTGAAGAGAAGGAAAATTCCTATAAAAAAGTCCCAACTCCCGGAGTTCTAACTCCTCCGTACGACATTTTTGGTTGCGCGCTTGGCGTCAAAACCGAGTACATCACACTAAATATTTTTTTAGGGTATTAAATATTTATTGAAAAAATTTAAAAAATTAGGGTTTATTCAAAACATTTTAAAGAATTTATTTCCGTTGAAAAATTAACCTAAAGTTAATTTTTCAATAAGCTAGGCAATTGTTAATTAACAAAATTGTTTGTTTTTCATTGTACATTAAAAAAAATCTTAAATAATTGTCGCATAAATTTTTCACGTCTTGGAGCTCTTCTTATATACATACCTAACAAGATCACGCTATGAAAGTTTAAAATTTTTAATGCTTTGTTTATAATAACTTTATAACTTTGACAATATTACCCTGATTTTTCATTTTTTGTCGAAGTTATCAAATTATTATAAACAAAGGGTTAAAATTTTTAAAACTTTTATGGCGTTATCTTGTTAAGTATATACATCGGTTTTGGATTTTCCACACCTGTGTATAAGAAGGGCTTTACGAAGCGAAAAATCTAAACGACAAGTATTTAAGCATTTTTTTAATGTAGGTAGGTTTGAAGTGAGTGGACTTTTTACGCCCCCCACTGCGACCGCTCGGTCTATTGTGGCTCACACCTTTTTATATTTCTCCCAATAGGATCAGACTTCTAATGAATCCGATATCAGATTGGGACAGAGTTACATCTCCCCTTACTCGTGTCGCTACCGGACACGAGCACAATATGTGTTCTGATGTGTTCTGGTGTCCCTGTCTCCTGGAGAGTATGACGAGCAGACGATTAGATCCGTTATGCCCTTCTCTCCCGGTCTAGTGACGTGGGTAGCTACCAGGTCCTTGTTACAGAAACCAGATATTCCTTCTGCGGCCGCATCTCCGGCCTTACCCTGTGAAAACGGTAATATCCGCTTTCTGTTTAAAGCCAGGCAACCCTTTTCCCTATAAAGGCGGTTCTGTCCGCCTTCTGTTTGGATTCAGGGATCCCTTCCTAAGCACCTGTTTGTTCGGGATGGATTAGCCCTTCCCCGTGAAACAGGCGCCGGTGACTTCAGGGGCACCTTTCGAAACGGATTCACCCGTTTTGGTCGGCGCACCTTTATCTGCTTGTGACCTTGGGTGGCACCTCTCGAAACGGATTTATCCGTTTCGGTCAGCGCACCTTTGTCACTTTTTCCTATGAAAGCGGTTTTGTCCGTTTTCTGTTTGGAGCTGGGGAAGTAATAGTCCACCACGGCAGAGCCCCGCATTACCGCAGTAAGGCTAGATACTCGGAGAGTTCGCCCTGTATCTCGGAGGCACCGTTGGAGACACCTGTTTAAGGCACAGGATGTCATTCACTCAGCAGCACGGTATGCTAACACCTTGAGTTAAGCCTTGTGTTCATCTTAGCTTCGGATCCCGTTCCATACGCTAGCCAAAAGAGTTGCCGATAACCAGCAACTCTAGCGCATGTTTCAAAAGATCATACTGGGCCCAACCCAAGGAAGTTTAAACCTTTAAACTTCCTTGGCCCAACCACAACAACGATGTGGGAACACAGCGGTGAGTTTTTTTAATGTACAATGAAGACGAAAGTGCGAAACAATTTTTGTTAATTGACAATTGTCTAACTTGTTGAAAAACTAACTTTAAGTTAAATTTTCAACGGAAATAAATTCTTTGAATTGGTTTTGAATACACCATAATTTTTTAAATTTCTTAAATTAATATTTAATACCCTAAAAAAATATTTAGTGTTACGTACTCGGTTTTGACGCCGAGCGCGCAACCGAAAATGTCGTACGGAGGCCCATTTTTAGCGTTAAATTAAAATTATAAATAATGGAGATTGAACTCCGAGAGTTGGGACTTTTTTATCGGAAATTTCCTCCTTTTCAAGGATCTTTTTTGCAATTTCCGCTACCTCTTAGGGTTTTTGACTTATCAAGCCTTCTAATTACTTTTCGCAGGAAAAACACTTCTCGACTAGACTAATTTATTTGACTGATTATTTGGGTCGTCACAATGGTCGGTGTACAAAACGAGAAGCATAAAATTGATTAAATAAGTGTACGAAATTTCTGAAGTGTACGAAACGCGAGTGTACGAAACAAGAATAAATCTCTTCGAGAGCTGGTGAACAATTTTGAGTAGGTTCTTAAGGCACTTTGAAAATTTGTGTAATTGTTCTTGATGGACCTGTAAACATAAAAGTCAAGGTCTGGCTAAAGGGTAGCGCCCCCTACCAACCCTTTAAGTTATTGATGTTATAATATGTTACAATTATTTTATTCGTAACGATTTACGAAATTATATAGCAAATTGCACCCCACGTTTTTTTACGATAATTAAATTATTTTGTTAATAACCTAATTTATATTTTAATCTTATTTCAAATTAATTGGTCATAACTGATTATGTCACTGTAACACAAACTCTTTACACTTAAAAATTATTTCTACCTTTTAGTTCGGTTTGCTATAATAGCGTGTTTTTTTAGTTATTTTAAACTATAATTTATTTTCGTATTTTTTAGTCCCAAAACAACATCAAAAGTAATCTTAATCAAGAGCCTCGATTTTTAGTATATTTTATATTTGTGTCTATTATGACCAACGGATCTTACCAAAATTCCATATGGAAAAGAAGAAACCCAACATAAATGTCACAGTCCAGTAAATGAAGGAACAAAGCTGTAAATAAATCTGTACAGTTTTTCCTTGTGGTGCAATTCTTAGGTCTTCGGGGATGCTTTCAAACGAAAAAAGTTTATCAACATTAACAGGTGGGAAAGGGCTGAAAATGGTTCCTCAAGGCCCGAAAAATGGGTTTCTCGCTAATATCTGCCAAAATATGCTAATTGGAGATTTTTTCTCAAAACAAAAAATGAAGATCGCTTTGTAATTTACAAAAATAGTCCTTATAATTTTTTTTCAAAAAATCGACAGTTTTCAAGATCCAGACCCAAAAGTTCCCTCATTTCACCTGCCGCTCTACCGCTAGAATGTCGATATCTTCATGGATTCACTTATAAGCGGTCTTCATGGATTCACTTATAAGCAGGCGGACGAATTGTTCCATTACTCGGGCATTAATGTACATTTTTTAAACATTTAAAGTTCATCGGAATGGGAAAACCCATACCTTTCATTACATATGAGTTAGGGTCCATTCTGATTTTTCTAGAATATTAAAAAAAGCGGTCAAAGTTTTTTTCACAATATTTTGAGAGTATCTCATTAATTTATTGATATTTTTTGAAAAAATGGTTTGTTATTACCATTTCTTTTTTATAATGAGACCTTAGCAAGTGTTCAATGATCCCAGAAAATTTCATTCACCATCTTTCTTGCGTTTTGATTAAAAATTGTTTTGCCCATCTGCATTTTTTAGCCGTTTAGCCATATCTATCCAGTGTGGAATGTTATGGATTTTTCGATGGCTATTTTTGCAAAAAATATTGGTGTTGCGAAAAAAATGTTAAGGACCATTTTTGTAGATTTTGAGGTGATCTTCATTTTTTGTCCAAACAAAAATACTCTAATTCGCATATTTTGGCAAATATTCGCGGGAAACTCATTTTTGGGACTTTGAGGGGCCATTTTCAGCGAGTTCCCACGTCGAAATCGTGATAAACTTTTTCTCGCTCGAAAGCATCCACGAAGACCTAAGAATTGCGCCACAAATGAAAACTGTACAGATTTATTTACAGCTTTGGGTACTTTCAGGTCTTCAGTTACTGGACTATCAGTGAAACACTCTTTCTCCAAAAAAATCATTTTGTTGTCAGAAGCCTAGATTTTTAGAGAAAGCGTTTTGTGCTATTTGGGCCTTGGCGAGTATTGTTATTTTGAGAAAATGTTATTTCATTTTTTTTTATTTTGATGGTCCTAGACAGGCCATTAGAACAAAGTTATGAAATAATTGTATTGTCATCGGCTCTTAATCCCTATACAAACTTTTAACTTAATCACTTAATCAGTCTTCTTTAAATTGCTGAAAATTAAGTTTAAATATTTCGTTATATAGATACATAGAAGCATACAGGTCAAGCTAATAAAAGCGTGTAAGAAATGTTATTAAGTCATTTTTTAAATATATAGATTCATTTCTTAAATAATAGATATTATACAGGGTGTAAATAAATAAGTGCGAAAAAATTCAATAAGTGATTCTTGGATTAATTTTAAGAAAAAAAACTTTATATGAACGTATGTCCTAAAAATCCTAACCCATGGTAAAGATTTAGGAAAAACAAATGTTTTTTTATAATATCTGTGAAACTCTATTTTTTACCAAAAATGTTGTATTTTACTTAACCTGTATTAACCTGTCAATTATCTGCTGACGGTTGTTAGTTCGTTGTCTGTCAGTTCTTGTCTCTTTTGAAATAGACACTTTTTTGTGCAATTTTGATCCATTTCATCAATATGGCAAACTATTCGAATGCAGAAAGGACCGATATGCATTTTGTTTATGGTCCTGCTAACGGAAATTCATTGCAAGCATCTAAAATGTATCCTGAAATGTACCCTCAACGAATGGCACCTCATCATACATTATTTGCACGCCTTCATCAAAGACTACGAGAAACTGGAACTTTTTAAAAAAGAAAGAATAATTGTGGACGCCAACTTGATATTAAAACTCCAGTATTGGAAGAAGCAATACTTAATTTAATTGATGAACAATCACCGGACACCAATACTAGAAAAATTGGTCTGCAGCTACATGTCAATCATATGACGGTATGGGCTATTTTAAAGGATCAGTTATTATATCCATATGACGTACAACGAGTCCAGGCTCTGTTATCAAGGGATTTTCCTTGGCGTCTTGAATTTTCTTATTGGATTTTAAAAGTCATTGAGCAAAACCCTCAGTTTTTGGCGCAGATTCTGTTTACCGACGAAGCAAATTTTTTCAGAGAGACAACCATTAACTACCTATAACCACATACGGGCAGATGAAAATCCCCATGCCATAGTTGAAGCCTATCACCAACAACAATTTTCCTTAAATGCATGGGTTGGAATCCTTGGAGACCACCTCATTGGCTCACATTTTTTACCACAAAGATTGAATGGGAAAACATACTCATTTTCTCCAAGACATACTTCCAGAAATTTTTGAGGCGGTACTCCTAAATGTTAGAAGAGCAATGTGGTTTATGCACGATGGGGTTCCTGCCCATTACAGTTTATTAGCGCGTCGTTATTTAGATAAAACATATCCAAATCATTGGATAGGCCGAGGCGGTCCTCAGTTTTGGCTACATCGGTCACCAGATATGAATCCGCTAGATTTTACCAGATGGGGTCATTTAAAAACTTTGGTGTACAGATATTGATGGCTGGAGAAATTAAATCTTTAATTCATGTGCTGTAATTCAGAATTCTTCCGGAATTTTTTATCGGATTCATAGACAAATGCGCCTTCGATTGAATCTTGTATGATGGCAGAGGGTGGTTATTACCAACGATTTTTGGTAATTTTTGTATCGGTTTTTCTTTGGTAAAAACAAAAATTCGAGTCACATTTGGACATAAATAATAAACACATTATACATTTAAACAAACAGTGGTTTTTATTTTTTTAATCGAATACGCAACGTCGGATGAAATAAAGTCAAGAGAACAAATTTACTCTAAAATAAATAAAATTATATATATATATATATATATATATATATATATATATATATATATATATATATATATATATATATATATATATATATATAATATATATATATTTTTTTATATTTTTTTTTTTATATATATATATATATATATATATATAATATATATATATATATATATATATATTTATATTTATATATATTTATTTCAGAAAACAGTGGCGTACCATATTTTTCTTAAAAATATTTAGTTAAAACCCGCACGAACGCCACTGGTATAAATTTAAAAAATAGGTGAACGTCAGAATAGGCCTTTTAATGCATAGAAAATGCATTCCAAATTTTACTAAAATATCCACAGGGGTTTCACAGATATTATAAAAAAAATGATCTTTACCATCCTGTATCTCAAAAGTTAGGACTTTTAGGACATATATACATTCATATATATTTTTTTCTTACAATTTATCCAAAAATCACTCCCTGAATTTTTTCGCACTTATTAATTTACACTCTGTATAATTATAAAAATGGAGCCATATTTATTTGTAAGTTTTTTTTTGTTTTAATTTTAAATATATTTATATAATTTAAAATAGTACATAATATTTTTCTTGTTGTTGCAAGGGTTAATAAGCCCTTTAAAATGTACAATTTTTTTATAGAATTAAAAATAAAATATTTATTATATTTTTGATAAAAACCAAATAATATATTTTTTAAATAAAGTAGTATAATTTTTTAATTACAGATTATAATTACTCTTTGTTTTTATGCTATTAAATTTCTTTAAAAGTATTTTAATCTGTCTTTATTAAAATTATAAAAGAAACAGCTGAAAGAAGAAAACTGGGAAAAAATACCAAACTGCAGTTACGATTTTATATATATTTTTATTTATAACAAAACTATTTTGTATTTAAAACTAACCTTACAATAATCACAGTTAATAAATAAATAACAATAATAAAATTGATATTAAGTGCTATTAAAAAAATATTTTTTTAATAAAAAGCATAAATAATCAAAACTAGTTATTAACAAAAAGGACTAGATAAACGATTAACACCTAAATAAAGTAGCTCATATTTTACAGTCCCTACACTAATTAATCTAGGGTGATATATTAATAATTACTGTACATAATTTTTACAAGGTTGTTGCGAATTTTTAAAAAGATTAGGTTTGAGTTGTTTGACACTGGCAAAATAAAGAAATAAATACAAACTCAGAAAAAAATCACTGCACCTAAAATTGCATTCTTTAGAATATGCATAAGGATGTCTCAGCACGAATAATGGCAGGAAATAGGGCGTAATACTCTCTTACAACATAATTAAAATCTAGACTGTTAAAGAGACAATCCAAACTAACTTTGTACAGGTCAATAATTCGCCCGGTAGTTACTTATGTCAGCGAAACCTGGACCCTCAATCAACGGGAAATAAATAAGCTTCTTGTGTTTGAAAGAAAAGTTCTCAGAATGATATTTGGGCCCAATAAAGATGAAACAACAGGAGTGTGGAAAAGATGCCACAATGCTAAATTGGCGGCAATGTATGGCAGTGAAAACATAGACACATAAAAGCTAACCGAATAAGATGGGCAGGTCATGTAGTAAGATCAATAGGTAGACCGAGAAAAAGATGGAAGGATGCTGTCACAGCAGATTTATCCAAGATGGGAGTCCAGCAGTGGCAAGTGGAAGCACAAGATCGTACGAGATGGAGAGCAATAGTAGATGCGGCTAAGACTCACCCAGAGTTGTAATGCCAGGGAAAAAGAAAAAGAAGAATATGCAGGAAAGAGAATTAGCCTATCAACACGCGTTTTAAAAGCTGCAAAGCTTCTGCGGAAGCAACAACCGCCGAAAACGCTGTTTAGGACCAATGGAGAACTCATCCTACCGTTAAGTAGTGTTATAAAAGTATATTCGATGTTTTTAAAGAATGATTCCAACGCCTTTTTTTCCACACGTGGATGCATAACTTTGTGGAGGTCAATAATACAGAATCTGTGGAACAGTTAAGGGCCAGACAGAAACCACGGCCTCGGGCTACATACATATCTGAGAACTTAGATATGCATTTCAGGGATTTTTTTCAAATAAATACTTGTGTTTCGGGAAGGCTTTAGAGACATTTAATCTTAAGATCGCATCCAATAAGGAGATTTGTAACTTAAGAGTGTCAAATACACCAAAGGGTCGCTCGGGCTTTAACCAACCTAATACGGTGATTCTGAGCTAAAGGTACGGTGCTGAAGGTTAAAAAGTGACAGGCATCTCCAAAAAATTACCTTTGTAGGAAAGATAAAAAATAAAGGTTTGATCATAAACGGGTAAGATTTTATACTCGAAAATGGCTTTTTAAATTTAAGTTTTTTCATTACACTTCTTAAAAGGGTACTTTATTGTTGGTATAAAATAAGAGTCTCGAAAGTTGTCTCCTCTCCGATTTTGACCAAATTTGGTATTCCGGGTTTTTTTGGAGCTCTGTTTACGAATCTGAAAAAATATTTTTTTGGCAACGTTTCGTTTTCGAGATAGTCATCATCAAAGTTGAAAATCAAACTGATTTTTCGGTTACACCGTAATATATTTTAAAAAATTGTTACTTTATTATCACCTCATATTTATAAACAACAATAAAAAATACCAGTTAGTTCTGAATTAACGTTGTCATTATTAAATCACTGCGTTGTCATTATTAAAAAGGCTACCGCGGCTCATTGTCCCAACGGAACCGCAGCTGACGTTCACGAAGCTTTGTAATACAACCCTCTGATGCATTCTACTAATTTTCGCTTGGGAGGAAATAATTGACCAAATTTTAAGCTGGCTCAGGGACTATACTGTCATGCAGAGAAAAAAATAAAAATTGACATAATACATGCAGTATTAAAAAAATTTTAAATTTATTTTTATTAATCATAGCCTTGACCATAATGTTTTTATGCAACCAATCCGTAATTCATTTGTTTACATACTATATTTGATAAAAAATAATTTTCTTCCGGTTGTTAGATGTAAAAGCCCCTAATTCGGATCTTTGATTATACGTAGTAAATAAAATTTAGCTGTTGTTGCTTTACAGAAGTAGTCATGATTACAAAAATAATGAAAACGTGTTGTCACGGATTAATTTATCCAAAAAAATAAAAAATAAAATAATATCTGAGCTTCAGTTTAAAACTGACACCCATGAACATAAGTTACGTTATGAAAAATAGCCGCTGCAGCAGTGCTAAGAAAAGTACAAGGATTTTGATCACCATATCTCACAGGTAAGTTCGGTGGACAACAGCTCTGTGGCTCTGATGATTTTCGTAGGTTGGAAACGTTAAGAAGTTCTTTTTCCACGGAGGCTTGATGACGTAACTGTTCCAGACGAAGTTGGTTTTGACGTTTCCATTTTGTTCTAAAAAATGTTTTTATACAGTACGTATACCCACTGGATAGTGATACATTCTAATGAACACATAAATTTACCCAAAATTTAGGTTTTTTTCTGTTTCTAAAAACTTTTCTTAATAAGTTTTACAGGGCATTCAAAAATTTGCTCATATAATACGGACTGTTTGTGCGATAACCCCAATAAAAAAGAGATAATTTAATAAAAAAATAATAAAATTACCTTCGATTCTGATACCATGTTTTGACTTGTGTTTCACTTAGATTAAGTGCATCGGCCACATCGCTTCTATCAGCCACTGAGAGGTACTTTTGGCACCTAAAATTTAAAACATAAATTACTGCTCCACTTATATTGAGAGAATCTATTTAATTTTTTCTGTTTTTTGATATTTTTTCTGGAGGGTTATTTAGGTTAATTTAAATATGAATACTTTAAAAAATGTGAATAAGTTTCAGAAAATTAATAGAAAAGTGAAAGAATCATTTATTGTAAAGACACCCACGGTACGTTAGTACTTAGGCATCAGCCTTCGTGGAATGTCCCAAGATAAAAAAAATCTTATAAGACACCGCTGAAAAACGATTTTTAAACCCCTATGTGAACCTATAATTATATAAAGGGTTCCATTTAAAATAACTGACTTAGATCCCGTTTAGCCGAAAGTAAAATTTATAATGTTACCTAAATTTTCTCTCCAAGAAAGCTAACTGAGCATGTGTAAATGCTGTCCTTCTTCTTCGTGGCTTACGGGATTTAACAACATCGCACGAATCTGGAGAACCCTGAATTTGTAAAGGTAAGAAATGGGGGTCTTCAGCTAAGTGGTCTGGATTTGCGGTGGAATTTTGTTCGTCAATGGAAGAAGGTTCGGATTCCAAATCAAAATCTAAAAATAATAATTTGCTTTAATGTTACTTTTTTGTTAACGTTTAGTTTGATTAAGTAATATTACAATTATTACCTCACCTGTACATGTACAGGGTCTTTCGTGGCTTCTGAGGCCTTTATTTTTAAAGTCAGAAAAAAATGTTTTATATAAAAATTGTAGGTTTTTTTCCATATTATCTTTTAAAATTATCAGTAAAAAAATATTGCAGTATAAAAATGGAAAAATATGGGCAACTTCAACTTTTTTAAAATTTAAACACCCTGTATATTATAATACAACGAAAGATCTTTTTTTATTTATATATATATATATATATATATATATATATATATATATATATATATATATACATTGATGATATTTGGATAAACCATTTTTGAGAAATTTTAGGTTAAATTATTAATAAATTACAAAAAAGTTACATATTAGTATCAAGAAAGCCATAGAAACAATAAAATTGTTATGTTGCTGAATTTGGTAAGGGTTTTCTCTGGACCAATAATGTGAAGGAAGACTTATCGGTGAATAGAATTTTGTTTAAAAACTTTGGATCCTGCTGCATAAATCTAGCTATTTCCAATGAGGTCGGTCCTGCATGTTTTGTTCAGGAATATTCTGAACGGACATAAATTTATAAGGATAAAATTTGTAAAATTTTAAGGTTAAATAAATTTTATAATCTGTTTTATTAAGTTCAGGTGCTCCACCCGAGATTGATATTTTAGGATTTTTTAAAATTATTAAAAGTAGTTGTGCTAGTCCAATATAACGAGTAATATTCCCTTTGCACTGTCGTCACATTATTATTGTTACCATAAAAAAGACGCATAATAGCGATTTTTTGTTCTTCTGAATAGACCATTCACAAAATAGCAATCCAAACTACTTTTAATAGTTAAAATGATAAATTTCAACTTTTTACAATATCAATACGTCAAATTTATTAAAACAATTATATTGTTTTTATAGCTTCCTTGATACTAATGTGATTTTTTTTTTAATTTATATTTTAAGCTTAAATATCTCAAAAATGGTTCATCCAAATATCATTATTAAATTATATAAATATATATATATATATATATATATATATATATATATATATATATATATATATATATATATATATAATTAAAAAAGATCTTTTATTGTAGCGCATAATATACAGGGTGTTCCTTTTAAAAAAGTTTAAGTCGCCTATATTTTTCCATTTTTTTATTGCGATATTTTTTTACTAATAATTTCAAAAAATAATATGGAAAAAAACCTACAATTTTTATATAATTTTTTTTCTGTTTTCAAAAATAAAGGCTCCAGAAGCCACGTAAATATAATCAAAGACCCTGTACTTCGGAGCCAGTGACGGCTCTAGCCAAAGATAATACTACTACGGATAAGATAAATCATTCAATGCTATATTTTTGATACCCCTAATGGACTTTGGCTAACGCGAGCCGATGTCCATCGAGAGATTTTCGCGCTATGCATTTCAATCCTTGAACGAAAGTTAAACAGTGTTGCCGGCAGGCCTTTACTATTGGCGTGATGAAACGCGACTAGAAAATACACCCGCTTTCGCTACTTCGTATTCCGAATAAGGTACAAGCGACAGACATTGGCAACGTCACACATAGTTTCGTACCTCGTTTCGCTGGGGCAGGGGTTACCGACTTAATTTTATTCGCATTTACGGAAGCATTGATATATCCGAACTGACAGAGCGCCCCATTTAAATGAACCATCTATCCGTAGTAGCATTATCTTTGCTCTAGCACAATTTTTTATCTAAAAAGTGAGACATGCGATCCACATCAAATATATACCAGATGTTATTGGCGTCAAGGAATTAGCGAAAAATAGGTTGATTTTTTTAGTCCCCCCAGCAAAAAACATTTTTTTTATGTAATTTTATAAAAAAATCTTAAACGATACTATATGCGAAATTAGTGTTTTAGGCAGGTAGTGTAAAGATTGTTTAACGAGACTATACGTCAAACTTTTAATAACTTGTATCGAAAATAGTTATTTCGTGTTTTAGAAAAGAATTTTCTCTACGATTTAAACCATTTTACATCGCAGCTGAAGGTTTTTACATTTACCCAAACAAATAGTGATTATTTTAATTTCAAACCTTTACTATAGTCTAACGTCACACCAACCCAATTCTAGTCCCATTATTTTGATGATGGTTAAAAAACGTTTTAATTTACTTGTCGCGTTCTTTTTAGAGTTGATAAAAATCATGATTTTTTAATAAAAAAAAATACCAGCTTTTACAAATATTATTATTTTTAAATATTTTTATCTGCTTCTATTTTGTTTTGTTAAAAAACAAATATTTTTAGGCAAAAATAGTACAGATACGAAGCAAAACTGAAGAAGTTTTAACATGCAAATTTCGTACGCGTAATTTTTGCTGGACACTCTGTTTGCATATCCTTAGATGGATGGTCCAATAAACATAATGAGTCGATAATCTGTGTCGATTTGACTGCAGAGGATGGAAACAGTGTTCTTTTAGAAAGCCCAGATACATCTGGTCATCCCCATACAGCTGACTATTTTGCCGAAATGTCTATTAACTCAATAAATAAGTGCAGAAATGAATATAACTGTATAGTTATAGTCTGTCTCAAAGTATATCGTTATGGCTTTTGACGGACCATATCCCAATAAACCTTTAACGATTTTATTACCTATTGTTATTGGGTAAACCCATTTGTTCATAAGGGCAGGGGTGGGCCAGGTATTTCTTGAGTATTAACCATTAGGCATATAAATATTTTGACTAATATTTTAGTGGCAGTGTTGAATAACCGTTTTTACTGTGCGTTTCGAAAAAGTTGTTTTACGAGAATATAACTATGTCGCGTCGAAATAATTTGTCATTAGATGCAAAACAGGTTGTGAAAAATGTGTATGAAACTTTAATCAGTAGAGGTCTAATTAAACAAGAAGCTTTAAAAAAAAACCTGTCTACTTACAAAAACTCCAATATCATGGATAAAGGATATTATTATTAGTGAAGGATTGAACAAAAACGTAGTGATTTTCAATCTCACCGTATAGACAATAGTGATCAGGACCTAATAAGAAGGAAAATATATTGTCTTTATGAAAGGGGAGTTATTCCTACCTTGGATAAACTGAAAAAGAAGCTAGACGAAGACGATACCAATATAAATATTAGCGGTGCCACCCTCCATAGAGTTGTTTATAAAATGGGATTTAAATAACGCAAAATAGATAAAAGGCAAGTAGTAATGGAATCGCACAGATTAAGCACTTGGAGATTTAATTACCTTCAAGAAATTAAAAGATATAGGTTAGAAAACAGATCCATAATTTACCTTGATGAAACATGGTTCGATACACACGACACAGTATCCAAAGGATGGGTTGATTCCAGTCAAAACTGTCAGACGAAAGCACCTTTAAATAAATGAAAACGCATTACCATAATACACGCTGGTTCAGAAGACAGATTTATCCCAAACTGCTTGCTGTTGTCTGCAAAGAATATTAAGGATTCTAGCTTGGATTATCCGAGGATATAAGTGCAGAACTTTTTGAAAACTGGTTTCAAAATTATCTTTTAAAAAATATTCCAAACAACAGTGTTATTGTCATGGATAACGCAAGCTACCACAGCCGTCTGCAACACAAAGCACCAGCTTCATCAAGATCAAAAACTGAAATCCAGGAATATTTGTTAGAAAATGATATTTATTCTGAATTCAGATACAAAAAAACGCATCTTTTGGAAGTCCTAAATTCATATGCAATTAAAAAACAATATGTATGTGATAATTTGGCTGAACAGGCTGGGCATACTGTCTTACGGCTTCCTCCGTATCCCTGTATGTTTTACCCCATAGAGCATTTGTGGAACCAAGTAAAATCAAAGATCAGAGCAGAAAATGTAACACCCACTTTAAGTCCCAGTGTTATAAATTTGATAAAAAAATTTAATTACTAACATACCAGTTGAGTGTTGAAAAAATTCACTACATTATAAAAATTGAGGACTCTTACATTTCTATCCAAAACAACATAAATCCTATTTTAATTAATCTCAATGATGAATCTGATAGTGAGACAGAATTTGATTTAGATATTCAGATTAAAAATGTAATTATGTATAGATAATGCAGTTATAAATTTATGAAAACTTTGCATATATTATATTTAATTTCTTAATGTAATTTTAAGATTATACTTACCTAAATAAACAATAATTTATAAATCTTTACATTATTAAAGTCCGTCCCTAATGTTCTGTCCTTTAATACCTACCGATCCGCAGTTTTATTGCTGTCGGCAAGTATAATCCATAAATGAAGGCAAGAGCTAACACGGTATACTTTGAAACAGACTATACCAGTATTGTTACAGATAATGCAAACAACATGGTCAGTATGAAGAAAAAAAATTACCGATAAAAAAACATAGAGTACATATTAAGAAATTCTTCAGAAATACCCATTTGCCAAATGCTTAGTATAAAGAAAAAGAGGGCAAGAAATTGGTCTTACCTCAGAATGTTCGATATAATACACTTTCAGATTGTCTTGAGAACTATGTAAATGAGTGGCCAAAATTGTTATCAATATGTGAAGAGCATAAAGATCAAATTGATCCAGTGATTTGTAAAAA
Organism: Listronotus oregonensis; assembly: GCA_019359885.1. Taxonomy (NCBI): domain Eukaryota; kingdom Metazoa; phylum Arthropoda; class Insecta; order Coleoptera; family Curculionidae; genus Listronotus; species Listronotus oregonensis. The sequence continues at coordinate 98,493 of JAHBCN010000591.1, forward strand.
AGATTCAGATATCTGTAGTAAAAGGATGGCTGAAGATTTACAGTTGCTAAACCCTATTTCTATAGCACAGGATTCAAGGCAACAAAAAGGTTCATTTTTATTTTAAGCAGTTTAAATATGAAAAAAGTTACTGGCTATTTTTGACAGTTTTGAATTGTTTGCGTCAATATCAATTATTTAAGAGCAGATATATTCAAGCTCTAACCCTCTTTCACTTTTTGGCGTATATTTTGGATCCTCAATAAACAAAGAATATCCATCACTAGCTGAAGATAAGAGATATGCTCTACACATTGTTTCCAAATATTTTGCAGGCACAGGATTATTATCATTACTAATTAAGTTGGAAGCTAAGTCGGACCCTTTTCACAAAACTCTGTTTTCAGAGGAAGTAATCAAAAGTGGGACAACAGTACAGTGGTGGAGATCTCAAGAAGATGTTTCAGAAATTAAGCAAGTGCTCCCTATAATGATTTTTGTTTTGTGTGACTGTGCATCGTCTGCTGATACCATAAGAATGTTTTTTACTTATGGACTCGTACATTCGAATATAAGAAACAGACTTGGCAGTGACAAAGCAGCTAATCCAGTATTTCTATTTAAGCATTATAACCCTTTTTTTACATATATATTTTGTTTAAATTAAGTATTTTTTGTATTAAAAAGGTTTCTTTAGTTTAATTTTTTATTTTTTGTTTTATTTTTGTAAGAACCAGCTGTCCGCTTCGATTTTTATAAGAGAATTATAAATATCACCACATAAAAATGGGTTTGGGTTTTATTGTATGAGCAAATACATTTTAAGTGTTAAACATTTTAAAGCTCTTTTTTAAATTAATCATGATTTTTTTTTAATCAAACTGACTAAAATTATGATTTTAATCGTGATTTTAATCAATTGATTTTAATTATCTCAACCCTGGTTCTCTTAACATGTTTGTTTTTTTTAGATTTCTTCCATTCAAAATTGCGTTAAATGTACGCCGATTGCTTCAAAAATGTATCACTATAGCAATTTTAACTACTTGCACCCACTATGTTATCAAAAACTCACTTCTTGAACACCCTGTCTGTACCTACTTTAAAAACGTAACTTTAAAACCCCTTAACACGTACACTTTAGCAAAAAACAATGGCGCTTGTCCTAAGGCGAAACAATCTTAGACACAAAGCGAATTACTTTGGAAAACAGAGAAAATAAAATGGCGGAAAATATATCTGCTTTAATTGGAAAACCTGTGCACTTACAAACTTTTTATACCGAGTTTAAAAAATGGGGTTGTTTTGAGGTTTTTCTTGTGTTAATTAAGGCCTTGGGCAACGAAAAGGATTTTCTGTTCTTTATGGAACATTTTTTTATTTAAAAAACGAAATGTTGGCTTTTGATGAGTTTATGAAAAGTCATGAGATTTTATAACTTGATTAGTATTTATTATAAAAAATACTTTTATTTTTGTATATTTGGTACCTTCTTTGGGAATGGGTATTCAATTACAGTTTTACTTTAATTTCTAAGAGACTAATCTGACAAAACCTCGTGCCAAGTTTCAAAAAATTTTAATAAGCGAATCTTGAATTATTCGATTAAATGTAATGTTAAACCAGACACCAGCCACCAGCAAACAATTTGTTATAAGGCTTTGTCAAATCTGACGTACAGCCGAATACAAGAAATGTTTCTTTTTCGTTTCATTATTCTCACAACCATTACATTCAAAGTAAAAGACACGTTAACATTATTTTTTTATCAAACCTTTTATTTAATGTAACAATTAAATTTAACTAAACAATTATCTCTATCGATCTTTAAAAAAATAATTTTATCATACTAGAATTTAATTAAACCAATAGCATTATCTAAAATATTTTCAATTTATTTTCCCATTCAGCCTATCTGGTCCATTCCAACCATTAAACATATTGTCAGTAAATTCGAGTCCAAAGCCATCGCAATAAATAATTGTAAATGTTTAACTCAGAAGATCGAAAATGGATCCGAAAAAGAGAGAACTGAACTCTTAATATTTTACTGGGTGTGGAAAAATAAACTGAAATAAAATAGAATAACTTTTTTTTAAATAATAGAGAACTACATAAAAACATTAATTTATCAAATGTTTAAACAACAAATTAACAGCTAAACAATATCCCAACCGATCATAAAATTCATTTCTAAAGTTGCTAAGTTGATATTGCGAAATTTTATTACATTCTAACAAAATAGCGTTTTGTAGCTGGTTTAAATTCTTAAATTTTACACTTTTATAAATGACATTTTTTAAGTGACACCCCCAGGAAGAAGTCATTCGGTGAAAGATCAGGTGACCTGGCTGGCCAAAGTATCCGGTACCGTGGACCAATAATATTGCCGTTAAAAGCATTTTCCAGGTACTCTCTAACCATACGGGCATTATGGGCGGGGCAACCATCCATTTGGTACCAAATCATTTGATCTTCCCGAACAACTTCTTCCAAGGCGGGTCAATTTGATTTTGAAATAAGTCCAAATAGGTTTCTGCTGTCAGGTTATAGTCCATAAAAAAGGGTCAATGATTATGGTGTCCGATAATTTCCACGAATACATTTGTTTTTTGGGGATATTGTGTCCGAGTATGAACAAAGCGTTGTTCATTTTCTTGGCTCCAATACCGGCAAATCTGAACATTTGATTCATTGTTGAGGGTGAATGTACATTCATCGGTAAAACAAATATTTCTTAAAAAATTCCTATCGTTATTTGCTCTTTCCATCATTTCAAAACAAAATGCCATTCTTCGCTCTTCATCGCCTTGCTGCCGCTCTTGATGTTTTTCGAATTTATACGAATAATATTTGTGTTTTTTCAAAGTAAGTAATACCGTTGTATTTTGTTTATTTACCTATTGCCCAAGAACCCTCGTACTAACCATTTTGTTTTCCTCCACACTCAGTAGAATATTAGGATCTCTGTTCTCTCTTTCTTTGGCTCTATTTTCGATATCCTAAGTTGAACATTTACAATTATTTATTACGGTACCTTTGGACTCAAACTTACTGACGTACGTTTAATAGTTGAAATGGACGGAATGGGCTTGGTGGGAAAATAAACTCAAAACATTTCAGATACTGCTCTAAAACTGTTTTCCGCATAATGCCACTTAATTATGGATAATTTTTCGTCGATTGAATAATTCATTTTTTTAAATACCGACTGTCACTGATTTATTGACACTTTTCCTCATGACAGGGACAATATTCAGTTTACTGGTGTCTGTTTGGTTTTACCTGAACCGAAAATTTGGTAATTTTGCAATTACATTTAATTGAATAATTCAGGATTCGCTTATTTACATTTTTTTAAACTTGGCACGAGGGCTTGTCAGATTGGTCTCTTTAAAAAGTTATCTTACATTTTTTTTTGTAAAATGTACAGGGGAGCCAATAATTGACCCCCTTAAAATTTACATGGAATTTCCTATGTTCCGCTCGGCGACGCACCACCCGGTATAATCTGTCTCTTTTATTTGTATTGTAATCGTTTTTTTCGTGTTTTGTGCTTAAAAATATCAAAGGCGCCGCTAGGAAGAGATCGTGCTGCCTGTTAGTTAGGCTGTTCACAAATAAATTACAGGGTTACCTTACAAAAATTTGTTTTAAGTATGACTACTCAAACGGCAAGACACGTACTGGCTGCCGTTGTTGTCGTACGTATCGAATGTATACAATTTTCTATGCTTGTTACGTTGCTACTTAATTTTTATTTATTCGCCTGGGTGTATGTTGGCAAAATTATAAATATTCCGCAAAAATGGTAAAAACAAAACCACGAAAATCGTAAAGTTGACTCGGACGAAAAGCTAATAATAAATAAAATTAAAATTATTTTAGTTTTGACATAAAATTTCTGTTAATCTTTAAACTGCTTTTGTCGAAAATTTATAACGTAATGTCACTAATATCATATAAATATGTTATGACAGGTATATTTAATATTTTTAAAAATAGGTTGATGAATAATTGATTTAAAGTTTTCCTGAAATGTAAATAAGTGTTTTGATTGTTAAGAAGTTTTTGTATTTTTTGCGTTGTTTCTAGCAATCTGTAAGTTTATAAGGGTCAATAGTTTCACACAATTCTATACCCTGGGACCAGGACCGAAGCGAAGGAAATGGATTGCTGTCATATTTACACATTAATAAAATGTGTCAAAAAATCGCACACTTAGGTCGTAACGTAAGGGTTGGATATAAATTAAATAGTGCATTTCTTAATATTTTTTATGCGAAGTTTTTTTCGAGTATTAGTTTTTGTGGTGCTAAAAAAAAATCGTTTTATTGTAATTATTTTTAAAAGCTAAAAGATAATTAAACAACATTTTAGTCAGAGCATAATTTGATAGTACCCCTTAACAGTAAAAAAAAATCGTGATGTACTCAGTAGCGTTCGTACGGATATTACCGTAGGGTTTGAATAAAAGATGTGGTATGCCACTGGTATTTTGTTTTCGATCTTTTCTTTAAATTAATTTTTTGTTTTGAACAAAATGTTTCTCTTGAGTTTTCTTTATACCCCCGTCATTTTCCTGTAATAAAGCCTTTTGAAGATAACAATTTATCCATTGCGTACCCAGGAGGATGTAGAAATCTAAACCAAAATGTAAAAAGCACTAAAATTATTGGGTATGTTTTAACTCATTTTTAAAAACTTATGGCATTGGTTTAAAAAAAAGATCTTAAACAAATACTACCAATTAAAAAATGTACTATTATCTTATAAACCTAAAGTAATTACAAATTAAGAATAATTACCCAATTAAAAAATGTTACAAAGGATGCTAAAAATGTTGTTCCCCCACTGAAATACATTTCTTTTATAGACTCTCTTATTTATGCAAAAATGCCAGGCATCTCCCGAATTTGCCGTTTTTAAGTGCCCCGTATATAGCCTTGAGGCGCGTTTACACCAAAGTTGACAACTAAAAGTTGACAACAAATTATTTGTAGAACAAAACTAAAAGTTGCTTTTCTTAAATTAGACCAATAAGTGGAAGATTTTTTGTAGAAAACTAAAAGTTGCTCTTCTCTCATTTATAGAAACAAGTGAAAAACTTGTTGCCAAAGAATTAGCGCGAAAGGTTTAGGCAGTAGTTCTCCACTAGTTTTCTACAAGTTGCTTATGCAAAGCGTGCAGCAACAAATCTTCCACTTTTAGTTGTCAACTTTTTTGATCTTTTAAAAAGCGCGTTTACACCAAAGTTGACAACTAAAAGTTGACAAAAGATTGTTTGTAGAAAACTAAAAGTTGTCAACTAAAAGTTGCACTTCTCAAATTAGAGCAACAAGTGGAAGATTTTTTGTAGAAAACTAAAAGTTGCTCTTCTTAAATTTAGAAAAACAAATGCAAATCTTGTTGCCAAAGAATTGGCGCGAAAGGTTTAGGTAGTAGTTCTCCACTAGTTTCCTACAAGTTGCTTGCCCAAAGCGCGCAGCAACAAATCTTCCACTTTTAGTTGTCAACTTTCTTTGATCTTTACCGACACTCCGCGAGAAACTAAAATTAAGTGAAAGATTTGTCTCTCTACAAGGGAAGACAGAAAAAGTTGCTGTATTTTGTAGAAAAAGCAACAACTTGCCGCAACTTGTGGAAAACTTAGTGGAAGACTTTGGTGTAAACGCGATGACAATTCCAGCAAAACAAAATTTATGGAAATATTGTCACTCCAAAGTGGATTTACGCAAAAGGCTTGGCTGTAGCCTTGGGGAAAAAGCGGCAAATTGGATTATAAAAATTAGTCGTAAGACTTTGGTGTAAACGCGGCTTTAGAGTCCTTTTAAAATTCCTATGCGACAAGTTTTTCAAAATATGTCAAAACTCCAATACAGGGGTGGATTTACGCAAAGGCTGAGTAGGCTGAAGCCTGGGGCGGCAAATATTAAGGGCGGCAAAATTAAGATTAATAAAAGAAAATTAATCGTTAATTTTAATGATATAATTAATGATTTTGCAGCAATAATGCTCGAAGAAAAATGTTAGTATAGGGTTTTGCCTATAATTAAATAATACATAGTTCAAAAAAAGACTTATTTGATTTAATATTTTAATTTAAATTTTGTTTTTATTATGCAATTTGTTTGTTTTAAAGTATTGTTATTTAATTTTTTGTTTGTTTTACTTTTGTTAAATTTGTTAATTAAATTTTGTAAGAATTACTAGTAAAGTTAACATTCTTTTAATGCTAAATTTTTCGTTCTGATATCCAAAAAATATTGACATATTAGGGCGGCAAAAACATATAAGCCTATGGGCGGCAAAAAGTTTAATCCGGCCCTGCTCCGATATTTTTTATTACATGTTTTTCATGTTTCTACATTTTTCTTCGGACTCAATGGATAAAAATAATATTTACAAAAGGCTTAATTACGGAAAAATGGCGGAAGCTACAAAGAAAACTCAAGTGACACATTTTTTTTTTAATAAAAAACTAAATTTTACGAAATGATAAAAAATAATGTTTACCAGCAAACCACATTTTTTTAAATCCCACGGTAATATCTGTACGCACGCCCCTGACTCAATACTACGTCAACTTTTTTACTGTTTTAAGAGCACGTTCCATTTGCGCGCATTCTAGCGCTCAAAAGTTATTAGTTATTACAACAAAGCGATATTTTTTAAAAACATTTTTAACACCTTGTAACTTATAAACTCATAGAGCAAAACTGTATATGAATTGTTTTTACCAAGGAATCCACTGCAAAATGTATTTTCACCATTCATGTATACACCCTGTATACTTCAGGTAACTTTAAAATGAGAAAAATTTCCAAAATTCATATCGATGCGTGGCAATATGTCATAATAAGAATTATAAATTTTTAGCAGTATATAAATTGTATTTAAAGTGACCATTTTTTTTAGTAAAAATCAACATACCTTGGGTAGAGTTGGTAAGAACATCTCCTAGAAGGTCCTTGATCAAAAATGATTTATGAGTTTCTTGCATTTTCCTTTGCAAAATATGCATTACATCATATTTAAACGAAAATGTAATATTTTATTGTTTAATTTTAACTAAACAAACTGTATAAACTTAAAAAAAACTTTACATAAAACACAAAAATATACTGATTTAGTTTAATAATAACTATAATGCAAATATTTCCGTTTTTCAAAATGTTTACGTCACCTCTTTGTAAGACACCAAAATTTAAACTGATCGTAAAGGACAGGAAAACCCGGATAAACGTTAAAAGTTAGAAATAAGCGATCTAAACCGCAGTATTTTACCCCCGTTTAAGTTTTCTACCCTTATTTTGAGCTTTAGCACCGCCCTTAAATTTTGCAAACGCCACCCCTTAGAGAATTTCAGCCAATGCGTATCAGATGAAAGCTGGATGTTAAAATAAGCACAGGAACAGTTTGATATTGGTGTGTTAAAGAATTTACGGCTGTTATGAAATATAAAAATACTATTTTTCTTTCTTTTAAAAACCTTCACAAAGCATTTTATTATTTCATAAGACATGAACCTTATATATGTTGATTGATTCGTGTGAAAAATTATACTTTTTCGTTTGCATCTAATCACCGCTTTTGCGAGTAAAAATAAAATGAATGTGGAAAACAACCCAAATTCTTTACTGCAGAAATTAAATTAAACATAAAAATCCCATTTTTTTTTAATTATCTTTATTTTTAAAAACTTTCATGGAATTTAGGCAAACTACCAAAATTCTACGCTATAATAATAATAATAAAATTTACCGTCAGACCAAAATGCTGTGTGACGACACAAGTGTTGCCGAGTTCCCATATTAGTTTTTTTTTGCTTCGTAAATTTATGTCATTCAGAGCTAAAACAGAAACTCAGTCGCATTCCTTTATTTCCATTAAAAAAATCAGTTTATTGTCGGAAGTAATTACACAAGTGCATCAAAATTACCGATAATTTTTCATGAAAGCATGTTGTCTAAAAACTGCATAAGTTTATTTTCATAATTTTGGCGAAAGAGCCCGACTCCGAAGGAGGAGGGCTCTTTTAACAAAGTTTGAAAATAACCGAATGCAGTTTTTTACTGACAACATGCTTGAATGAAAAATTATCAGGTTTACTTTGATGCATGCTTTGAATGTTTCTCGAGTAGAAGAAATAAAGTATTAGTACCTAAGTAAGTTTAATTTTTATTATTTAAACAACATTATATTAAAATTACATTACCTACATAAATATTATATGAAAATGAACAAAATAATTTGAGACAAACTTGCAGAAACTAAAAATTGCATGAATTGCAGTGGAAAACACAGTTGTTAAAATTACTATTTTTGGAGTCTGCTCCTCTACTTGTTGATGTATGTGAGTTTGTCATTGAATTAGAATTTAAAGAACTTATTGTAGGCACATTAGCTATATTAGTTTCTGTATCAAGATTAGCTTTATCATTGTCTCTCATTTTTTCTACTATATTTGAATGGTGTTCCTCATCCAGTTTGAAGATATGGCTTTATGGACTTTGGGTTTGAATGTCCAGTAATTTTTATCAGCGTATTTTCTTCAATCCCTTGTTTTACTAATTTTGAAACCGCTGTTGCGCAGAGTGAATAATTAGTGATTTTAACTTTTTCAGTCGCCAAACCTGACATTTTTTCCCTCCGTTGGGGTCCATTGAGTGATCATGTTTTTTCCGACAGGGATGTTCTTGTACCACTTGCCCAATTTTCAGAAAGGATTAACAGTTAAGAACAATCTCGGAATATTTATATATTTTCTCTTTTCCAAGAACTTTCTAAATAACCTTACTGGGCACAAATCCGGGTTAACAATGTTTCTAACCAGCCACTTGGATTGAGCGCAAGGTTTATCCCCTCCTTGCGTTGTTTTTCCGAATATTGGATTGTATTCCATTCTACCAGTTTTTCCCCTACGTTATTAATGTCTTCTTTGAAATAGGAAGTAAAACATTTGACTCCCTCTCCTCCTCTCCATGCTAATTCATACGATAAAACAAAAAATAACTTTTTTTGTAAGCCATCGGGCGTTTCTTCATCACAGTTTTGTACCTGGCTTTGAACTCTTCGTATTTTAGGGATACAGCGCTTTCTTTTCTTTCCTGGGGGTTTGTCTGCAACTGCTTTCTTTTGGCATTTTTTGCTTCGCGGGCTGTTTTAAATTCCGTGTCAGTGAAAGGATTAAATTTAATATTATATTCGTCCTGGTATTTTTCCATCGATAGTTTTGATGTTACATTCCAAATAGTTTTCACAGTAAAGTCTTTATAATCCTCACCATTTTTCTTTTTCATGTTATAGGCCCAGTCAGTAAGAATATTTGCCAGTATCGGTATTGAAGTGTGTTCGTTTAAACTATAATTCCTTTCTTTAATAAAATCCAGGAACTGTCTTCATATATACTGATGGTTCATTAATGTATTTTTAGTTTTACTTTCGATTACTTTTTCATAAATTAAACTTAAAGAATCGTTTCCAAAACGCGACATTTCGACGACTTTTAAAATTCGATATATGCCAAAATGACAAATGTGCAATTTTAACAATCGTTACTATAGATACGGACCTATAGGGAAATTTTCGATACCTAGCGGGACTTTTTCGGATCCTACCGGGCAATTTTCGGAAGTAATTATTCGAAAATGTCCCGCTTCATATGGGATTTCTAATATATGAGGGAAATATTCAATTAAATATGCAACATAACAAATGTATAGGGTAATTACACGGCCAATATCCACCGCAATTGCCACAAAAATACATTTTACAAAAAGCAGGCTAAACCTCTAGAATCTGTGTATTATCGTTTGGAAAAACACCTGCAGTCCAGTAATCAAAGTTTTTTTTTGCAGGAAAAGAATATAGAAGTTTTTTTCTTACTTGGTCTATATGTCTTTTGGACAGGTGAATCCGAATCTGAGGTTTGCTACCTCGTCAGGCATGAGCTTCACAACGAAATTGCAAAAAACCTAATATTTTCGTCACTTTTATTAGTTTTTTAACTATAACTCGAAAATAAGCGTTTTTTTCATGATAACTACGATACACTAAATTAAAAGCATCGAAAATTTTCTACGAAATATCTGTATAATTCTCTAAAGTCTGGAAATTGCGGACAATACGAGGTGTTCTCCAAGATTTTGTCTGATCTCGAAGCATTTTCGTGAATTTCAGACGTAATAAATCTTCAACAAGTAAGAGACTCTGTTTTAAGATTAAAACTTAGTAAATAACTGTAAAAATCTCAACAATATATTTTAGTTTAAGATTTACAGGTTGTTTGAAAACAAGCGTTGATTTTGCAAAATAAGTTTTTATAAACATAGGTCAAAAATGCATCGTTTAGAAATACGGGTAAAAACCAAATTAATGCTTTAAAAGTATTACCCTGTGGTTTTATTATTTTCAATATTTCACTCATGTACATATTTTCCCATAAGAGAAGTGGTATTATGGAAAAATTACAGCGGAAATTCCACGTCGTCTAGGCAACGTGGTTTTTCCACTTACTTTCAAATTGACAATACGAAATTTTTAAATAATAATGACGGTTTGTTAAATTAATTGTTAGTAATTGTTTTAAAAAATTATGTACAATTAAAGCTTCTTTTTAACTTTAGGACCCTGCGTATTTCCAATTTTGAAACGATGCATACCGGACTTATGTTTATAGAGACTTTTTTTGCAAGATCTAACTGCTGTTAAAGATTTTAAAACTATTGCTCAAACACCCTGTATAATTATAAGAAAAAATTCTAGAAAACATTTTATCTCTGTTTTGTAATAGAGTTTATGACTTATGTTCCATTATCTTTTAGATTTTTTTCTATTTTGTGGACATTTTTATGTCACTTATATGTTCTATATTTTAATTTTAAATAAAAAAACAAATAATTAGGTTCTTTATTTTATTTTTAGTTGCATATTATGGGTGTCCGTAAAGTCTGAAATCACCAATTTTTTGAGAAAACTACACAATTTTAAGAAAAGCTCAATCATGTTAACTTTTATTTTACAATGCGTGTTATAAAAAAATATAAGCATTTATACAGGGTATTCCAAAAAAGAGATAAATCATAAATGGGACAGCCCATATTTTTTACGTATTTTGTTTCTACGGTTTATTTTAAATGTTTTTCATTAGCTGCCTATGCAGAGGGTTGTTTTTGCATGTTTTTCTATTAGTTGAGGACATAGAATTAATACTAATTCTATGGTTATTGCGCTATAATTTTTAAAAAGTTTTTTTTGAACTAAAAACAATGCATCCTTCTTAAAATATACATACCAGTTTGCAGCAGATTTTGCAATTAGTTTGTATGTATATAGTGTACAGGGTGAGTTAACGATGGCGAGGAGTACGTAATTTAATGCCTTAAATATAAGATTTGTAGATAATGTGCTTATGTAAGTATTAGGTGTATGGTTAAATTGTATGTTAAATTTTAACGATAATTTGAATTAGACAGGTCACGGCCATAAAGTATTAGGGTGCTACAAAAGTATTTTTTTTTTAATTTAAAATAGAAAACCTATACCAACACATATTTTTACAGTTTTAGATTCTATTTATTCAATTCTAGAAATTCCTATACCCACTTTATATTTTATACCCAGAAAGTTACGTACGTAAAAGAATATTGCCATTTAGGATAGTTTGGGTATACTTAATTATTATGGAAAAAGTTAAAAATTGGTAAAAAAATTTGAGAATTAAACATTGGAATTAATAATGTAATGATAAAATATGTGTGTTCCATTTAAAAATATGTCTTTTTATCACCACCTTGTGCACTGTGCAGACATAAAAATTAGTTTAAAAAATGTGTAACATGTACCTAAAAATAAAAATTGACGGGTCCAAGCATTTTTCTTAAACTTTCGAACTATTTTTTATTGAAATTATTCTATACATTACTAATGCACTATATATTGAAATTAATTTAATTGAAATAAACCAAAACAACTCAAGACAAACGAGACAAAACGAGATGAGACGAGACAAACGTTTGTCTCGTCTCGTCTCGACCCTTGTCTCGTCTCGAAATATATTATCTCGAAATTTCGAGACGAGACGAGACTAGGCTTTATCTTGTCTCGCGGTAACTCTAGTCTGGGAGAATTCAGATCGTCGTTGGATCGTGTTCAAAAAATGACATTTCTTGTAAGTAAGCGCTGGTGCCCTATTATCAATTTCATACTCCTTCAAATCAATTATTTTATGATTACCAGGTATGTCCTGTTTAGGTCAACGAGCCTTTTTTGTAAGGGGAATAAGGTTTTGATAAAAGAAAACCTATTTTGAACAAATTTTTATTTACACAAAAAAAACAAAACATAGTTTTTAAAAAAATATATATTTAATCTTCGTCCTCATCTGCAGCTCAGGATTGCGTTCGCAGATGATTCGTTTAGAAGGACCAAGCTGTATATCCGCAACGACGTAATGTTTTCTTTTTAGTTCTCTCTGGTCAGTGGACTGCTCAAGCTCTTGAAGGATAGGCGCTGGTCTATCCACTGGAAAAAATATAATTATGACATTTTGATCTGTGCAAGTACAGTTCCCAATTTACAGTAATACATACTAGATAGAATAATAATTACTTGTTATAGTGTAATTACCTTCGATCTTTGCAGGTGAAATGTCTTTATAGTTATCACTTAGCAGTATTTCTTTATTGGAGCACCTTCTTTCACAATTTAGTCACAGTATAACCCAACCCTTCTGCATCCGCAATGGTCCTTGCAATCCTTCTGGCACTTGCAGGCAATAAGTTTTAGAAGCTTCTTTGGGGTTTTGGACTCAAAGGATAGGAATCAAGTTGCCTTTAATAACTTTCCATCCCCACTGCTTAAGTGGTTGAATTTTTCCCAGCCACTGCAGTACTTGGTGAAATACCCTGTAACTGTGTTGCTGGGCTGCAGCTTTAGTGAGGGTGATGAATGCTACATTTCCGCTAACCTTGAATGCTGATGACACATGCTGTTTGTACCGCAGCCTAGTAATTGAAGTACTGCAATGGTCTCCGCCATACAAGGCCACTAGGAATTTTTCCCCTGCCTCCGATTTTTTTTCTACACTTGCACAGGTCAAAATGTCATAATTATTATATTTTCTCCAGTGAAGAGACCAGCGCCTATCCTTCAAGAGCTTAAGTAGTCCACTGACCAGAAAGAACTAAAAAGAAAACATCCCGTCTTTGCGGATATACAGCCTGGTCCTTCTAAACGAATCATCTGCGAACGCAATCCTGAACTTTACGCCGGTGATGACTTTTTCTTCTTCTTCTTCTCCTATTTTCGGTTTTACCTTTTTTTTAAATAATATTAAAATCTATTGTGCAAAGACATACTCAATTTTGTCCATAATGAACGACATTGCTTCTTATATAAAGGGTTTTCCAATAAGAGGTGTTATATTGATATTCAAAGAAAAATGCCATTTTTTTGGATAAATGATCGGATATTTATAACATTATAAAGGGGAAGGTTTGCCGTTAATAATGGAAAATAACATCAGCGAAATGACCACCACGAGCACGCCTACAGGACCATATCCTTTTCATGAAATTTTCCATAACCAAATTGCAAAGTGACTGCCTCGATAGCCTCACGAATTCCATCTTTGAGGTCTTGAATCGAGGCTGGGCTGTTGGCGTAGACCTTCTCTTTCACGTGGCCCCAAAGGCAGAAGTCGCAAGTGTTAAATCACAAGATCTCGGTGGCCAATTATGATCACCTTTTCGAGAGATAAACGGCCCGGAAACTTTTCCCGTAAAAGATCAATGGTTTCGTTGCTTGTGTGGCACGTAGCGCCGTCTTGTTGAAAGTAAACGTTGTCCAGATCAATACCATCCAATTCCAGCCATAAAAAATCATTAATCATCTCTTGATAGCGCAATCCATTCACCGTAACTGTTGCTCCAGCCCCATTTTCGAAAAAGTAAAGTCCAATGACCCCGCCGGACCATAAACCGCACCAAACAGTCACACGTTGAGGATAGAGAGGCTTTTCAACAATAACTCTTGGGTTTTCCGAGCCCCAGATGCAACAATTTTGCTTGTTGACGAAGCCACCGAGGTGGAAATGGGCCTTATCACTCAAGATTATTTTTCGATGGAATTCCGGATCATTTTCATGCATTTCAAGGACCCAATCAGCAAAGACACGACGTTGTTGATGAGTTCTTGTGTTAACTGAACTTTATAAGCCTTAAGACCCAAATCTTTATGCAAAATGCGGTGTAATGACGTTTGTGAAATGCCTAATTCCAAAGAACCACGAGGAATGGATAAACCTGAGTTTTCTTCAACACTTTCGGCTGCAGCAACAATATTCTCGGCTGTTCTTGGGCGACGTGCACGCGTTTTATTCTCACATCACTAACTTGTCCCAACAGCTCGAATTTTTCCACCAATTTCTGTATTGCGGTCCGACAAGGTGCTTCACGACGACCCAAAAATGTTCGAGTTTTACGAACCGTCTCTGCCAAATTTTCACCATTTTTATAGTGAATTTTAATAATTTCATTGCGTTGTTAAAGCGTGTATCGTTACATTATTATAAATGGCGTAGTTTCTACTTGTCAAATGTCAAAAAATGACAGCTTTAAAAGTGACATCTACCGAAATAGCGGGCTATTCAAAATAACACCTCTTATTGGAAAACCCTTTAGTTATATAAAGTCTCCATTCTTGTTGTTTTAGGTAATAATTCTGCAGATGAAGACGTCGAATGAATATGAAAATTTAAAAAAATGGTGTTTTTGTTTTTTTTTGAGTGTAAATAAAAATTTGTTTTAAATATCGTCGGTCTAATTCTAATAAACCGTATGTGCATTTTTTTCTAAAATTGCACTATTTCGCGACAATCGATAAAAAGGAATCTTTCCAACATGTAGAAATACGCTGTATCTCCCATTTAATAATTTGGCGCCTTACGGGGTATTAGAATTAGACCGTCGATATAGTTCCTTTTATCAAAATCCTATTCCCCTTAAATTAAAAGTAGTACGATTTCGTTTGAGCTAGAAGGCTCGTTGACCTATGGACCTCACTCACGTTTGCCAATTCCTTATAAGTAAAGGTATGTACACACCGAAAAAACAAACAAGAACAAACATCAGCGAACAAATGTTTTTCTTTAGTGTAGACAGTAAAAAAGCGAACAAACGTTTGTTTGTTCTTGTTCATACATGTTCGTAGACGTGGGTACATCAAAATTTATGTACATCGAAAAAAACAAACAAGAACAAACATCAGCGAACAAACGTTTTTCTTCAGGAACAGTTTAAACGGCAACAAACTTGTTTGTTCTTTTGAGTGTTCCAGTGGACGTCGGTACATCAAAGAGAATTTTTGTTTTTAGGGTCATCCATAATTTTATTCCAACTAGTCGAACAAGAGTAAACAAACATTTGGTTGCGTATTGACAGAAAAAGCAAAAAAACAACAAAAAACATATAAAGAGAGTGAACAAGAACGAATGTTTGTTCTTGTTATCAACCTATAAATAATAAATTTCGTTGTCTTACTACTTTTAACTGTAAAGGTATGTACACACGAAAAAACAAACAAGAACAAACATCAGCGAACAAACGTTTTTCTTTAGTGTAGACAGTAAAAACGCGAACAAACGTTTGTTTGTTCTTGTTCATACATGTTCAAGTAGACGTCGGTACATCAAAATTTATGTACACACCGAAAAAACAAACAAGAACAAACATCAGCAAACAAACGTTTTTCTTGTTTTTCTTCAGTGTAGACAGTTTAAACGGCGAACAAACGTTTGTTTGTTCTTGTTCGCACATGTTCCAGTGGACGTCGGTACATCAAAGAGAATTTTTGTTTTTATGGTTATCCATAACTATTCCAACTAGTCGAACAAGAGTAAACAAACATTTGGTTGCGCTATGTAGACAGAAAAAGCTAACAATAAACAAAAAACACATACAAAGAAAGTGAACAAGAACGAATGTTTGTTTTTTTGGTGTGTACATACCTAAAGAGAAATAAATTTTGTTCGTCGTCATCCATAACTTTTCCAACTGGTCAAACGAGAGTGAACAAATATTTGATTTCGCTATGTAGACAAAAGAACGCGAACAATAAACAAAGAACACATACAAACAAGGTGAACAAGAACGAATGTTTGTCTTGTTTTTTTTTTGGTGTGTACATACTTAATAAGAACATACCTGGAAATTAATAATAACTGATTTTGGAGATGTATGAAGTTGATAATAGGGCACCACGCGACTTAGAATAATGTTTTTCTTTTCAGCGAAAAGTCAAGAATGTCATTTTTTAACACGATTTAACACGCTATAACATCAGCAAACAAACGTTTTTCTTGTTTTCTTCAGTGTAAAACAGTTTAAACGGCGAACAAACGTTTGTTTGTTCTTGTTCGCACATGTTCCAGTGGACGTCGGTACATCAAAGAGAATTTTTGTTTTTATGGTTATCCATAACTATTCCAACTAGTCGAACAAGAGTAAACAAACATTTGGTTGCGCTATGTAGACAGAAAAAGCTAACAATAAACAAAAACACATACAAAGAAAGTGAACAAAGAATGTTGTTTTTGTGTGTACATACCTAAAAGAAAATAAATTTTGTTCGTCGTCATCCATAACTTTTCCAACTGGTCAAACGAGAGTGAACAAATATTTGATTTCGCTATGTAGACAAAAGAACGCGAACAATAAACAAAGAACACATACAAACAAGGTGAACAAGAACGAATGTTTGTCTTGTTTTTTTGGTGTGTACATACCTTAATAAGAACATACCTGGAAATTATATAATAACTGATTTTGGAGGTGTATGAAGTTGATAATAGGGCACCAGCGCGCACTTAGAATAATGTTTTTACCTTTTCAGCGAAAAGTCAAGAAATGCCATTTTTTCAACACGATTTAACGACGCTATAAATTGCTCCAGACTTTAGAGTATACGTATTTGAAGAAAATTTTATCTCCTTTAAGTTAGTGTATCATAGTTATCATGAAAAAACGCTAATTTTCGAGTTATAGTTAAAAAACTGGAAAAATGTCGAAAATATGAGGTTTTTTGCAATTTCGTTGTGAAGCTCATGCCTAGCGAGGTGGCAAACCTAAAAGACATATAGAACCGGTGAGAAAAAACTTCTACATTTTTTTCCTGCAAAAAAACTTTGCTTACCGAACTATAAGAATACTTTTTAGAGTGATTTGGGATTTAAATGCCGTCATAATATTATACTTCTCCGCGATTTTGCGGATCTTTTTGGAAGTTCCTTTAATATACAAAATTGTCATAAATATTTGGTCCTGTGGGCTTTTGTTCAAGTTAGACTTTTTGTCCTATTTTGATATTTGACGATTGTTTCCTTCACCAGTCTCTCACTGTAGACGTTCTGCTTAAGATCGCTAGTTAAATTAGTGATTTCATCTTGCAGGGATTTCTTACTATTACATAAGGTCACTGCGCGATGATATAGAGTACCTTAATCCTCCCCCCAACAATAAATTTCAGACTGTAAAAATTGCAACCAAGAAAAACTTCAGTAAAAAAAATTTTAATTAAGAAGTCTTTCAATCTGTAAAAACACTTTAAAAAGTGTGCTTGACGAGATGCAAAAACTGCTGAATAAAAAAATTTAACAAACACAAAAATTAACACAAAGAATCTTTTAAACTAAAAATACAAGATATTGTGCATTTAAAATCAACATATTAAAAAAACACAAAACTTTTCCATACTAATTAGTTTTAAGAATAAGAGTTGATTAATTTAAAATCTTTTCGCAGTCATGATCTGGTTTAATTTTGCCCCTTTTTATTTAAATGAATGCCAAAGTGCGCCCAATTAAAGCAAATCTTAAAAACGTATTGTCAAGTGTTATCTCTCAGGACAGGACATGGCCCATTCTTTATATCGGCACCATTTGATAGAGCAAAAAAAATCTTATTTATGTTACTACATTTTTGTGCTAAATAAAACTACAATAATTGTATATTACAATCTAAGACGAAAAATGCTTTATTGCTGGTCAAGACGTTATACAGGGTGTCCGGTAAGTATATGGCATACTCTCGGGAGCATATAGAGGAGGTCAAAATCGTCTAATTTGTCATAGAAAAAATTTCCTAAAGTGCCCCTTAACGGAGATACAAAGTCCCAAAGAGGTACTAATTAGCCATTTACTTTTGTGGCTCTATTTTTTGAACCGACTTGTATTATTAACGAAATTTTAATATGTTATAGAGGCCATAAAGGCTCATAAAACAATACCACAGTAAATGGTTTACATCATCAGGGAAGTCAGGAACGGACTTGCCACCACACTCGTTGGGCCATATTTTTAACAGGTGTCATTTTACAGAGGTGAAAGATGTTTTTTTAAATACTTGGGTCATTTCTATTTAAAAAAGGTACTTTACATTTGTTTCGATAAAATTAGCCGTTTTCGGAAAAATTAAATTTTTGTATAACACGTTTAATCAGGGCAAAAAAATTAGAACTCATTTATTAAACGCAAGAATGTAAAAAATGTGAAAGTTTTGCCTCTTCTTGGCTACTTAAGCTGGTTCAAAATGGGCGCCCTGTACATCTATACATTTCCTTATTTGACGGATAACAACATTCCAGGATCGGCTCGAAATTTGTTGCAATGGTGTGTTATTCTTTCTATTATTATTATTTCTATTCTTATCAGGTCTTCCCTGGTGTGAACTGGTGTTGAGTATACAAGCCTTTTAAAATTTTCCCAAAAAAAGAAATCCAATGGAGTCATGTCGGGCGACCTCGGTGGCCACAAAATAGGCCTCACCAGTTTCCGAAAATTATTCTTGCAGGATAATCAGCCGGAGACATAGCATGTACATTTTGGACATGATAAGTATGTATATAGCAGTTGTTCTCGAAGGGTCTCATGACAACCCATTTTGACGCATCAACTTGGGCCGCCAGCTTTCTACACCATTAGAGGGACTTTCAGCAATATCATTCAGAATAAAGCACGTAACACACCATTGCAACGAAATTCAAGCCAATCCTGGAATGGTGTTTAGAGTACAACGAAAAAATATTCATCGAATAGAAAAATGTATCAAAAATCAGGTCAAGTAGCCAAGAAGAGGCAAACTTTTACATTTTTAACATTCTTGCGTTTAATAAATGATTTCTAATATGTTTTATCTGCTTAAACGTTTTATACAAAAATTTAATTTTTCCGAAAACGGCTAATTTTATCGAAACAAATGTAGAATACTTTTTTTTAAAGAGGAATGACCAAAGAATTTAAAAAACCAATTTTCACCTCTGTAAAATTACCCGTCTATGGCAAGAAAGTAGTGGCAAGTCCTTCTGATATCTGAGTGAACCTCTACGGTAGTATGGTTCATATCTTGACCTTATAATTATAAAATTCATTAAAATACAAGTCGTACCTTGACTTATCTCCTAGGCACTTTGGAATTTTAATACAATTGGTTATCTGACCTCTCCTATTCTCAGGTATGCCATATACTTCGGACTCTGAGTTTTATGAATAACTAAACCTCGAACAGAATGAGGTTTTCGTAGAAGGTTTGTATACAATTTCGGTATCTTTGCATAATTCCGATAGGATAAGAATTTTGAGAAAATTAGCTTTCATTTTACTCTTTGTCAGGTATCATTACTTACGACACCCGAAGTTTTTGAGATAAACTAAACCCTGGAAATGTGGATTCGAAGGTTTGTATCATCTGCCTAGGTCTGCATGGTAATTGCCGTCCCGATAAAATTTAAGAGTACAGAAATATAACACTTTTAAATTTTAAAAATCTGTAATGTCAACATTACATATACGGTTGAAAATAAAAACTATATAAATTAAGGATACAATTATGAATCTGCAAATTTTTATAATAATATAACAATAGACTTATTTAAAGAAATTTAAACAACGTAGAAGTTTCCTTTGGTCATTAAACAAGTATATTGTAGAGTTTCTAAATTTTAATCGACCCTAAGATGTTGAGTTTTTTACTTTTAAATGTAGAAAATGACATTTTTTACTGTCAACATCTGGAAATAAATGACCTTTATCTTTTTTAAACTTAATCCCGCCAAAAACTCTTGTGTAAAATAAGGGTCAAGTTCCTATCCAATAAGATTTTGGTGGAGTTATAGTACTACAAAATCTCTTGACTTTACTAGGGTGTTTAATTTACTAATTAGGGGTGTGAGAATAGTTGTCGAATTGAATCAAATAGTTTAAACTGTTTGAATAGTTCGAACTATTCGAATGATTCGAACTCTTCGAATAATTCGTACTATTCGAATAATTCGAACTATTCGAATAGTTCCAACAATTCGAATATAGTTTTTTTAAATAATTGATTGTATAACCTATTTATAAGAGTCGTAGTAGCTATTTAAAAATAATTATGCGAAAGAAACGCTTAAACCTTCGATTTAAAATTACGTCTTTAATTAATAAAATAAAGTCTTTTCCACAAAACGTTTTTTTATAAAACTAATCAAAAAGGTTAATAATCAACAAAGAAAAATGCAAAACTATTCCAATATAATTTAGTATGTTATAAATAACCACCACAACTATTTCTGAATAATCAGAAAAAAAGTTTTTTTAGGTTTTAAATAAATTAATTTTAGAATTTGAGTAGAATATAAAAAATGATAAAAAATTTGGTAGCTTATAATTAATTTTTAGATAACAAAACTGATAACAATATATTACAGTTCAATTAAAAAAAAACCTTTTTAATAAATGTCCTGTCCTAACTCCTTTTCTACAGTAGCTGTCTGAATTTTTAATAATCAATCCCGTCCATATACGTGTTAAAACAGAAATGTGTTACCGACTAATAATAAATACCCTCTCCATGCAGTAGAAGTTGTAGAGGCGCCACTTCTTCACAATGATAATTTTAGTTGAGCAAAGGTTGATGTAATTATTTCTTTTGGGATGCACTTTTGTTAAAAGTGAGAGATTGTTTTCCACCGCAGGAGATATAATAAATAAAAAGTAACTTCTTTATCGCCAGAAACTGTTTCTCATTTGATTTTTTTGCATAAAAATCTATCTTAAACTAAAATTAACATTTTTTTTCTGTAATTGATGATTGTTGATCGCAATGACATAATAAATAATAATATACTAAAAATATTTTTTTTCATTTATTTACACCAAAACTGACAGTTAAATTTATTTAAATTATTTTATGTATTTACATATTCAAACAATTCAAGTATTCCATAGTTCGAACTATTTAAATAGTTCAAATTATTCGAATAGTTCGAACTATTCAAATAATTCGAATAGTTTGAACTATACGAATAATTCGAACTATTCGAATAGTACGAATCATTTAAATAGTTTGAACTATTCGAATAATTTGAATTATTTAAATATTTGATTTGAAATTCGAATCGAATAATTCGTATTTGATTCGCTTCGAATAATTCGAAAATTCAAATATTCCCACACCCTAATACTAATCCTACACTACAACAGGAAACAGTCTTTTTATATACAAAAATTCGTGCGGAAAATCGGTGTTCCTCACATTCTTGTAACAAATAAAATATCCAAATACGATTCTGAAATGTCTGTATACCTAGATACCACTTATAGCTTCTGTTTATTTAACATTTATGTATTCATAGCCTCGACTGTGCTTTGCTAACTTCTTCAATTCGTATCTATTACCATGTAAATGACATCATTTTGAATTCATGTTATTCCCAGTCGCGTATTTGCAGCCTTGATCTTTTGTATACCGTGTGTCTTATTATTAACGTAAACCTGCATATGTGCAATTTTGATTTTAAAGTAAAGATCTTGCTATTTATAATTAATAGGTGATTTTTGGCCAAAAATAACTCTTTATATAGTCTGTCTCAAAGTATATCGTTATGGCCTTTGACGGACCATACCCCAATAAAGCTTTAACGATTTTATTACCTATTGTTATTGGGTAAATCCATTATTTCATAATGGCATGGGTGGGCCAGGTATTTTACTGTGCGTTTCGAAAAAGTTGTTTTACGAGAATATAACTATGCCAACTATAGCCATAACTTTACATAAAAAAACCTCCAATATCATCAATAAGGGATATTATTATTAGTGAAGAATTAAACAAAACAAAAAACGTAGTGATTTTCAATCTCACCGTATAGACAGTAGTGATCAGGACCTAATAAGAAGGAAAATATATTGTCTTTATGAAAGCGGAGTTGTTCCCTTCTTGGATAAATTGAAAAAGAAGTTAGACGAAGACGAAACCAATATAAATATTAACTGTGCCACCCTCCATAGAGTTGTTTGTAAAATGGGATTTAAATACCGCAAAATAGCCAAAAGACAAGTAGTAATGGAATCGCACAGATTACGAACTTGGAGATTTAATTACCTTTAAGAAATTTAAAAAAATAGGTTAGAAAACAGATCTATAATTTACCTTGATGAAACATGGTTCGATACACACGACACAGTGTCCAAAGGATGGGTTGATTCCAGTCAAAACTGTCAGACGAAAGCAGCTTTAAATAAAGGAAAACGCATTACCATAATACACGCTGGTTCAGAAGACGGATTTGTCCCAAACTGCTTGCTGTTGTCTGCAAAGAATATTCAGAATTCTAGCTTGGATTATCATGAGTATACAAGTGCAGAACTTTTTGAAAACTGGTTTTAAAATTATCTTTTAAAAAATATCCCAAACAACAGTGTTATTGTCATTGATAACGCAAGCTACCACAGCCGCCTGCTACACAAAGCACCAGCTTCATCAAGTTCAAAAACTGAAATCCAGGAATATTTGTTAGAAAATGATATTTATTTTGAGTTCAGTTACAAAAAAGTGCAACTTTTGAAAGTCGTAAATTCATATGCAATTAAAAAACAATATCTATATATATATATATATATATATATATATATATATATATATATATATATATATATATATATATATATATATATATATATATATATATATATATATATATATATATATATACATATTATTCCTCCGTATCACTGTATTTTAAGCCCATAGAGCATTTGTGGAACCAAGTAAATCAAAAATCAGAGCAGAAAATGTTACACCTACTTTAAGTCCCAGTGTTATAAATTTGATAAAAAAAAAGTAATTACTAACATACCAGTTGAGAGCTGGAAAAAATTCAGTACAGCACATTATTAAAATTGAGGACTCTTACATTTCTATACAAAACAACATAAAGCCTATTGTAATTAATGTTAATGATGACTCTGATAGTGAAACAGAATAAGATTTAGACATTTAGATCAAAAATGTAATTATGTATAGATAATATAGTTATAGATTTATTAAAACTTTGCATATATTTAATATCTAAATGTAATTTTAAGATTGTACCTACCTAAATAAACAATAAATTATATATTTTTATATTATTTGAGTCCGTCCCTAATGTTCTGTCCTTTAATACTTACTGATCCGCCGTTTTATTGTTGTCGGCAGGTATAATCCATAAATAAAGGCAAAAGCTAACACGCTATACTTTGAGACAAACTATACCCAAATATCAATTCTGCCAAATATTTATTTGATACTAAATAATGTAATAGAGCTATAGACATTATAGACATAATTAAATGCATAATAAATTCGGCAGATATTATAAGAAATAATTCTTAATGTATCTGACGAGCAAACCGTACCATTCTCAAAATTATAAAATAAATAAAAACTAAATGAATTTTTTTGAAAAAATACAAATAAAAAACTTTTCATTAGTTGCAAAGTTAATGTACCACACTGTATATGTAATTATAATTATCCAGTTAAGTAGCTTCTAGGTGTTTTAGATTTACTCAGGTTCAGATTTAGTTTTATGTCTACAAAGTAAAAAGCTCCTGACCTTTTGCTTTTTTTGTGCGTTGCAATATTTTAGAATCGACTCCAATTAAATTTCCTTTAGCCTCATTACGACGACTTTTTGAATCGGATAAATTTTCATTTAAAAAGATGCGGTTGTGGTATTATTTACGCCACTTGGAGTAACTAACCTTCAGGTGCATAGACTATTTGCACCAACATTTTGTAATAAAAATAATGGAGTCATTAATAATTACTTTAAACTCTTCTCTCTCTTCTTTCTCTTTCTACTTCCACATTGTTTGGATTCACTGCTTTTCTTTTGACTTTGTTACGTTGTTCCACAAGCCCTAACTATTCATCTGTTTTCCAGTCATTTTCTTTATGATATTTAAGAGTTTTTTTCTTGGAGATTGTTGGTTAGCATCCTGTATCTTAGTCATTAGGTTTCCGATGCGTCACAGACTTTTTTTATTAATTAGAACATGATCTATTAATTTTGGTTCATTGTTATAAGATATTCTTATTGCATTGATGTCATCAATAGTCTTTGCTATACTGAAACCTGAGAATTCCACTGTACTTTTGTATTCTATGGATTCTGTATTATCGGAGTCTAAAAGGTGGACATTAAAATCTCCAATCAGTACAAGTCTGTCCTTTTGATTCATTAATATTTCTTAAATACACTATTCGTTTATCGTTAAAAATTCTATAAAATCTTCGTCAAACATTTTTTTTAAATTGAGTTAATTTTTAATGTACAATGACACAACACCTGCTCTACCTCTTCAAACATGCATGTAACTGATGTGAAGCTGAGGACAATTGTATTTCATCAGCATTGAGCTAAGTTTTCGTTAATGCAATTATTTCAAAATTGTGTAACTTTAGTAAACAATGAAGCTTGTTGTTTCTTATGCTTTGAGCCTTTGTGTAGTTAATTTGCAGGGTAGTGCTTTTCCCATTGTCATTGTTTTTTTCAGTTCTTTAAACCATGAAGACGGTCTTTGATTAAAATTGTTTTTCAATTGCCATTCCTTCTCAGAAATATCTGACCATCATCGTCCAAAGTTAACGTTGGAAATTACTTGCAATATAGCTTCAGATACTGACAAATTTTCTTTTAAATTTTAACATTGAAATTAAAATATTTATAATAAAAAACCGTTTTTAATTTTATTAATTTTATTACTATCCATTGTTCACCGATTTTTTCACGGTTCAGCAATGGCTATCTGGTAGCCATTGCTGAATGCGACACTAGGTTTGCTAAATATATTTTGGTTTTTTGCAATTATTACAGCTTCTTTAAATTTTCTTTTCTTCCAGTGGGTTTCTTTATAAATAATTTTTGCTCCCGACCATTGTATGCGGTGTTGTTTTGACCATGCGTGTTCGGCAATCCCTGATTTCGACGTTTTACTTCGTTCCGTATGTTTTTTGTGTTTCTTAACTCTAATTTCGAGTGGTCTTTTTGTTTCCCCGATGTACACCTCACCACAATGGCAGGTAATTTGGTAGATACAGTCATTTTTTGAAACATTGTTGTCCGGTCTTATCTTAGTAAGAATACTTCTTAGAGTGGTTTGGGATTTAAATGAGGTTTTAATGTTATACTTATTCGCTATTCTGCGGATCTTTTCCGATTCCTTACTGTTACATAGGGTTCCTGCGCGGTTATATAGAGTACGTATGACTCCTTGCTTCATTCCGTTAGAGTGATTGGAATTCTGGTGTAAATATTGTCCAATGTGGGTAGGTTTTGTGTATACCGAGGTTTGTATATGTCCATTATTTTGTTTTACTAAACATTCGAGAAAAGGTAGAGCCGAATTTTGTTCCTTCTCCATTGTGAATTTAATACAGGGTCGGAAAGAATTTAGATGTCTTCAGAAACCTTCGAGTTCTTCGTCATTACCTGTCCATACAATAAAAGTATCATCAACATATTCTAGCCAAAAAACCCTAATTTGAAGAATACTCCACAGGACCAAATATTTATGACTATTCGTATATTAAAGGAACTTTCGAAAAAGATCTGCAGAATAGCGAATAAGTATAATGTTAAAACAGCATTTAAATCCCAAACCACTCTAAGAAGTATTCTTACTAAGACGAGACCGGACAACAATGTTTCAAAAAATGACTGTATCTACCAAATTCCCTGTAAATGTGGTGAGTATACATTGGGATAACAAAATAGACCACTTGAAATTAGAGTTAAAGAACACAAAAAAACATACGAAACGAGCTGAAACGTCAAAATCAGGGATTGCCGAACACGCATGGTCAAAAAAACACCGCATACAATGGTCGGAAGCAAAAATTGTTCATAAAGCAACCCACTGAAAGAAAAGAAAATTTTAGAGAAGCTGTAATAATTGCAAACAACCAAAATGTATTTAGCAAACCTAGTGTCGACATTCCGAATATCTGACAGGCGTTACTGAACTGTTAAAAAAATCGGCCAAGCTTCGGTGAACAACGGATAGTATATAACTCGTAGCTTTTAAAAATAGTTTTTAGTTATCACTTGAAAACGGATGGAGATACATCACTAACCGCAACGTTGTGTATCAATTAACAAATAAAGACAATGGAAGTTCAAGATTTTAGTGTTATTAAGACCATATTATCTAACACTTTTAAAGAAACATCTAAACACTTATTATGAATTTATTTGGGACATATAACGCAATATACCGGGTAAGAATTGTTGAATAGTTTATTACAGAACAAACACATTTTGGCCATCTTGAATATTCTCTTTTGATTGAAATAACCCACTAATTTGTATTTTTCTTATGTAGCGTTACATAGGAATAACAGCTTATAGATGAATAAAACACGTTATAAAAGAAATAGTTTAATAACTGAAGACCTAAAAGTACCCAAAGCTGTAAATAAATCTGTACAGTTTTCATTTGTGGCGCAATTCTTAGGTCTTCGCGGATGCTTTCGAGCGAGAAAAAGTTTGTCACGATTTCGAGGTGGGAACCCGCTGAAAATGGCCCCCAAAGTCCCAAAAATGAGTTTTCTGCGAATATCTGCCAAAATATGTGAATAAGAGAATTTTTGTTTAGACGAAAAATGAAGACCAACTCAAAATCTACAAATATACCATTTTTTTCGCAACACCTATAGTTTTCGCAAAAACGGCCGTCGAAAAATCCATAACAGTATAGATGTGGCTAAACGGCTAAACATGCAGATGGGCAAAACAATTTTTTATCAAAACGCAAAAAGATGGTGAAAGAAATTTTCTGGAATCATTGAACACTTGCTAAGGTCTCATTATAAAAAAGAAATGTTAATAACAAACCATTTTTTCAAAAAATATCAATAAATTATTGAGATACTCTTAAAATATTGTGAAAAAAAAACTTTGACCGCTTTTTTTAAAATTCTATAAAAATCAGAATGGACCCATACTCATATGCAATAATAGGTACGGGTTTTCCCATTCCGATGAACTTTGAATGATTTAAAAATGTACATTATTGCCCGAGTAATGAAATAATTCGTCCTCCCGCTTATAAGTGAATCCATGAAGATAGCGGCATTCTAGCGGTAGAGCGGCAGCTGAAATTAGGGGACTTTAGGTTCCATTATCTCGAAAACTATCGTTTTTTCGAAAAAAATTATAGGAATAATTTTTATAGACTACAACGTGATCTTCATTTTTTGTCACAACAAAAATTTTCCAATTCGCATATTTTGGCAAATATTAGCGGGAAACCGATTTTTCGGGCCTTTCAGCCCTTTCCCATCTGTTTAAGCAAATCCGAAAACCTAAAGGTGGGTTTAGACCTGAGTACGTACGCAGTGAGCATCCATGCACGCATTCGTTTGCGTTTGCGAAAAGCGTTTAAATAGGTTTATGTATATTTCGACGCACAAGCTGATCCAGTTGTTCGCAGGAGTGCGTTAATAATGGAAGACGACGATGAAATCATGGCGGGTGCATTTATTTCAATGTAAATTGATAAAAAGAAAGAAGCAAACGATCTCGTCGTTGGTGGCAAACTCAATTTTTACGCAACATACAAAATACTTCATTACGCGAGTTAGTGACAGATAACAGTTATGATCAATTTCGAAATTTTACAAGAATGACAAAAACTGACTTCGAATATCTGCTTAGTTTGATAACTCCCAAAATTATTAAAATTGTTTTAAATTATAGAAAGTCAATATCACCAGAATTTGTATTGGTTGGGGTTTATTGAAATAATAAAGAAGCTTGCACATTGGGTACAACTCTTTGTGCTCCTCAAAATATCTAAATAACATTTTTGTCTAAAATAATTAGGAGAGCCAATATTTTACTATTTGAAAATTTAGTGATTTTTTGTACTGCCCGGCAGAGCAACACCCGGTATACATATGCATGTACATACCTTTTCCAGTTCCAATGCTGGCCCTAATTTTACTGTTTTCACGGCGAAACGATCCCATGAGACTTTTTATCTTTTTTTGTGCTTCTGCACTATCGAAATTTGCAATATTTAAATTATTCACAAGTGCTTGCCAAGCATCTTGTTTTTTTGTTTTAGAGTAATATTCTTGGTTCCTCACATCCCATAATATAGGAAGTTTTTCTAATTCTTGCATTAGAAGCAAAACTTTGGTGTTACTCCACTCCATTTTCAAATTAAACTAATTCGCCCGTTGAAGTACGAGCGTTCGTAGCAAGGCGTTATCTAAATGGCTCGCGCCCTTGGCGGAGCTTAACATTTGCGCCTCTTTCCAGAGACCGGAGGATTTGGGGAGTATGGAATAACCCCAAAGAAAACGGAGAATCTGAGTTTTTCTGCAAATTTAACAAAAATTAAAGTGCAAAGTTTTAGTTTTAAAGTTTTTTGATCCAAAATTTCGTTTCTTTATGGGGTTATGATCAGTGAGTCGCCACTCTATGCTTTAGCATTGGTTTCTTATTTCGTACTGTCTTAATTTTAGCTAACATAACAATGCATAATAGTTCGAAGAATGTTAAAAGATTATAATTTTTTCTAAGGTATTATTAGTAAAAAGAACTAGTGCTGCCCCCAATTTTTAAAATACCAATTTATCCGCAGCTTAAATATTAAAAAAATCAAAGAGTTACATTCTTGCTGTAGGTATCAGGATAAATTGATATTTTAGTTATAATTCATACATTTTTTTAGTCTTCATATTTAAAATAACACAGGTCCAATTCTTGGATGTTTGGACTACGAGTATATAAACTATAAGAGATACAAAAAATTTATTTAAAAAAATAGAGCTTTCTAAATTGTCTATATAACAAGTTATATAAACTTTTTGTTTTTTTTTATTATAAATTATTTATTTTATTTACTCAAATCACAAATCACTCAATGTGCAAAAAAAATCAATTTTCAAATTTTTTCCTGTATACCTTAAAAAAATCCTGAAAATTAGGTTTTTAAATTATAACTCAAAAATATTGCATTTAGACAAAAATGTTATATGTATTTGTAACTTAAATTAAAGGTCTTGTAAAAATACATAATTTATGTCATATAAGTTTCGTGTATCTTTTATAGTTTTTGATATATTGACGTTTTAAATTAAAAAAAAAATGTAAATATCTGAAATTACGCCTTTTCTCGATTTTTTGCTGTTTGGCCCCCAATTTTGACTTCAGATTCGTGTTCAGCGGAAAAATACGACAGAAAATCCTAGTCCCATACCCAGCACACACCACTTTTTTTTTGTGGACCTGTGTAATTAAATTAAGTATCTAAGTTGAAAATTTGTTATAAAATTGTTCTGTTGTAATTTATTTATTTAAAAAAATTTGGTGATAATAATGATAACATGACTACGGTACTAAAAACTGATTTAAAAAATATGGCCGATTTTGCGCCCCCCAGGTAGCTGCGCCCTTGGCGGTCGCCCATCTCGCCACCGCCTAAATACGGCCCTGGTTCGTAGATACTCCCAACAGTCAGAACCCCGTTCAAACTTGACGTTCGCAAACCAATTAATTCTTTTGAGCATGGCATCGAGACCGACATCTGGCGGATCGCGCCATACGCGCATAGAAACACACACGTGAGCGTAGCGTGCGCATAACCGTTTACACTTGAGCATTCGCGGTGGATCAGTGCGTCGTGCTCAGGTCTAAACGCACCCTTTAAAATTGCGCCACAAGGGAAAACTGTACAGATTTTTTTACAGCTTTGTCCCTTCATTTACTGGACTAAAAAGAAAATTTGCAGTAAAGGATATAATGTTATTTTTAAAACGTTGTTTAAAATTTTATTTTAGATTTATCACAAAAATAAAAGTAAGTTTTACTTTGAAACATATAAGTAATTTAATTTCAAAGTAAAAATTAAAAAAGTAATTTGTCAGTATCTGAAGCCAAATTGCCAGTAATTTCCAGCGTTAATATAGGATTTTAACAAAAATCCATTTTTCTTTTGGAAATTAAACTTAGTCTGGTTAAGAAGTGTGTTTCCTGCGAAAAATAGAAAAATATGAGCGATAGCTCATTCGACGTCCTTGAAGGGAAGGAAAGTTCTGATAAAAAAGTCTTAACTTCCAGAGTTCTGTCTTCATTATTTATAATTTTAATTTAACGCTGAAAATGGGCCTCCGCGCGACATTTGTGGTTGCGCGTTAAAACCGAGTACGTCACATTAAATATTTTTTTAGGGTATTAAATATTAATTGAAAGATTTTAAAAAATTATGGTGTATTTAGAACACTTTAAAGAATTTATTCTCGTTGGAAATTTAACCCTAAGTTATTTTTTCAACAAGTTAGACAGTTGTAAATTAACACAATTGTTTTGAACTTGCGTTTTTATTGTACATTTAAAAAAATGTTTCAATAATTGTTGTATACATTTTTCACGTCGTGGAGCCTTTATATATACCTAACAAGATCACGACATAAAAGTTTAAAAAATTGTAATTCTTTGTTTATAATAATTTTATAACTTTGACAATATTACTCTGATTTTTCATTTTTTGTCAAAGTTATAATATTATTATAAACAATGGATTCAAATTTTTAAAACTTTTATGGCGTTATCTGGTTAAGTATGTATATAATAAGGGCTTCACAAAGCGAAAAATGTATACGACAATTATTTAAGCATTTTTTTTAATGTACAGGGTGTCCAGTTTTCGTGTGTTTTCATATACCAGCTCCCTTACTATAAAAGATAGAAAGATGGGGTTTGCGGCTTACTGTCCTATTTTTTTATGAAACTTTCATTGCCGCAAACGAAATTTTCATAGCCCTCTTAGTTTCTGACATACAGGGCGATTTTGAAAATTTGTCATTTTTGACCGTCCCCTGTATCTCGATTATTTGGTAACTTTTCAATAAAGTGAAAATGGATTGTTATAGAGTTTTTACGTAGAATTTAGTGGCGTAGGTAGTTTTTTTCTAAAAGTTTTGTTTTTGAGTTACAGACCCAAACTTATGTTTTTTTAAATAGGACACCCTATATATTATTTTTATCTTATTCCCCCTTTCACACGCTTTTCAAAAATATATAATAGTTCATATTTATTTTTTTTAAAAAAGGAAAATTTTAACATTTTTTGTAAAATTTATCATTTTTCGTATAGAAGGCTATAGCCCGCAAATCAAAACAAAATTAACAACGTCATTTTTATTATAGCAACTCTATATTAATACATATAATAACTAAGCAACATTAAAAGAAAATAACATATTAATTTATTTTTATTTATTTAAATTACAAAAATTGCTCGAATTGGGCTCCGTTGTGTTCCAAACACTTTCCACATACTTTTTCAATTTTTCGCAATCCGTTTAATAAAGTAATTGGCCTACCCTGCAAAAGCCTAAACGCTTGATGTGTAGCTTTCGAAGTTGATCAATATTGTGGTATTGTCTCATATATATCTGATTTGTCATATACCCTCATAAAAAAATCCAACACAGAAAGATCTGGGGATCTGGGGGCCACCTGACAGGTCCATTCGTACCAATCCATTTATCTGGAAATGTTGTTTCTAAATATTCTTCACTATTTGAGCATTGTGACTGGAGCGCCATCTTGTGGTAATAAATATTATTTAAATCGGCCAAAGGAACATCCTCTAATATTTCCATTAGTGCATCTCGCATTATTTCTAGATGTCTATTTCCGGTTAGCGTTCCTTCATAGATAAAATACTTAATTTTAGTGCCAAAAATGAAGCATGACACGCTAAATCCAAACCGACCTTGACGTTCGCGAGGAAATATTACATATTGGTTCGTTTGGGACCAGTACCTTGAGTTGTTTCGGTTTAGAATACCAGAACTGGTAAAATAAGTCTCGTCTGACCACACCACCTTTTTCCAAAATTTGCATTTTCCTGCAACATTTGTAGGTACCAATTGCAAAAAACTACCCTACGTTCTACATCACGGGATGCAAATGCTGGACGAGATGGTATTTGTATGGTCTAAACTTATGTTTTTTTAGTATTAACTGAGTTTTTGATTTTTTAACCCCAATCATATCATATATTTTTCTGCATGATAATGAGTTGTACCGGACAGAAACCAAAACATTTATTTCATTTTTTTTCCTTTTTTTCCTTGTTGAAAAATTTAGGCCTTAGTTTTTTAAAAGATCCGTGTTCAATGAGATTGGCTTTGATTTTATGAAATATTCTTTTATCAGGTTGATGTCTTTTCTGATACCTACGAAAAAATTTAAAGATATGTAACAAAAGCTAGATAATAATAAATTAAAACTTTTATATTTATTATGAATATTAATGTTACATATCAATTTTTTTTTTTGTTAATGCTGAAATTAGCAATGTCAAAATCTATTCAAATCACGATATGCTCACATTATCATAAAAAACATCCTATAATATATCATTGTTGAGAAGGCTATTTTAACCTATAGGTATATAATATATTTTAAAACCTTACCGTTTAAAAAATAAAGCTCCGAGGCTGCGTTGGCGTCTTCATTAGTTTTATAAAACAAACATACATATCGTGTTTTTCATAATTCTCATATCTATTATTTTGTGCCATGGGGAAAAATTTTTCACAAAAATAATAAAGTAAACTCCCACATAACAAAACCCAAATCAAACAAATAACAGTAATATTTGACAACAATAACAATCCATAATGGCGCATTTACAGAATTTTGTTTTTGTCATGGCTATCCGTGATTGACCATGGGAAAAATGATAAATTTTAAAAAAAATTTTAAAAATTTTTCCCTTTTTAAAAGAAGTAAATATAGACTATTATATATTTTTGAAAGGCCTGTGAAAGGGGGAATAAGATAAAAATAATATATAGGGTGTCCCTTTTAAAAAAAACATAAGTTTGGGTCGTAACTCAAAAACAAAACTTTTTAGAAAAAACTACCTACGCCACTGAATTCTACGTAAAAAACTCTATAAAATCCATTTTCACTTTATTGAAAAGTTACCAAATAATCGAAAATACAGGGGACCGTCAAAAATGACAAATTTTCAAAATCGCCCTGTATGTCAGAAACTAAGGGGCTATGAAAATTTCGTTTGCGGTACGAAAGTTTCATAAAAATAGGAAAGTAAGCCGCAAACCCCATTTTTTCTATCTTTTATAGAAGGGGATTTATATAAAAACACACAAAAACTGGACACCCTGAAAAATGGGGGACGAAAGTTCGAAACAATTTTGTTAATTGACAAGTGTCTTAACTTGTTGAAAAACTAACTTTAGATTAAATTTTCGACGGGAATAAATTCTTTGAAGTGTTCTAAATAAAACATATTTTTTTAAATTTTTCAATTAATATTTAATACCCTTAAAAAAATATATGTAGTGTGATGTACTCGGTTTTGACGCTGAGCGCGCAACCAGAAATGTCGCGCGGAGGCCCATTTTCGGCGTTAAATTAAAATTATAAATAATGGAGAAAGAACTCTGTGAGTCAGGACTTTTTTATCAAAAATTTCCTCCTCTTCAAGAATCTTTTTGTAATTTACGCTTCTCTATGATTTTTGAGTTATTATCAAAAATCGAAATGGCTTTTTTAATTAGTTTTTTGTTAATAACAATTGCAATTTTTATTGGCAGAAAAAATCTTTAAAACGCCTTTCTCAGATTTGCATTCCGCGTCAAATGAGCTATCGCTTATATTTTTTAATGCCTTCTAACTATTTTTTGCAGGAAACACACTTTTCGACTAAACTAACTCATGCTATACGCTTTATGCATGTTATTCTTTTGTTTCTATGGTACCAATCCTATTTTTTTTTTAATTTTATTGTAAGACCTTTAAATCTGCAAACGTATCCATATTTTATACCGAACACCATAAATAATAATCTGTAAACTCGACTTCGTTCTTCCTGTCCACTCGAATCTCTATCGTAGCGGAAACAGCCTCTATACAGCTTTTATTCAACTCTATATAGACTCTATGCAGGCATGGAAATAAAAACCGAAATAAAACTGAAACCATTTTATACATCAATGCTTGTTTTCAAATGTATTTTCTGAAAACGAGGTACAGAAAATGGCGGTGTGGCTTACAAACTCCGCACCAATCTTTGGATAAAAAGGAATTTTTTAAAATGGGTATAAAAATTAAATTAGCAGCTCAAGTTACAAATATCTTACTGTCTTAAAGTAAGGAATGCCCTAAACAAAGAAATAATATACAGGGTGTTTAAAAGAACAAAAAAACTACCTTTTTTTTAGAAGCCGCTTCTTTGCGAAAAAAATATTTTTAATTTTTTTTTGGTTCCTGCGATAATGACATTTGTACTGATAAAGAATCTTCCATTTTTTTATTTTTCAAATGCCCAGAGGAGAGCGACACGCTTTTTTTTTCCCTCTACTTCAGCAGCGTGTAACTTTTAGGGAAAAATTCGGCTTCTAGACAAGAATACCCACTTAAGGGAAGATCCTTGGCTAAAAATAAGACACAAATGTGAAAGAATACTTCTTAGATTTAGGATTTTATTTTTATTTTCAAATCGTATGTTCCAATTTGAATGAAGTTTGGTACAGTTAGAACACTGACCGAAATACATCTTCCGATGATAAACGCTTGTTTCTATGTGTGTAAAATTGCTTTTTGCAATTTTATCCAGTTTGTTACAATTATTTCGTAATATTTTTTTGAGTATTAATGGTACTGATAATTTAATACATGGTTTTTATTATTTCCTTATTTTTGCAAAGAAAGGTACATTTGAATTAACTCTATAAACCTAACGGTTTTCGAGAAATTTTAATTTTAAACATGCGTAGTACGGAAAGAGTTACATTTAAAATTAGACAGACAATAGAAATTTTGTCAAAATATGTTTAAAGTGTCTACCTCTTGCTCAAACTCCAGTGGGACTGTACACGGGACACTGCAGATTGAAATACCACATGCACAAGATCGGCCTAGCGAAAGACGCCGAGTGCCGCATGTGCATGGAGGGGGATAAATCGGCAGAACACATACTGTGTTCGTGCCTCAGCAATGGCACGACTAAGATTCGCAATCCTCGGCAATGACACCTTGTTATCGGGGGAGGTGAAAGATCTCTCTCCCAACAGGATCATCAGATTTATTAGAAGTCTGGACCTGGTGGGAGAAATATAAAAGGGTGTGAGCCACAATAGACCGATCGGTCGCGGTGGAAGGGTGTTATACCCACTCACTTTAAACCTATCTACCTACCTACCTACCCCTTGCTCAAAAACATGCATTTAATCTTTGTTTCATTGGTATATTTAACATTTTGTTGCAAAAGTTAGAATTGTTATAAATTCTTAATATTATCGTTCTCGTATCACACAAGTTTAAAAATAAAATATCTTGAAAACCGTCAAGTTCATTGAGTTAATTTCAAATTACCTTTTTTACGCAAAGCTACCACTTACCAAATTATTTAAAAAATAAATGGTACAAAAGTAATGGCAAAATATTATTTAAAAAAACAAAACTTGCTTGAAACTGCTCCACTGGTTTATAATAGTAACAAATAGTATGTTTGACAACTCCCGACCTTAACGTTTTAAGTTGTTTCGTTTAAATTTTTGTTCCTTAACTCTAATTTCGATTGGTCCTTTGGTTTTCTTAATGTATTCTTCGACACATTTACAGGAAATTTGGTAGATACAGACTTTCCCAGATAGCCAGTCTTACTGAACAAAAAGTTACCCATCAGTAGTTGTTACTAATTTAACTTTAAGGTAACGACAATTCGTTACTGAGTCAAGTTTGCCTAAAAGTTGTTGACAATCTACCACCGCAAATGACATGGAAATTGTCAGCAACACTAACCATGTTTGACTAAGACGAGACTGGACAACAATGTTTCAAAAAATGACCGTATCTACCAAGTTCCCTGTGAATGTAGTGAAGTATACATTGGAGAAACAAAAAGACCACACGAAATTAGAGTTAAAGAACACAAAAAACATACAGAACGAGGTGAATCGTCGAAATCAGAGATTGCCTAACACGCTTGATCAAAATAACACCGAATACAATGGTCCAAACAAAAATTATAAAGAAACCCACTAAAAGAAAAGAAAATTAAAAGGAGCTGTAATAATAACCAACAACAAAAATGTA
This sequence comes from Listronotus oregonensis, assembly GCA_019359885.1. Taxonomy (NCBI): domain Eukaryota; kingdom Metazoa; phylum Arthropoda; class Insecta; order Coleoptera; family Curculionidae; genus Listronotus; species Listronotus oregonensis. The sequence continues at coordinate 134,919 of JAHBCN010000591.1, forward strand.
TTTAGGACATCGTCACGTCGTTAAAGCCAAGCAAACTGAGGACCAAGAGAGTGAAAGGCTTGTACACATTTCCATTTCATTTTAAGGAAATCGTGGAATCAGCGGTCACAATGGAAAGGAAAGATTACTCTGTAGAGCTTCCTGAGCAACGATGAGTAATTCTACGTAGTAGTGCCGGACCTTACCAGGCCGGTACGTGGCGGTTATGGGGTTACGGGAGGCACTCCTTTCGGAGGCATACTCCGTATGTCTACCGATACGTGGTGGGTGCATCACCCAGCTCACTGCATCGGGTGCTCTGTAACAATTCCATTGACTGTTCCGAAGACCGTATACAAGCGTTTCGTCCTCTTGGACTCATCGGGAACGCCTTGTCGAACGTCGCTATCCGTGACTTGGGTCAAACGTCTTATGCATTTAAGCCCCCGAGTCAACGAAGGCAACGTCGGATCATCGCTCGACACCTGTTTGCGATGTTGTCATCATCGTCCGGATGTTACCAGTCTCTCCCACAAATCCTCTCTTCAGAGTCTGAGGTGGAGCTCGCAGATCAAATTTCGAACAAAACGACGAAACCCGAAGCCATCGACAGTGTCACCAGCGGGTGCTGGCGGACCATTCGACGGGCCAGGGGAAGTTCCGGAGTTCAAGGTATAAGTCACGAGATCTTCGTTCCACGGAGGCACGTTCAGGGATGTCGGTTTGGAAATGTCGGGTACCCACAAGGTATGAGCCCGAACATGTGGCAAACCATCATGAGCTGGTTAAAGCCCAGCTACCGGGTGGACAATGCAGGTACCACAAATCGTTAAAACAAACCGCTAAACGAGCATCCGGGTTACCAAGCCCCGGGCCCCTGCGAGGGGGATGCGTGAGGGGAGGCTGGAAACAACCAAGACGACCCAAGGCACTTGGCTTTGACGACGTGACAATGTCATAGATCTAAAGGTCCCCCAGATTCCTTAGCTTCTTCCAATTGCAGATTTTTCGCAGTGGAGATGGAGGTAGTGGATGTAATTCCACTCCTCGAGTACTGGTTTCAGCTGATTCAGCTTACTAACATCTTAACAAAAATGTATTTAGCAAACCTAGTGTCGAATTCCGAATATCTGGCAGCCATTGCTGAACCGTGGAAAATCGGTCAATCTTCGGTAAACAACGGTTAGTATATAAGTCATAGCTTTTAAGAATAGTTTTTAGTTATCACTTGAAAACGGTTAAAGATACATCACTAAACGAAACGTTGTGTATCAATTTAACAAATAAAGACAACAGAAGTCCAAGATTTAAATGTTATTAGCCCTAGTTGTTACACTCTATATAGTGCTATATTCAAAGACCTACCATATCTTACAATTAGTACTTAGGTTCTCCCTCGATAATTAGGTAAAGAAAAAAAAACAAGATTTATTAATAAAAATATATTAAAGCTTACAATGAAGATGTTATAAAAACTTGAATAAAAAATTGTTTAAATTAAAACAGTACAATAAAATTAAGTTAAATTAAAATTCATTCTAAGTTATGTCTTGAAAATTTTTTAAGCATAATAAATATTTAAAAACATATTTAAACCATATAAACCTATAAAATCATTACGTCCTAAAAAAGTAATATTATTGTAAATGAGGTTAAGAAATGTTAAACTTTTTACAGTTTTTACAGTGGTTGACAGTACGCAAACTACTGGGCTTTGCGCGATCGTAGCTCGTATTTATACGTTGGGGAGACAGTGGGCGGGGCTTCGGTTACTTTCGGTTCCAATCGGTTCCGGTCGGTTTTGTTCGTAAAGGGTGCAATTCTAGCACCCTTAATTATGGGGATCCATGTTTTGTTGATTTTAAGCGCTTCCTCTTTCTTATTAAAGTTGTTGTTATGTTTTTCTATCTCTATGGCTTCTCTGTAGAGTCTGGAGTGGTATGCCGATGTGGTAGCGAGTACTTGGGTCTCGTCAAACTTTATTCGATGGTCCGTTGTAAGGGTATGTTCTATTACGGCGGATTTGTCTGTCTGCCCCAGACGATAGTTGGCTTTAAGCTCTTTAATCCTGGTGTTGATCGAGCGTTTTGTAGTTTCTATGTACACGCTTCCACATGTGCACGAAATGCGATAAATTCCTGAAGACGAAAGTGGATCTTAAAGAGTACAAAGCCAACTACGTCTGGGGCAGATAGACCCTTACAACAGACCATCGAATAAAGTTTGAGGAGATCCAAGATCTCCCTAACACATCGGCATACCACTCCAGACTCTACAGAGAAGCCATAGAGATAGAAAAGCATAACAACAACTTCAATAAGAAAGAGGAAGCGGAATTGCACCCTTTACGAACAAAACCGACCGGAACCGATTGGAACCGAAAGTAACCGAAGCCTAGAATAAGTCTAAAACACGTTTGGTATAAAAATCAAATACGGCACTTATTTACACTTAGTTCCACTTTTTAGTCCTACACTTTATTACCCTGTCCTACACTGTACTTGATAACAAACAAACCTAATATAGATTTATCAAAGTTAACGATGAATAAGTATGTTATAAAAAACTTTTTTATAAAATTGTTTAAATTAAAGAAGTTCTATATTTTTTTTGTTTTACAATTTATTCTAATTGATACCGTGAGAATCTTTTAAGCATAATAAGTATTTACAAACATCAATACAGTCAATGCCTTCTATATTATCACCATAAAAGTTATTGTTACTGGAAGAATAATCTATATAGTTATTTCTAAATTCTACCAACATTTTTCGTAAATAGTCACATTGCCACTTGTTCTTTGCGATGCCGATCCGCAGGTTTGATAATTTCCCAATTAAAGAATATCGCCCAAATGTTTTTAAGTTGTTAAAGTCCAGATTTAAGTAGCGTAAAGAATGCAATGGTAAAAATGACTCAAATAGAATCGTAGATATACTATTTTGAGAGAGATCCAAAGTCTTTAGATGGTATAAATTTGAAAATATTCCAACACTAAAATCAGTTAGGTTATTCTTCTTTAAAATTAGATTTTCTAGAAAGGGAAAATGTTGAAACGCACCAAGTTCTAATACACCAAGTTTATTATTGCTCACATTTAAGGTTTGTAACTCATCCAAACCTATAAAATAATTACGACCCAGAAAAGTGATCTTATTGTAACTAAGGTCAAGACATGTTAAACTTTTTAAATCGAAAAACGTATTGTCTTCCAAACTACTAAGATTATTATTAGTTAAAAATAAATTTCTTAAGTTTGTCAACCCTTTAAAGGCAAAAGGGCTAATGAGCTCTAGTCCTTGATCAGAAAGATTAAAAGTTGGCAAGCTTTTTAAGTCATGAAACATGATTTCATTCAAACTTCCTCCTTTTTTAAATATATTTTCTATATCCAAAAATGTCAATCTAAATAAGCCATCCAAAGCACCAGTTTCTATATTATTAACTACAGAGTTTTTTAAATACAATGCCTGCAAATTAAATAAGCCTTGAAATGCTCTACTTGACAAGGTATTAATTTTAGAGTCCCAGATTGTTAAATTCAATAAAAAATTTAATCCGAGAAATGTTTTAGGCTTTAAATCGCCATTTATTGTAAGATGCAGTTCTTTGAGACTGCCTAATGCAGAAGGTTTACGAAAATCTATTAAAGTAAATTTATTGCCAGTTATATTTATTGTTTCAAGATTAGGTGTCTCCGAAAATATGTTTGGGTTAAAATTAGTTAATCGAGAATTGCTTAAATCAACGTTGTATAGGGACCTTAGATGAGAAAACGCCTGGTTTTCGATTGTTAAATTGGCATTATTGTTATTTATCTGTAATAGTTCTAAAAGATTTAAATTATAAAATGCTCGGGTTTTTATAAGCTCGATCATATTGCCATTAAGATTAATTATATCTAAGAGGGTAAAACTAAAAAGCTCACTTTCCAATGTTCTTAGTAGGTTGTTTTGTAAATAAATTTCCTTAATATTAATTAAAGGTTTAAAAATCTTTGAATTAAGAGTTTTTAAACAGTTATTTTCTAAATGTAATATATATAAATCTTCTAATCCATTAAATGTCAGTTGTTCGAGGACAGATACGTTACTATTCGCTAAATTTAATAAGTTTAAATTTTTACAGTTTAAAAAACTGTCATTGTTTAGTTTCAAGTTGTTAAATGACAAATCAATACTATCGACACTTCTTAACATGCTAAAACTATTTGAATTTAATTCTGAGATATTATTACTTTTAAGATTTATATTAGTGGCTGAAATATCCTGAAACACATTATCAATATCTTTAATATTACAGTAAGATAAATCTAGATTTAAACCAAAGACCCCAGAAAACACAGGGCTGTTTAAATTATTCAGGTCATTATGACTTAGATTTAGGAATTCTAAACGGTAGTCGTTAAATAAATTAATTGGTAAATGCGTTATTGATGAGTTCGAAAAATCTAGAAATTGAGTGGCAGAAAAATTTAGATCTAAGCTGTCAAAAGTTAGCTTATTATTACTTGAAATTAATTTGCTAAATACCAGCTGACATCTAGTAATATTTATCAATGGTAAATTGAGAAGAGAACTGGATAAATTTAAAAGATAAATATCTAAATATTTATTTGCTGTTTGTTGACAGTTTGTAATGTGTTTTAAAGGATTGTTTGCCAAGTTAAGTTCATTTAATATTACAGAGTGTGATGGCATCTCAATTGTGTTAATCCTATTGTAACTTAAATCTAATGACCAGAGACTTAAATCACTAAGAGCTATAAAATTAAAATGGGTTATTTTGTTGTTCGTAAGATTTAGATTGCTTACTGATTTTGGTATATCAAAAAGAAACTCAAGGTTTTTAATTTTGTTAAAGCCTAGATCTAAGTCAGTTATGTTAGGAAAATTATTAAAGGCATTTCCCAGTATGGTTTCAACTTGACAAAAATTTATCTTTAAACCAAATGAATTACTTTTTTCATATTCATTCAATATGGTTAAAGGATTAGTTAAATCTTCAATAACTGAAAAATCTGAATTCATTATTTCAAGTTGAATCAACCAATCAGAAGTTTTGGGATCATGATTTAGCTGAAATATTTCATAGGTATAATCTTCGGCAGAAGTGTTTTGGCACGTAATGGTCAGGTAAGTTACCGAATGGTTCTTGTATAAGCGTTTGATCCAAATATCAGTCGATGCCAAGTTGCAAGATGCCAACGTGTAGTCGGATATAGAAATAAGGAGTAAAATATACCAATGCCACGTCATCTGCAAATAAATTAAAAACCACACGGAATAAGTATACTGAAAATAGTACTAACCCTAAAAATGTTGGATTGATTTTGTTTTATCTATGTATTTTAATGTTTGTTAACTGGCTAAGTGTAAAAATAACGAAAAATAATACACCTAGGAACTAAGGTGCTACTTTTAATCCGCGGCGAAAGGTTGTTAGCCCGACCGTATGGAGCGCTACAATTTGCTAAAGGATTAAAAGACACTTTAGTCCCGAGGTTTCTATACTATTCTATGCACTTTAGATAATAAAATAAGAAAATTCTATAAAAAAAACTATTTAACGGTACTCTAATATATTCATAGAAGCGAGACTGTCAGGTGTAAGGTTATTATATTGTTAACATCTATACACCACTAGAAACAATTTTTGTGTTTCTAAGACATTAAACAAAATCTGACGCTATCAAACTGAAATTGTAAAAAAATAAGCATTTGTGTCAATGGATATAGAGATAGAAAAAACAGCCGAAGAGACAATAAATCAGTTGTTGCCAACGAAATCAAAGAAAATTTACGAGAAGCAGTTTTCTGAACATTAAAACTGGTGCGTCAGTCGCAATGTTGAAAACATTACGAAAGAAAAAGTGCTTCTGGCCTACTTCTTGAAGAAATTGACCAAGTTGACAGCTTTCTTGCTATGGAGTCAGTATATAATGTTAAAAGCGACAATAATCAAAGACACTAACGTTAACATTGGCCAGCACTGCAAACTAATTGCAAAGGCAAAACGACGGCTATAAACCGTAAAAATCAAAGATTCTGGATTTGGATCAAGTAAAAGAATTCTTGGTATACTTGAATTTTTTCGGATATGCAGTCATGCAAAAGCCCAAAAAAACGTATTTCTTAGCTGTTAACAATTGACATACCAAAGGTGCGTTCGATTTGGATATTCAATTTGCGCATTTGTTTACACCGTAAGAACTTTTCGCTCCGGACCCGTTGGAGATAGATCTGGCATATTTTTTTTACAAATATATTTCTTTATAATTTGGATTTTTTTATAAACTGTAAAAGATCTATTTTCCATACCTTTAAGAAATACTAAAAGTTTTTTTAACAATATAAAATCTGATTTATTTATAAAAAAGTGTACAAAAAATGCTTTCTTAACAATACTTTAAAATGCAAACAGCTTATCATTCTAAATTTATTGGTGTTTTTTGAGCTAAGAAAAACAACAAGAAGCTGCAGGAATTGCCTTAAACCTTCAAAATTTGGTGGAAAGGACAGCTGCCCAAACGAAAGTAAGTGAAGGAGCGATATTTAATTAAAAAAAATGGACTAATACAATGCAATAAAAATCCAATGTACATTTTCCCACGTTGCCAACACTTCAGAAGAGGTTCCTTTTAAGGCAGAAATATATTGGTCATATTTTCTTTTGTACTTTTACCAAACCATTTTGATTGGATTATATTGACAATGGTACGGTGGGAGGCAAAGAACTTTATGACCAAAAGGTTTCACATATTCGTCAAGGAAATATTTATTTTCTAAACTTCGGATTTTTTGTACCAAATCCCAGAGTTGGTGTTTCATAGCTGTCTCAGGAAAGGCAATATTTTCTTCGGAAAGCCAAAGAATTAATCTCTTTTTGGTCCAAGATTTCCAGGGTTTTTCTCTCCCAAACCCAAAGTGGTAGCTAGGGCCATGTTAATTAATGATTTGGGCGGAAATTTAAACAAGTTGATATTTAAACCTTTTTTTTAAAATTTTTAAAAAAACCTTTTAAAGACTAAATTAGTCCCTTGATAAATCTTTTTCATTGGGGGTTAAACCCCATATTTTTTTAAAACCCCAAAAAAAATTAAAATTTTTTTAAAATTTTTCCGAAAAAGGGAAAAAAAATGTTTTGGGGGTTTTAATTTAGACCCCCCATTTAAAATTAGAAAAAATTATTTCCCATCCCATCACGAACCCAAACCCAAAAGGAAATTTCTCAAACCCAAACCCCTTAAAGGGGAAAGGCTTTGGTAAGGACCCCTTACCAATGGTTTCTTTTAATGGCAATTTTTATCACCTTCACTGCTTTTTAAAAGTTTGTTTTTGGTATCACCCCTTCGGTTTTTTTAAAAAACCCTTTTTCGAAAAACCAGGGTTTTTAAAGAAAACTGAGAAGACCAAAGCCAATTTTTTTTATTCTCCCCAAAAATTAACTTTAAAAAAAACATCGGGAAAACCCAAGAGATATTTTTTGTTACTTTTTTTCCCAAATTGAAAGAAAATTTTATTTTAAAATTTTCCCCAAAAACTAATAAGAAGAAAAGATTCCCTCAATTTCATCATTTAATTTTGAGGAGAGTTTTTTTGGGAATATGCCTTTGGGTACTCGAAAAAAAGGGCCCTTTGGGATTTTGTTTTAAGAGTCGGAAAAATTTTGATTTCCCTTTTTTTATTTTTTGTTGATGATCTTTAAAACTTTTTTCCCGATTTTAGTCCATTTTTTTAAAAAAAAAATTTTGTTTTTGACTCACTTTCGTTGGGGAAAAGCCCCTTTTCACCCATTTTGAAAGTTAAAAAAGCAATTCCTGCAGCTTTTTGGGCTTCTCTGGCTCAAAAAAGCCAATAAATTTAGAATAATGAGTTTGGTTTTGCTCGTTTAGTCGCTTATTTCCTATTTTTTCGGCTTTTTCTTTGTAAATTTTTTTTTTTTAAAACTTGGAATTTTCAATTAATTGGACAAGTAACAAAAAAAATAAGAAAACACATTTTTTTTTGGTAAATTTATTTTTTTTTTTCCCCGCAAATTTTAAAATTAAAAGAATGAAAAAATGTCGGAACTGCATATCCAAAAAAAAATTCAACTATAACAGCACAAAAAAAATTTTGGGTTTGGAAAATACGTCGAAAATTCACTTGCTCAAAAAAAAAACCTTTTTCCAACCAGTTTTTTTAAAATACCTCGTCTGAAGTTGTAGTCCCTTTTTGTTCTTCCCAAAACCCCCCCAAAAAAAAAAAATTTTTAAAAAAAAAAAAAAAGGTTGGCTATTTAAAAAAATTTTTAAATTTGGGAATTAAACCTTTTAAAAAATTTTTTTTAAAAAGTTTAAAAAATTTTTTTTTTTTTTTAAAAAATTTTTTTAAAAAATTTTTTTTTTAAAAAAAAAAAAAAATTTTTTTAAAAAAATTTTTTTTTAAAAAAAAAAAAATTTTTTTTAAAAAATTTTTTTTCCCAAAAAAAATTTTTTTTAAAAAAAAAAATTTTTTAAAAAAAATTAAAAAAAATTTTTTTTTTAAAAAAAAAAAAAAAAATTTTTTAAAAAATTTTTTTTTTTAAAAAAAATAAAATTTTTTTTATTAAAAAACAAACCTTTTAAAAACCCCCCCCTTTTTTTTTTAAAAGGAAAAATTTTTCCAACCCCTTTTTTTTGGGGTTTTTCCCCCCCTTTTTTTTTCATTTTTTTTTTTTCCCTTTTAAAATTTTTGGGGCCCCCTTTCCCCTTTTTTTTTTTAAAATTTAAAAAATTTTTTTAAAAAAAAAATTTTTTGATCCTTTTTTTAAAAAAAAAAAAAAAAATTTTTTTTTTAAAAGGTTTTTTTAAAAAAAAAAAAAAAATTTTTAAAAAATTTCCCAAAAAAACCCCCCATTTTAATTTTTAAATTTTTTTTTTTTAAAAAATTTTTTTTGGGTTAAAAAAAAATTTTTTTAAAAAAATTTAAAAAACCTTTTTTTTTAAAAAAAAATTTTTTTTAAATTTTTTTTTTTTGAAAAAAATTTTTTCAAAAAAATTTTAAAAAAAAATTTTTTTTAAAAAAAAATTTTTTTTTGGTTTTCCTTTAAATTTTTTTTAAATTTTTAAAAAAAAAAATTTTTTTTTAAAACCCCCAAAAAGGGGTTTTTTTTTTTTTTTTTTTTTAAACCTTTTTCCCTTTTGGGTTTTAAAAAAATTTTTTTTTTTTTAAAAAAAAATTTTTTAAAAAAAAAATTTTTAAAAAAAAATTTGGGGGTTTTTTTTTTTTCCCCCAAAAAAAAAACCTTTAAAAAAAAAAAAAAAAAAAATTTTAAAAAAAAAAGGGGTAAAAAATTTTTTTTTTTTTTTTTTTTTTAAAACCCGGGGGTTTTTTTTTTTTTTTTTAATTTTTTTTTTTTTAAAATTTTTTTTTTTTTTTAAAAAAAAAAAATTAAAAAGGGGGTTTTTGGGTTTTTTTAAAAAAATTTTTTTTTCCCGATTTTTTTGGAAAATTTTTTTTCCCAAAATTTTGGGGGGGAAAAAACCCCCCAAAACCCGGGGGTTTTTTAAAAAAATTTTTTTTTACCCAAAAATTTTTTTTTTTAAAAAAAAAAACCCCAAAAAAAAAAAATTTTTTTTTTAAAAAATTTTCCTTTTTTTTTTTTTTTAAAATAAAAAAAAAAATTAAAATTTTTTAAAAAAATTTTTTTTTTGGGAAAAATTTTTTAAAAAAAAAAATTTTTTTTTTAAAAAAAAAAAAGTTTTTTTAAATTTTTTTTTTTAAAATTTTTTTTTTTAAAAAAAAAAATTTTTTTTAAAAAAAAAAAAAAAAATTTAAATTTTTAAAAATTTTTTAAAAAAAAATTTTTTTAAAAAAAATAAATTTTTTTTAAAAAAAAAAATTTGGGGAAAAGGGGGGGGAAAACCCCCCCCCCTTTTTTTTTAAAAAAAAAATTTAAAAGAGAAAAAATTTTTTTTGGGGGGGGGGTTGGGCCCCCCCCCCGGGGGGGGAAAAAAAAATTTTTTTTTCCCCTTTTTTTTTTGGGTTTAAAAAAAAAAAAAAAAACTTTTTTTTTGAAAAAAAAATTTTTTTTTTTTTTTTAAAAAAAACCCCCAAAAAAAAACCGGGTTTTTTTTTTTGGGGGGGGGGTTTTTTTTTTTTTGGGCCGGGGGAAAAAAATTTTGGGGGAACCTTTTTGGGGCCCAAAAGGGCCCCCCGGGGGGGTTTTTTTTTTCCCAAAAAATTTAAAATTTTTTTTCCCGGGCCCCCCGGGGGGGCCCCTTTTTTCCCCCCAAAAAAAAAAAAAAACCAAACCCAAACCCCGGGGGAAAAAAAGGGGGGTTTTTTAAAAGGGGGTTTTTTAAAAACCCCCCCAAAAAAAAACCCAAAAAAAAATTAAAAATTTCCCAAAATTTTTTATAAAAAAGGAACCCTTTAAAAAAGAAACCTTTTTTGGGAAAAAAATTTTTTTTTTAAATTTTTTAAAAAAAAAAAAATTTTTTTTTTAAAAAAATTTTTAAAAAATTTTTTTTTAAAAATTTCCCTTTTTTTCCCAAAAAATTTTTAAAATTTTAAAAAAAATTTTTTTTTTTTTTCCCCCCCCTTTTTGGGGGGTTTTTTTTTTAAAAAAAGGGGGGGAAAAAAAATTTTTTAATTTTTTAAAAAATTTTTTTTTGAAATTTTAAAAAAAAAAATTTTTTTTTTTAAATAAACCCCCTTTTTTTTTTTAAAAACCCCCCCAAAAAAAAATTAAAAAAATTTTTTAAAAAAACTTTTTTAAAAAATAAAATTTTTTTTTTAAAAAAAATTTTTTTTTTTTTCCCCCTTTTTTTTTTTTAAAAATTTTTTTTTAAAAAATTTTTTTTTGGGAAATTTTTTTTTTTAAAATTTTTTTTTCCCCCCCAAAAAATTTTTTTAAATTTTTAAATTTGGGGAAAAAAAAATTTTTTTTTAAAATTTTTAAAATTTTAATTTTTAAAAATTAAAATTTTAAAAAAAATTTTTTAAAAAAAAATTTAAAAAAACCCCTTTTTAAAAAAAATTTTTTAAATTATTTTTTTTGGGAAATTTCGGGGAAAATTTTTTTTAAAATTTTTCCCCTTTTTTTTTGGGATTCCCAATAAATGGAAAGGGGGGTTTTTTTTTTTTTTTTTTAAAAAAAAAACCTAATTTAAAAAATTTTTTTATAAATTTTTTTTAAAAAAAAAATTAAAAAAATTTTCCCCTTTTTTTAAAAAAAAAAATAAAAAAGTTTTTTTCCCCAAAAAAAAAATTGGGGGAAATTTTTTTTTTTTTAAAAACCTTTTTTTAAAAAAGAAGATTTTAAAAGTAAAATTTTGTTTTTTCTATTTCAAGCCTTTTTTGCTAAAGCAGCCATAGTGACTAAAATGTTGATTTTCAACTGTTATTATCCGAAAAATTTTAAATAAATAGCGTATTTTACAAAAGCTTAGAATTGGCCATATAATCCAAAATTGAAAAAAATGGGATGTTTCCCTTTAAAAAAAAAAAAATTTTTAAGATCGAAGCTTTTTTAAGACACCCCATTTATTTAAAATTTTTTTTGTAAGTTGCATCCCATTTACTTGTACAAATTTAGTAAAAAAAGTTTTTTGTTAATCGATAGTTAACGAGATATCATCATAAATGGACATCCGGTATTAGGTATAATAAGAAACACGGAAGTTTGTGAAATAGGTATATTTTTTAAAACCCTAATTTAAAATTTTTGGGGTTAAGATTATTTAATAATCAGTATAAACAACGCCCGACAGGCCGCTAATGTCTGCTAAAATCCCAATAAAAAATAATAAATCGACTTGACATCAGCCCAGCAAGTAAAAAAATTACAGACGGCCAAATAAAATTTTATATTTGCGCAAGCCATCTTTATATAAAAAGTAAGCTGACCGTACGCATTCGAGACATCGGGCCTTAAGCGGTTTGCAGCATTGCCAAATCCAAACAGCATTCCCAATAAACTGAATTAAGTTAAAGAAAAATTAATAAAAGAACTATAAAATATATTAGTTTTTATACATTAGGACATATAAAACACAAAGATTAAACCTATATTGAAAAAAAGAAAGCATCAAAATGCTTAAAACTTAAATGATGAATTAAAGGTATGCACAATTTGGCAACAAAATTTTGGTTTTTTTGAAACAAATTTGGCATTCTTTAAATTCTGTTACCCTATCTTCCTATCGTGGTCCAACTATAGTACCTTTCACCTTTCACCAGCATAAACTGCACGGTTTTGGCAGTTTTGTTTTTTTGCGGAATATTGTCCCTCCCCCTCCGATTTCGTCGCGTCATATCACATACGCTCCACGCGCTCCGTCTTTCGTCACAGTTCACGGCCGGCATAGCGCGTCGTCGCAATTAAGCATTTTTATTTTATTGTATTTCGTTTGTTAATATTCTCTAATATAAGTGACGTTTGTTAATGAGAAAACTACTGAGATTAGCATAATTTCTTTCGCAAAAAATTGACAAATATTGGAGTGGTTACATTTTCATGGTTTTAAGTCCAGAGATGACGAACTTCTTAAACAAACTTTTATCCCCCCTTTTAACCACTGCGAAGATGAAATTCCAAAAATACTACCACTTTCTATTACTCTGGATAATCAGAAGCCTAACCAACTTCCATATTTACAACTACAAAAATGACGATTTTTCTTTACAAATTTTCATGTCAGTTTTAACCCCTCAGGGGATATAAATCCAAAAACGTTAAAACATTTCATTTTTAATTGTAATTAAAAGCCACTTACCAAATTTTATACTATAAGGTCAGAAATGACCAGGCGCGGAACCACCTTGTGGGCACTGTGTACATGCCCACAACCCTAATTCCCTAGTTGTAACCGGTAAAGTCTTACTTTCACGGTCATAGACGTATTATAAACGAAACGCCAAAACGCTGAGTCTGCATTTAAGCAATTATTTGCAGAGGCGACAGAACAAGCAATAAAATCATCATGTAGAATTTCGGGACAAACAAGCAGCTCCAGTTATAAGGCGAAATCAGTGGAAAAATACTTTCGGAAATCAGTATACATATCTCTATTAGATTCAATTATTATTGATTTGGAAGACAGATTTTCTCCGGAAGTGCTCGACCTCATTTATTTGGGATTAGTTATACCTATCCCAATTGACAGGAATTAGGATATCGATATTGTAAAAGTGAAAAAAGCGTTAAACATGTACCGCCAGTTCATTCGCGATACTGATTCTACAGTTTTAAATAAATACCGACTCTGGATGACCAAATGGAAAAGAGAATCTCAAAATAATTTGTTCATACCCACTGACCTTCATATGGACCGGTAAAGGGTATTGGATGCGCGGTTCAAAAGTTAGATTTTATGTGCGAAAAAATGTGTCCGTGCGCCGTGGCTGTAGTTATCACTTATAGCTTGTCTCCCCGTTCTAAAGCTACGAGAAATATTCTAGGAATGCAGGCAAAATATAATCGAGGTTGTCAAATTTATTTATTAAGTTTCATCGGTTTAATAAAAATTATTACCTGTAGCTGCTGTAACTCCTTATTTTACTAAAACTTGTTTAAGATTTAAAATAATTTTAAGTTAATATATTATTATTTAATTAATATATTAATTATATCTATTTAATTTTGGCATCGGTTAAATGATAATATTATTTAAACTAAGAAATATGGCAACAGGTTAAAAGAACTTCCCCCTTCTTACGAATATTGCTCTTGCAACTCTTTTCAACTGACACCCCAGAAGAGCGAAAAGTATAATCATATGATGAATATTGACACGCCCCCGAGGACTTGTTATGACCAGTGTCGTAGATTAGAAAACCTCGGCCGAATATTATTGATTAAATTGACTACTTTGATTTTGGCATTATAGGACGTACTTTTAGGGTTGCCATCCGTCCGGGTTTCCTGGATTTGTCCCAGTTTAGAGGGCATCCGGGGTGCGTCCGGCCGGTCCTTCATTTGTAGTCCGGGTTTAAAAATTTAAAGTCTTGGGCCACCCGCGACACACGCACTATGCCCGCACGCCGCGATCAAATTTAATTGAATTTTGTTAGGTTTAATATTTTAATAAGGTTTTGTTTTTATAACAGCGTATATCAATAATATGTGTTTTATTTTAAGAATTAAAAAATTCTAACTGACTATTAAAACAATTTGTAACAAACTGTAATAAGATTCTGTTTTGTTACGTACATTCAAAATGATGATAAAAAATGAGCAAATTTAATTTTAAGGTCTGACAATAAATAAAAAGGTGATTTCTGACATATTTAACTTTTTTTCTGTTATACTGACTATGTTTAAAAAAACCTGTTTTTACTAATACTAGGATTTTTATAGATATTCACTATCGACTAGCTTGTCTGATAAGATCTGATATAAATCGAAACTGGTCACAAGACGTAGTTGAGTGAAATCTCTACAAAGTTAGTTTGTAAATTAACTACACTATAATTAGGTACTTATTAAAATTAAGCATTTTTGTTCTAATAATGTACTGATAATATAGAATAAAGAACACCATTTTAATTGTATTTAAAATGATTACTTAACAATAAATTAATTACATTTTTTAAGGTACTCACGTTAAAGAAACCACAGCCCTACTTCACTGAAGTAGGGCTGTGAAGAAACTCTTAAGGCAAATACGCCAAGACATGGATTTCTCATACAAAAAAGACGCATTTCGGAAACTTAAAGCCAATGGGTTTTATTTTCGCAAATGCCAAAAAAAATGTTGGTTGAAAAACCTAATATTTTACATTGGAGATAATATAGGTATATGCAAGAACTATATAAATATTTTTAAACAGGGCAATAATATCGATGCTAAAATTTTCTGCTGGGTTTGACGTCACAGAAAGTCCGCTTCACAACACCAGGCAAGTGCTGGAATAGAACGAACGACCTTCTGGTGACGTCAAAATTGTGTTTCAAGCCGACTCCTAGGACACTGACTGTCATAGTGAGGTCGATGACGTGTAAAAGAAACTTGATGACTGTTATTTTTTGTTGTTATTGTTTATTGTTGTGGATTGTTGTGAATTTGGGAGTTTTTTCAGAAATAAATATTTTATTGCTGTTTTCTCCCATAACGGTGTTTTAATTGATTATTACTACTAAAAAAATCTGATATTTTAAGATTTAAGATATTTATAGCACGCCTATGGTTTCGCATTCCTGAAGGCGTTTCTGCTTTCCCCTTACGTATACCCCGTAGCTTCAGACTCGACAGACAACTATAGGGTCTTAAATCATCCGCAGAACGGACTAGCAGATCGATTTTATTTTCACATTTGTCGCCGACCAGTTCCGTACTTTGTCAATTTGACGCGCTTTTGCTAATATTTCGCCTTGTTTGGAATTTGACCGCTTGTGTGAGATTTTTTAGTTTTTGGACTGACTTATTTAGTGATTTGTAATAGAATTTCTATATAATTATAGATTCTAAACAAATTTTACTGTTTTATTGACTTTTTTGTGTTTTATTAGACTAAAGTGGTTGTGTATTTTTTATTTAAAAAAACTAAAGTTGGGAGCTTATTTTCTGGTATTTTTAATTTGTAATAGTATTAACATATTAAATCTGGAGTAATATTTTATTTTGTATATCATGTCAAACATACCAAAATTGTTTTTAGTTATTTTATTGACCAAATTAACTTATCTAAAAATTGTTTTAAAACCATTACTTATGTTAAATAAATGTACTCCTATAAATTCTTAAGTTTAAATTTTCTTGTTTAGGTCAGAATTATTAATGTTCCGCATAGTTCTTTCCAAGAGACAGCTTTACATAGGACGTGTTAATAAGTCACGAGGTTTATTCTGTCATATACATGAACTTAAAAGACTTATAATAATTCGGACCTTACCAAAATATGTTTATTTTCGTTTGAGAATAACACTTAAACAAAGTATATATTACACTGGTTAACCACGGTTACTGGTTTTTTGAACCAGTGAAACACAGTGGTTTGATTAGGTGTTGTTCTTAAACGAAAATGAATATATTATCCATTGTCAGCTCCTTAAATTCCTTTTGTTCTTCTAAATGTTACAGCTATGGAAAGCCACGAATTTTGATACTGGTTCACAACTGATGCGTTATAGTTAGTAATAATAAAAAATGGAGAATGCAAACAACTTTTTGTTTCATCAATATGTATTTTTGTAACACAATCATAATTAAAAAAAATTTACAATAAGTGTTTATTTCGGATATTTGTAACGAATACACTCAAAAACTACTAAACCAATTTTAAATTTATTTCACCGTTAGAATACCACATTTTTACTGATTGTAACCTAAGCTATAAAAATTAAATGTCCACCTGTGTGAAGCCGGGACATGATGCTAGTTTTTAATAAAATTATTTGATGTAAAATGGTATTTAATTTAGTTCGTAATTAATGTTATCATTTAAAGATGTAAAAAAATATCAAATTAAACAATCGGTCAAAACATAAGTCCTTGATTTTTCATGAGTGAGTTTGTACTCCGACTTTCACTTGGCCGATTTTTGGGTGGCTGTGCCCACAACCTCTTTTGAGGGCTGGATCCGCGCTGGAAATGACGAAATTCCATAAAAACTTTCACCCCGTTATTCCACCCCTTTAGGGCGAGGGTTTCATAAAATTCTTTCTTAGCTGATATATGCTACTTATAATCTACCTCCACATCTTCCTAGGTCAAGTAGTTTTCGGAATTTCGTGTCAGTGTATAAATGACATTTTTATTTTAATCCCCAAGGAATATATTTCCAACATTTTAAAAAAGATTGTTTATATTGGTACTTAATAGCTTACAAACCAATATACATTCTTATAAATTTAGAAATGAGATCCATACAAACTCTAACCGCCCTCCCCATTCTATCCCTTTAGGGAAAGTTATTAAGCAAAACTACAAATATTAAGCAGCGAAAATCTTAAAGCTAAACATAAAAGTCCTCTTTATTCGCTCAAGTCAACTGTGTTGACACCAATTCCAAGTAGAGAAATCATTAGGCCCTATATTCTCAAAGATTTTCTGAGCCGTACGGTAACTATCAACTCTTCTACTGAGTATGTAAAAATGTTACCTAAGGTTATAGCACCATAGCTACCAATTGCTGTCGGTAGTTAAAGAAATTTTTCCGGAATATCTGATTTCAAAGAAACACATGACTCTGTGGCCACCGAAGAGTCTCGATTTGACGCCATCAGATTTCTTTCTATGCGGCTATTTTAAGAATCATGTGTTCAATCATAAAACCAAGACACTGTTTCCAGCAAAAATAAGGATTAGAGAAGAGATGTGCCGAAGAGTCATCGAACATTTCCGTGTTCGTTTTTCAAGAAAGTTAAAGGTAAGACGGTGGTTATTTAGATTATATTACCTTTAACAAGTAAATTTTCGCGAAAATTTTAAAATTTTGACATTACTATTTTAAGTTTGACCCAAAAAGAGCACATGACTACGTGACGTCTATATTACCTTTTTGATAGTACTTCTTACAATTACGACGATATAACATAAAAGTCTTGAAAATGTGACCCTGTACAATTCTTTCTAAGAGATAGGTAAACTACTTATTAGCTTGCTATAAATGTTCTATCATATAGGAACCCCATCAACTATCTTTATGACTACTAAACCTCTCTAGCGAAATATTAACCCAAATATTGAAGGTTTTTTCCCGTTGTTTGTATTTTGTATAAAATCATTGTTATCTCCTAAACCAAAAAGTGTTACTTAGTGACTTTTACCTTTATTAAACCGACCATACAATGACATAAGCTTTAAAACTTTGACAAACTAAACAATAAAAATGTAAATTCTCTAACTTTAAAAAAACAGTCTTATTATTTTTACAATATAATATAGACTTGATTTTGATTTAGTTTCTTACAAATAAAAGCATTCAAAGTTTTTTTAAGTGCCACGTTAATTCATTTTAAATAAATACAAAATTATTAGTAAGTACGTTTACATCAGGAAAAGGGCTTAATTTTAAAATACAGTATTCGCCCACGTATATTGGCGCCTTGTTCATATTAATTTGCTCTAAATTATTGGATCTACCTAATAAATTTTGATATTTTTTTATACAAATCGCCCATTCTTAATATCTGTATTAAAGCCCGATTTTGCAGCCTTGTATCGCCGCCAAACGTTTGTTAGATTTCGATGGCCCTAGACATTTATCATTGAAAAAATAATGGGTTTGGGCGATCTCTCACTTGTGGATCTTTTTAAAAAAATCTGAAGAAAGAAAGCGTGTTGTTTAAAAACTGCAAAGCAAATTCCTTAGGTCGAAATAATGCAATTAACGTAAACTTGCCTTATCACAAAATTGATAATAACTAAGATACAGGATGTCAAACTTTTAATTTTTTTTTCTTTTTTGTAATAATTTCTTCACTAAAGACATAGCGGTACAAAATTGGGGATCTGGGGTTATTTAAGGCGAAAATAATTAAATTTGTCTATGCTTTTGATGTTGCTAGTAGAGGGCGCCAGCTACGGCCGACTCCACTTGTTTTAGATGGCATAACTTTTTTTGAGCTTAGTATATTGACCTTTTTATATATAAAAAAAGTTATTATAATTTCCGCTGCGTCAAAAATGTATATTTTATTTAGGTCTCTAAATCCAAAAACCCCTCTAACCACCCCCCAAAATCAGCTTGAAAGGTCACTGGGGATTTGGACACGTTTAAGGGGGATTTTGGGGGGTTAGAAGGGTTTTCGGGTTTTGTGCCCGTAAAGACTTTTGATCAGCGTGTTGAAAACTATTCATTTGCAAAGTTTGAAAACAATTGGCCGAAACTTCTTTTTAAAAAAAGGTCAATATAGTAACCTTTAAAAAAGTTATGCCATCTTAAAGAAGTGTGGTAGGCCGTAGCTGGCGCCCTCTACTAGCAACATAAAAAGCATGGACGAATTTAAATTTCTCGTCTCAAAGTACCACCAAATCCCCAATTTTGTACCGCTTTGTCATTCGGTTTAGAATGAAAAAACGAAAATAAATTAAAAGTTTGACACTCTGTATCTTAGTTATTATCAACTTTGGGATAAAGCAAGTTTACGTTAATTACATTATTTCGACCTAAGGAATCTGCTGTTGCTCTGTGTCCCATTACTTCTGGGACACACCTGCATATAGTAAAAGAAATATTAAAATACCGATGTTAATATTGTTTTAAATTATGTTTTAAAATAAAGATGTAATTATTTTATAATTTTGCTTTTTTCTACTTTAAACTCTCTCTACGTCGATTTGCTTTTAATTCCTTTACGATACAAGCCAAAAACAAATATGTTTTTTTCTCGAGTACAGATTCACACATGAATAAAATTCTCGTTATCTCTAACCCTAAAAATGCTAAAAAATAATCACTTGGACGCGTGCAAGCACTTGACTGCAGGACCTTTTTATCTTGCAGGACTTGAACCATCGCAGGACATCGTTATTTCACTGCGGGAATCGCTACTCTCTGTGGTTGTTATAGAAAAGTGTTTGATGGGGGATTTTATTGTCTGGATCTATTCAATTAAATTAATGGTATCTTTATGAATATCCTGATAATAATTAAAAATTAAATGGGAGGGGCATATCAAAAGGATAACCTAGTTTAAAGTATTTGTTTGTATTTTTTAAATATAAACACTATTTTTTCGGCTAATTTAAGATATTTTCGGCCTGAAAAATAATGTTTTATAAGAAAAACCGAAGCACATAGTCTTCAGATTAGATAATTACGAACGCTGGGTACAGTCAGTAACTGGATGGGTGACCGCCAGTGAGCCCAGTATGTCGTTGGGCGTGGTTCGGAATCCCCGTTAAACTATAGCTCCTGTATGGATAACATTACATAGACGGTAGTGGCAGGTAGTTCAAAAATAGTGGTTATTTGGGTAAAGTCTTGGTTAGTACTACTTCGTTATCTAAAAGGTACATTAAACTGCAATATTTGTATGTTTCAGTACCTGGATATCGTTAAACCCATTGAGAAAAAATGGGTTAAATTTCTTAAAACCTTTCACCTACAGTACCCAGTACTTAGGCTTTATAAAAGCCTTTGTGGGCTGTCCTTAAGAAAAAAACATTTGAATAAAATCAGTAAAATTTAATTAATATTATCCTAAAAAAGGAAAAAGCTAAGTAAATAATTAACTGACTAAAAATAAACAATTAAAAATAATATAATAGGATAAAAGATAAAGACTTCCTTGAATGGTAGTAAATTCGCCTGGTCTTTTACCAGAAACATTGGTTAAAAGGTTGTACAAATTATTTTCCATTCCTAACCTATGAAGATGAATTTAAGTTAGGCTTATGGAGAAAAATTAAGTAAAAATAAGTTAAAGTAACACAAGAAGAGATAAACATTATGTAATCAAATGGTTACAATTATACACCCAAATTAAAGAATATGTTAGGTTAAGCTAAGTTAAGAAGATAACCAACTTTTACTCTTTTTAACTTATTAATAATTTTTTTACCTTTCTTCGTCGATTTTAATTTTAACACATAGAATAAATAAACTGATTAAAACTTACAACATAACCTCATTTATTTTGATAAATTTTTTAACAGTGTTTTAATGTCCAAGACTGAAATAGAACTGGATGTTGTCGATGAAAACCAGTTAATTAAATTAGTTCGTCAGTTTACTTTTTTATATTCAAAAGATAATATTTTTATTATTTTTTAATTAATTTGCATGTTTTCACACAAATGGCTTAATTCTTATTAACTTAATTTTTGTTAACTTAACTTAATTTTTCTGCATAATTCTACCTTTAGTCAATACTAATAAACTGCTTCCCTACCTTCTTAGCACTCATTTCACTAATTTGAACTGGTTTATAAAATAATACCATATTGAAAATTATTAAAATTTTGTTAATAACTTCTACGTAGGGATAATTTGGGCAAATTCAAAGGCCCTTAGTTCTGGTCGGTCATGGTTAGTTCTGGTTAGTTAAAGCGGCTTTTTATTTTCCCCAATATATTTTAAACGTGATAAATCACTAAAAGTAGGAACAGTAAACTTATCCGTTTAGGCTGCAATTCTGCCATGGGCTAATCAAACGAAGGGATTAGTTAGACAAATTCAAAAGCCCTCAGTTCTGGTCGGTCATGGTTAGTTCTGGTTAGTTAAAGTGGCTTTTTATTTTCCCCAATTATATCTCAGACGTGATAAATAAATCACTTAAAGTAGAAAATATTATTATTAGATTATTTTAATATCACTATTCTCCAAATAAATATTTTATATTTCTGCATCTTATATGTGAGCAATAAATCTTTTGATTTTTAGTTAAAAAAAAGTTTTAAATTATTTTACCATATTTTATGAACCATCAAAGACATGAACCTACCCCAGTTTTTGGTGTACGAACTCGTTTTTAACCTTTGATATGCAATGCAAACAAAAGTGTTCTTTGCTTGCTGCGTCAAGTTAAATGAGCTTCAAACCTCTGTTCAAACGTTGTCAGCGTTAAGCAGGTAAAACAGTGCGTGTCATTACAGAAATCACACACCATCTTGTATTTCTGATCCTCAAAGGTCAGAAAATTTTTACATCTTGAGCAAGTCATTTTCGGAAAAATTTCCTTCACTCAGTAAAAATAACTTTGTAGTCCGCTCAGTAACGTACGTACGGATAGGGTTTTTTTTTTGAAATGTGGTACGCCATTGATAATTTTTTAAATCCTTTCTTTAAATTTGATTTTTTGTCTTAAACAATATTGAGCTTTTAAGGTTTTTTTTTTTTTCCCCTATTTTCCTGTAATTAAGCAATTTGTCCATTCCGTATACTGGATAATGTGAAAACATGAACATTGTAAAAAACGGGTATGTTTTGACTCATTTCTTTAAAACTAGTCGTATTGACATTTCAAATAGAATCTTAGACGTTTGAAATAAAAAACTACCAATAAATTAACAATAATTAATTTACTTTTAACCATAAAAACATAAAGTAATTACCAATTAACAAAATTTAATCAAACTAAAAAATATTACCAAAGATGCTAAATTGCTGTTCTCTTATTTACTTTAAGTTTGTAAATTATTATTACAATTTATTATTCTTATTTATTAGTAGTATTTTATAGCAATCTTTTATAAATGCCCATAAGATAAGTTAATAAACCTAAAATTTTTAATTTAAATCAATTTGGAATCCAAAAGAATCAAAATGCAAACTATGCAATATTTTCCTTTCTTGAACATCTTTAGACGTCGTGATTTAGCTAAAGTTTTTGACTGTGTAAATTATTCCATTCTGTTAAAGAAAACTTGAAATTTATAGATTTTGTGGTGTCTCTTTTTTGTTTAAGTCATATCTTTCAGAAAGATTAAAAAGTGTACGTTAAATTGATGTAATCTCAGAAAGAAGAAGTATAAATTGTGGTGTTCTGTTCTTGGACCTTTATTATTTTTATTGTTATGTATAAATTATTTAGCTTTACTGGATATAAAAGGAAAATTTACAATGTTTGCAGATAATATAACTATTTTATGGAATAACAAAAATACAAATTCTTTATGTCATGTAATTGAAAATGATATTTTAAAAATTAAATCATGGTATAACTCTAACTTGTTTTCTTTTAATATAACTAAAATTAATATCTTAACATTTAAATGTTTAATTAATAACATACTTTTGAATGATGAAGTTATGAAGTCCTCTTCATGTACTAAATATTTAGGAATTTGTGTCGATTTTAAACGGAATTTCAAAGAACATAAAAAACTTATGTAGTAAACTTGCATCTAATAGTTATGCTATCAGTGCGTTCTCTCATGAATTAGAAGAATTTTTCATTTTGAAATCTATTATATTTAAAAGAGAGCAGTTCGATATATACGTAAGTCCAAAGACTCGTGTAAACCATTATTTATATTAAAATAAATTTTAACACTTACTTCTATCTATATTTTAGAAACAGAATCTTTAATTTACGAACAATATTGGCTTAATAATACTTAATAAGAATTCTTCGCACAATACTAGGCAAAATTTTTAACATTATTTTCCAAATTTATGTTTTACTTTAATAAAAAAAATCTTTAATTTACGACTGCAAAAAAAGTTTAATTATTTACCTGCTAGTATTAAAACTATAAGTAGTTTTTATAAATTTAAATTGTCCGTCAAAAACTTATTGTTAGGAAGGGCTTATCATGTTTATTGTCTAAAAACTTTAAGTTCTTTTGGAATAGATTTATGGCATAGAACTATTATGTAGTCTTTTTTCCTCATAATATCTTATAATTTATTAATATTCTTTATTGTTATCATAGTTTTATTTTATTCTGCTTTGTTGAATAGATTTATTATAGTATATGACCCTAAAACATAATTATTATTCTTCTTCTTCCCTGAGAGCCGTCTTGATTTATTACCGAAGGCAGCGCAGCCTCTTGGGCTTTTTATGCCTAGTCTCTCATTATCTTTTATATCAACCAACCAACCCCGAGACTTGGTGGTTGATATTTGTCTGTAGGCTCATTTTTAGTTACCCAATAATGCCTGTCTTTTGTGATTTAACGCTTCACATTCGCACATGATATGGTAGGCTGTTTCTTCCCCCTCGTCGCACATTCTGCAACTTGGGTCCCCATTATATGAGCCTATCTTGTGTAGGTGTCCTCTTAAGTTATCGTGCCCTGTTAGCAGCCCTACTGTTATGCGAAGTCTTTTTCTACTTTGTCTGTGTAGTTCTTCCTTCGTTCTTTTTGATGGGCCCCTTTGAAATTTGTCCATGTCTTTTTACAAGGCTCCCCTCAGTATTCCTCTGTTGTTTGGATCCATTCCCGGTAGGCTCTGGTCCAAAAGTATGGTGTGGATGATCCCTGTTTCGCTAGTTCATCCGCTTTTTCTTTGCCGTTTATTCCTGAATGTCCTGGTACCCACAGGAAAGTTATCCCATTGCGTTCTTTCAGGATTTCCAGTTCTTTTTGGCATTCTCATGTAAGCTTGGACGTTACCTTGGGGATTACAGTCCCCTAGTGATGTCTGGCTGTCTCTTACTGTTATTATGCAGATCCGCTTGTTTTTATAAGCCCTCCTGTTATTTTCTTTTGCACAGTGCAGTAAAGCATATATTTTCGTTTGTGTGTTCCTAGTGGAATGCAGAATTGTGAATTCCTAATTTCACTGTACATGCCCGCTCCAATTCCCTGATGGGTTTTGGAACCATCCATATACCAGATGATGTCTCCAATCGTGCTGGGGAGATCGGGTTGCTGCCACTCACTTCGATCTGGAATTTTTACCTGAAAGTTTTTGTTGAATGAGTATGGGGGAATCATCTGGTCTGTTCTCTCGTCCAGGATATTGCCGCCAACCTTACTGTTTATGTTGTTATGTCCCAACCTAGCGTAGACACCAGTTGGTTTTTGTTGCAGTCAAAAGTAGCTCATTCTTGCCTCTCCCATCACTATGAGGTTAAGCGGTGGAAGGTCTAAAAGACACTCCATGGCTGCTGTTGGGGTTGTTTTAATTGCTCCTGTTATAGCTTAGCAAGCAAATCTGTATACCTTGGCCAGTTTTGTCACAGCAGTTCTTTGTCGCATTTTTGTCCACCATACCAGTGATGGGTATGTTATCATATGCCTTACCACCGTGGTGTATAACCAATAAACCATGTTTGGTTTAAGGCCCCATGTTTTCCCATGAGCGCGTCTGATTAACATAAGAGTCATCTCCGCTTTCTTTCTTATTTTCTGAAGATGTTGGTTCCAAATAAGTTTGGAGTCTAGGATGACACCCAAATATTTTACCTCTCCCACAATCTTGATTGTTTCACCTCTTAGGCTCAGGGGTCCTAAGCCCTCTAGATTTCTCCTTTTAGTGAAGGCGACTATAGCAAATTTGAAAGGGCTTATGTTTAGTCCCTCCTTTCTCGTCCATTTAGTACCTACGTTTAGGGCCTGTTGCATTTTATCCCTAACAGTGTTGTTAAATTTTCCTTGGGCCATAATGACGAGATCGTCTCGTATCCCAATGTTTGGTGCTCTTTCAGTTGAAGAACAGTTAGTAGGTCGTCCATGACAAGGTTCCATAGCAGTGGGGACAGAACTCCCCCTGCGGACATCCTCACTCACAAAAATAAGTTAAACATACCCAATAATCTTGGTATTTTTTACATTTTTGTACATGTTTTTACATTTTCATGGGTGATCAATGGAAAAATTGGTATTTACGAAATGCTTAATGACAGAAAAATCACGAGAGATTTAAAGCCGCGTTTACACCAAAGTCTTCCACTAAGTTTTCCACAAGTTGCGGCAATTTGTTGCTGTTTCTACAAAATACAGCAACTTTTATTGTCTTCCACTTGTGGAGAGACAAATCTTCCACTAAATTTTGTTTTCCCCCGGAGTGTCGTCGCGTTTACACCAAAGTCTTCAACTAAGTTTCCCACAAGTTACGGCAATTTGTTGCTTTTTCTACAAAATACAGCAACTTTTTCTGTCTTCCACTTGTGGAGAGACAAATCTTTCACTTAATTTTAGTTTTTCGCGGAGTGTCGGAAAAGATCAAAGAAAATTGACAACTAAAAGTGGAAGATTTATTGCTGCCCGCTTTAAGCAAGCAACTTGTAGAAAACTAGTAAAGAACTACTACCTTAACCTTTCGCGTCAATTCTTTGGCAACAAGTTTTTCACTTGTTTCTCTAAAGTTAAGAAGAGCAACTTTTAATTTTCTACACAAAATCTTCCACTTGTTGCTCTAATTTGAGAAGTGAAACTTTTATTTGACAACTTTTAGTTTTCTATAAAGCATCTTTTGTCAACTTTTAGTTATCAACTTTGGTGTAAACGCGCCTTTTTAAAAGATCAAAAAAAGTTGACAACTAAAAGTGGAAGATTTGTTGCTGCACGCTTTGCATAAGCAAATTGTAGAAAACTAGTGGAGAACTGGAGAACTACTGCCTAAACCTTTCGCTCTAATTCTTTGGCAACATGTTTTTCACTTGTTTCTCTAAATGTGAGAGGAGCAACTTTCAGTTTTCTACAAAAAATCTTCCACTTCTTGCTCTAATTTAAGGAAAGCAACTGTTAGTTGACAACTTTTAGTTTTCTACAAACAATATTGTTGTCAACTTTTAGTTGTCAACTTTGATGTAAACGCGCCTTAGAATCATCAAAAAAAGATTACCAGTGGCATGTTTTTAAACTCTACTATATTATCCGTATACACGCCACTAAGTAAACTACGATGCCATTTTTTACTGTTATAGAGCACTACCAAATTAAGCTCTGCCTAAAATTTTGTTCCGGTATTTTCTAGCTTTCGAAAGTTATTACACAAAAACATTTTTTGAAATATTTTTTAACACTTTTTAACTTAGAAACAAATATTTGTAGAGCAAAATTAAATATAAGAAAAGATACTAAGAAATCCACTGTTTAATTTATTCCCAACCTTTATGTTACACCCCGTATACAAAATGTCCTATTTTTTTAAGTATTGAAGATGTAAAGCGGGTGAGAACCACATTGTGTATATTTTTCAAATCAATTACGGCAATAATTTTGGCAATAATTTTTGTATTAGCAAAACGGCATTTAGGAACTATCGATCTCAGTACCCACGAACTTTTTAAATTGCCATACTCGCTAATTAGAATATAAAGAGTCTTTAATATTTAAGAACTGAATTTCCGCCATAAAACGTAATATTACGATATAGTATACTTTCACTTATGGTTATTTTCACTATCGTGAACCGGAAATTTTTTTACGTTCTTATGCAGTTTAAGAAGTAACAGTTATATTCGCTCAAGTGCAGTGTACTTTTCGAGGTTAATTTATAATAGTATGTCTTTAAAATTTCTGACGGACAATAAAGGTTGGTATGAAATTATTTAGACTAGAATTAAGGGTGTGAAATATTATACCAGGTGTTACATCTTCAAGTGGGCCACAGGAAATCTCATACAAATTCTGATATAATCCAGTGGTTGATGGTTTTCCTATTAATTTTAAAGTACATGCTACTAAAGAGCATCAATAGTTATAATTACAGGGTTATCCAATTTTAGTGTCCGTCTTTATTAACTTTCTTTTAATTAAAATACAAAACTGTTTAAATTAGTAAACTAATAGCATCTTCTACTTCCTTTAATTGATCCCGGCTTCACCTATTTTTGGCCAGAAAAAATCGAAAAATTGAGTTATCGACAAATTTTTTCAAAATATTTTACTTTCTGGCGCATTAAAGAATATAACTGAAAAAAAATCAATAATTTGATTTTCTTAGAGTAAATTCAATTCAAAAGGCTTAAAATTTCATTTTTTTTGTATTTGCTTGAAAGTTTCATAAAATCAAAGATAATACTACTACGGATAGATGGTTCATTTAAATGGGGCGCTCTGAATCAGTTCGGAGATATCAATGCTTCCGTAAATGCGAATAAAATTAAGTCGGTAACCCCTGCCCCAGCGAAACGAGGTACAAAACCATGCGCGACATTGCCAATGTCTGTCGCTTGTACCTTATTCGGAATACGAAGTAGCGAAAACGGGCGGCTAAACGGGTTGTATATTTTCTAGTCGCGTTTCATCACGCCAATAGTAAAGGCCTGCCGGCAACACTGTTTAACTATCGTTCAAGGATTGAAGTGCATAGCGCGAAAATCTCTCGATGGACATCGGCTCGCGTTAGCCAAAGTCCATTAGGGGTATCAAAAATATAGCATTGAATGGTTTATCTTATCCGTAGTAGTAGTATCTTTGATAAAATATATTTTTTAAACTTTTATTTTTTTTTCTTAATGTTTATTGAAAAATGAAACAAAAAAAATTATTCATTTTTCGATTTTTTATAAACTTTTAAAAATTTGCAAAATTTACAATTTTTTTGAGTTGTCAAATATTTTTATTCCTAAAGTTTATCAAAAATAGAATAATAATAAAAAATGAAAAATGTCAATTTTTTTATTTTTTTTTGAAAAATCCAAAAATTTATATGTTTAATTTTTTTTTAATTAATTGTCTTTATACGTAGAATATGAAACAAATTACTAGAAATTCCTAAACTTAAATTTTATTGACTAAAAACTTAAAAAATACCCATTTTTCTTATTTTCAAAGTAAAAATTAACACCGATTTTTTATTTTTCTTAAAGGATTAGTAAATGTGCCGTCAAATTAACCAAAATGAAAAAAAAAACATGTCAATATCTCTATTTTTCTATTTTTTATAGATAAAAATAGGTGGAGCCGCGTTTCTAAACAATTACCCAAAAAAATTGACAATGGTGTTTTCGAGTAAAATAGCATTTTTTAATATAACACTCCGTATATTGTACAACCATTAAAAAGAGCTTAAAAAAATTCCAAATCTTAAAGAATCTGAAAAAACACAAGATCTTACATGATAGACAGTATGGATTCCGTCACAGAAGATCAGAAGATTGAGTTTCTTGGTGAATCCCAGATCGTTGCTGTTGACACATCCAAAGCTTTTGAATAGGTCTGGCATGATGGGCTTCTTAACAAACTTCCTTCTTACGGTCTTCCATCAAAGCTTTTCTCTTGGCTCTCCAGTTTTCTTTCTAATCGACGTATATCAGTTACTGTAGATGGTCATTCTTCCAGCTTCTACCAATTTAATGCTGGGAAGCCACAGGGCTCAGTGCTGGCACTCCCATTCATAGTTTTGCTGACGATAGTACCCTCCACTCTAGTATTAAATTTCTTAAGCCACCATGTAATTCTGATTGGGAAAACAAGCGCAGGTCAATGCAGAGATCTCCATCACAAGACCTTAAACTTATCTTGGATTGGGGCTCCAAAACTATTGTTTAGTTTAATGCCTCGAAAACACAGTCATGTTTGCTGTCGCGAAAAAAGTCTGCCAATGCTCATCCGTTAGATACATATGAGCGGCCGAGCTCTACAGAACAAAGAGTCGTTTAATCTTGTCGGCGTTACTCTTGAGAATAACCTCAATTTCAAAAAAGCTTGAATTCCTTTTTCGAGCCAGAAATTATTTCTCTTCTGTCAATCTGTATACTATGTATGTATCCCAAATCAGACCCTCTTTAGAATATTGTTCTCATGTCTGGGGAATGGTGTCCCCTACAACACTTAGCATTCTAGACTCCATTCAAAGAAAAGGCTTATTAATGATCCCACGCTCACAGAAAGGCTTCCTCTTCTTGCCCACCGTCGAACTGTAGGGGATCAGTCGCTCTTCTATAGGTATTTTCACGGCTTCTGCTCAGAGGAGTTGGCCAGTATAATTCCTTCTCTGGCAGCTCCCAACAGCAACACGTACTGCAACTTTTTTAAAGCTCTTTAGAAAACTTTTTATTGATGTTACAATATACGGGTGTTCCATTAAAAAAAAATGCAATGTTACTATCAAACTTATATCGATGCCCATGTTTTGAAAAATATTAATGATAGACATGCGAAATGCCGAAACTTTTTGAAGCTCCAAAAAAATGTTAGTTTAGCATTCAACTCAAAAACAACGATTGTCAACTGTTTTTTGCATTCTTTAATCTTAAAGGACGTAAACTATGCTACAAG
Organism: Listronotus oregonensis; assembly: GCA_019359885.1. NCBI lineage: Eukaryota > Metazoa > Arthropoda > Insecta > Coleoptera > Curculionidae > Listronotus > Listronotus oregonensis. The sequence goes on from JAHBCN010000591.1 coordinate 164,434, forward strand.
TTTGCTAATTTAAACAATTTTGTATTTGCCTAATAACATAGTTATCAATGGCGGACACTTAATTTTGATAACCCTGTAGAGAATAGAACTTAAGTGGTTTTCTGTTAACAAGTTAAAAGTAATTCTTTAAACCTTGGGGTTAATTTGTACTAAAAAGTATTAACCCCGTGTAAGTATGCAAGAACAAAAACTTTAGCAGCTTTTACAATGCTATTCCAATACAGTATCTTAAGCTGCAAGATTTTTTTTTAATTTGCATACGATTGTGCAAAGAATTCTTTTTTAGAGCCGTCTTACACGTACTAGAACTCTAGTAAAATTTATTTTAAAAATTATCTCCAAAATTTTGATAAAAGTTTTAATAAAATTTCCGGTAGTAGTATATTAATTTCTAAACTGCTGTTAATTGATTAGCAACTAAAAAGGGAAACTTATAACTATGTTAAAGCTTAATTAATAAGAACGATTACAAAAAAAACTTTATTTTTTGATTACTTCTTTTAAATAAATCAGGTGCATGTTGAGAAACAAATTAATGTTTGACTTTTCTCTTTAAGCCGTAAACTTTTTATACGTTACTTCATGCCTTTCTCCAGAAGATTTAGGTAACAGACCCAATGATACAGTTGCCGCTTCTTTTGTTATTTCCTATTAGTCCACTAACTAGAGACCTGAAAGTACCCAAAGCTGTAAATAAATTTGTACAGTTTTCATTTGTGGCGCAATTCTTAGGTCTTCGCAGATGCTTTCGAGCGAGAAAAAGTTTATCACGATTCCGACGTGGAAACCCGCTGAAAATGGCCCCCCAAAGTCCCAAAAATGAATTTGCCGCGAATATCTGCCAAAATATGCGAATTAGAGACATTTTGTTCGACAAAAAATGAAAATCACCTGGAACTCTACAAAAATAGTCCTTACCATTTTTTTCGCAACACCCATATTTTTCGCAAAAACGGTCGTCGAAAAATCCATAACATTCCACACTGGATAGATGTGGTAGTAGGCTAAAAAATGCAGATGGGCAAAACAATTTTTTATCAAAACGCAAGAAAGATGGTAAAGGAAATTTTCTGGGATCATTAAACACTTGCTATCACATACTACATGGTCTCATTATAAAAAAATAAATGTTTATAACAAACTATTTTTTCACAAAATATCAATAAATTAATAAGATACCCTCAAAATATTGTGAAAAAAAAACTTTGACCGCTTTTTTTAGTATTCTAGAAAAATCAGAATGGACTTAAACTCATATGCAATAATAGGTACGGGGTTTCCCATTTCGATGAACTTTAAATGATTAAAAAATATACATTATTGCCCGAGTAATGGGACAATTCGTCCGCCCGCCTATAAGTGAATGAGCTGAAATGAGGGGACTTTTGAGTCCAGTTATCTCGAAAACTATCGATTTTTCGAAAAAAATTATAAGGATTATTTTTGTAGATTACAAGGCGATCTTTATTTTTTGTCTAAACAAAAATTCTCCAATTTGCCTATTTTGGCAGATATTAGCGGGAAACCCATTTCTCGGGCTTTAAGGGGCCATTTTCAGCCTTTTCCCACCTGTTAATGTTGATAAACTTTTTTGCTCGAAAGCATCCCCGAAGACCTAAGAATTGCGCTACAAGGGAAAACTGTACAGATTTATTTACAGCTTTGCCTCTTCATTTACTGGACTATAAAGTCGACAGTAGATCTAATATTTTGCTCCATTATTAAAAAAAAACTAAAAAAAAACAAAAAAAGAACCTGAAACTCTCCTCTCTTTGAATTGTTGGCAATGGAAAAAAATCATTAATTCCCAAATTTTAATATATGCGGAACCGCGCAAAATACATGAAAGAGTACGGATTTCTTTCGTTTGTTTTATCTAATTGAAACAAGTCTCTTATGTTCCTTGGGGAATCCCAGATCATTTTCCTTAATTTATCTAAGGCTTTTGACCAGGTCTGGCGTCTAAACAAACTTTCTTCCTACAGTCGTTTACCTAAACTTTGTTCTTGGCTCTTCCGTTTTTTTATCAATTAGTTTAGATGGCCACTTTTCTAGCTTTTATCAATTTAATGCTAGATTATATCTACTCTATTTCTACTTCACATTTACTATCTTCTCTTTTCCACGATTAACCCACATGCCCTAAAAACCCAATTATGTTGTTGTCGTGAAAAATGTGTACCAATACTTATTCTTTTTTTAATGACGGCCAAGCTGTGCAGAGTAAAGCATCATTTAACGTCAAGAACGATGCTGGCACAAGCATATTATATTTATTGCCACAGCAGATTTAAAAAAGCTACCCCTCTTGGAATTTTCAATTCTATTTAATAAAGGGTCGTTTTTCGCCTTATTAATGACCCCATTCCGAAAAAAGTTTTTTTTCTCCCGACCACCGAAGAACTGTGACATGCCTATGACTTGCTTTCTCCTAAACTGCTCCGAGCCAATATTACTCCTCCCTTAGCGAATCTCAGTAGAGTAACACGTGCCAGTTCCTACTTTCTTTGTTCCTTCGTCCCTAAAGGTTTTAGGATGTGAAGCCAGCAGGTAGAAAAAGAAAGACAAAATCTCTACAGGCAAAAGCATTTACAGATCTTTTCTTCCCCTAGAAATCTCCAAATCTTTAAATCTTGTGTCACTTAACTGCCTCTTATTTTCTTTAAGACACCCACGAAACGTTAATACTTACGCTTTAACCGTTAAAAGTCTAGTAGACCTGCAACATATGCTGAATTTTTTTCTTTCTTTAAAATCCATTGTTCTATTTAATTTTTAGAAAGTCTAAATCTTACCCGGACTACACAATCACAAAATAAAAGAAATGACGATATCATTAAAAGTACTGTCGGCGATTTTGGGAGGTGGCAATTTAAGATTTCCTTTTTAATGGCCCTGGTCAAGTTTCCTATTGCCTGGTTTCAAATGAGTATAGTGTTTTTGGCCCCACCAACGAGTTTTTGGTGTAAAAGCTATGGAAAATACGGTAATTGGACTGAAGCTGAATGGAAAAGATTGATAGTGCCAAATAATCAAGCGTATATGCAAGTAAGTTCTTATAGAGTATCTAATAGCATAGAAGTCAGTGATCAGAGATACAATTTCGCTATCTTATAACGGTAGATATGATTTTAATTTATAAGTCTTCATTTTTATCACAAGTAAGTTAAATGATAGTAAGCTGTTGCAAAACTTTGCATTTTATCTGGAGAAGGCCCAAACTTCTCTCTTTTACCACTTCTTCTTAATCCTAAGAGTATCTTAACTATGGCATATTAACAATCGTCTTAAAAAATGTGCTCCTAGGCATGCACCCAGTATAACTCGCCACTATCGAATTTATTATAGCACAGGGAGAACTAGAAAGCTGTAAATGTAACAATTAAGTTTAACTAATAACAATTATTACTATCGATTATTAAAAAATAATTTTATCATACTAGAATTTAATTAAACCACTAGCAGTATCTGAAATATTTTCAATTTATTTTCCCATCATGCCTATCTGGTCCATTTCAACCATTAAACGTATTGTCAGTAAATTCGAGTCCTAAGCCATCGCAATTAATAATTGTAAATGTTTAACTCGAAAATCGAAAATAGATTCGAAAAAAAAAGAGAACTGAACTCTTAATATTTTACTAGGTGTGGAAAAATAAAATAAAATAAAATACAATAACTTTTTTAAAAATAATAGAGAACTACATAAAAACATTAATTAATAAAATGTTTAAACAACCCCATTAATAGCTAAACAATTCCCCAAA